>BGPR01000047.1:410342-511515 GCA_013235015.1 Araneus ventricosus | reverse complement strand
AAAATTCTCTTGATTCATCATATTCTATTAAAGTGAACTGATAAAGTGTTTTAAACAATATTTGATATTACTTGTCATTATATTAGTAGTTAATTTTCTAAGGATGAAGTTTGAATCGCAGAAAGTTTAAGAAATAGTTTTGAAGGGCTTTTTCAGCAACATAGTCCTTTTTCGTAGGAAATCACGTAATCTAATTTTGGAGTCGCTAAATCTTGACAGAATACGCTATCTGTGATTCTTTAATGTAAATAAACAAAATTAATTAAAAAAATTACTCACATATAAAGCATTTTATTGCAATTCCTCAAATAACTACTTTAAAATCAATTTATTTTTCTTCAGCGTTAATTAATGCTACATTTGCATAATTTTCTTTCTTACATGCGCATTATCCTTGGATCATAAAATTTATTTACATATAAACAGGAATGGCGCTAAAGTTTGCCCGACGGGGGGACACGGTCTCCCCGACAGGGGGCACGACCTGCCATTACGGGGGGGGGGGGCGAGTGTAATGAAATTGGTCTCAAATTTTCTCCGTATTATTATTTATAAACTACAGTTGAATACCCCGTACAAATATTTTCCCCGACGGGATACAAAATTATTCCTCGCACGGGCCTGCGCCCCGGTCGCCCCTTTGGTGCCACCCCTGCATATAAACCTAAAACCTTTATTCAGCCACACAGGGATCGCCAGTAATAAAAGTTTAAGAAAGTCTGGTTTATAGTCTATAATACAAAGAAATTCTTTTGTACTGAAGAACGTTTCTTTATAATACAGCAATATAAAAAATAGAATTTTTTTTAAAAATCACTGACTTAATCAGAAAAACCCTAACATGAAAAAAATAAAGCAGGAACAAATCACGTCCTTGAAATTTCGCCACCAACATCCTAGACATTTCATCCAATCCAATATAAACTCGTCATCAACTCGTAAAATACCTCATCCGCTTCTGACGTACCATCCTAAATGACACTTCCAATATAGTGCTTACTCACCGTGAAAACCTCACCACCACTAAAATCGAACATTAGCGAAAGCAAAAGCTTTCGCTTTCTTGACTCAGCTGCTTTGCCAGCGGATGGGAGTACTTTTTCAAACCATCTGAAGTACTCAAGCGGTAGAAGTTCTGCCTTTTTCTTTTTGACGGCGAAGCATTTTTTTTAACCCACACCCCTCGTGCAATGTCAAGAGGGAACTATTTGCGATTACTACGCGCCGGGTGGGGTTCGGACAAGGTTAGGGCCACTTATCTACGTGCCACCCTCGTGGACTGAAATAGATTTTTTTCTGCTATATTTATTCTCAGTGAAACGTTAAATTACTTTATTTTAATACTCTTTAGATTGTCTAGCAAGTTAGGGGGTCACTGGCACATGTTTTTTTCACTCGCTCATGAGGAGTTTAGTCATGGAGTGTTTTATAGCAATTCGTTGTGTTTATGTAAGGCGGAAGAGGTATGCATTATCTTATTGTAGCCACAATCAGGAGTTTGATGGCTCAGAGTATACGGCCCTTGATTATACAATGGACACGCTATTTTATATGAGAAGATTTAGTTGTTTTAAAGTTTTTTGATATTCTGAAGTTTAGTGAAATTGCACCGAGAAAGAACCACCGTGTCGGATTCTACGGCCAATACTGTGATAAAAAATTGTACTTGAGGTACCTTTATTATGCGTATATTTAATAAGTGTGTGTTTTGTGAAGATGTTATTGTTGTTCTGTCCTCATACAGCTTTAACTGTAAGTCCTTATTCAGACCACCTAGAAGGATTTGATGGCCATGAAAGTTTCAGTTGTGCTTTAATTAGATTTTTGAACATCATTTATTAAAAATAAACAAGAAAACATATTGAATTCAAAAATTTCATTAATGGATACCAAATAAATGCATGGAATTCATATTTTTAATTACTGGTTTTCATTTGTTTATTATATTTTTTAAAAAAATACTTGAACTGGAATTTCTTTTTTATACTAAAGTTAATTATTGATTTTGTTTATTTTACTATATACGTTTATTTTTTTCTATGAGTAAATAATTTCCGATTATTGAGAAATTGGTTTCCCATTTCGGCCAATACTCGTTTCTCTGTTTGGCTTGTTTTATAAGGTGTCTGTGTGAAATAGAAGATAATTTAATGAAAGAATATGTATTTCAGTAGGTGCCAATGTGTACGTGATATTTGTTGAACTAGCTAGAATTTTAAGAAAGATGAGAAAATATTTTAAGAATATTTAACTACAAGTGAAAAAATATTTTAATACATGTAATAACTGTGGAAAAAGCACTTGATTAAAGATTCCATTGAAAATCTGGTTCCTTCAAATACTATCTATTATATATGTGTAAATCATCTTTACGTCAAATTATGATTATCCTTATTTAAGATTATGATTAGCTTTATTAAGCTGAATCCTTATTTCTGATTCATTCATATCTGGTGTTTTTAATGCTTTCTGTGAAAAGGTATATTCATCCGGTACTCCTAAATAGAGTTATAAAATAATAATAAAAATATCTCTTCTCATTTCAGAAACTCACAAATCTGACACTGCTCTATAATATAAATACTTTGGACAATATAACATCTCCTTTTCCACTTTTGGCACTGGTTGGGGAAGGATAGCATGGCTGCTGGACTAACTGCAAGATAAACTTTTGTTTTAAACTGAAATTAAAGTACTGTTATTTTTCGCAGAAATAATCGTGAAAAGTCAATAGAAGTACTGGATTATTTTTTCATAGAGAGTTAATCTGAAATGACTGGTCATTAAACCGTGTCGCTAGATGAGTGGGAGGGGTCGACTATAGAACGAAATCCAAAAATTAAACAGAAAATTCTTAAAAACACTATAAAATAGTAAATTATTAAAAAAAATAATTAAACATAAATAATATACTGAATCTTCCACACAGGCTAGATTAGATTGACCGTGTTTTGTATATTGTGTAAGTCAAGAAAGAGAATTAATCAGTGATTTAACTTTTACAATTCTCAAATCTACTTCATCTGTTTTGATATGAGCTATTTACTGATAGTTAATCCGGGGCATTTAGTTAAAATGCGGGAAAAATTGATACTCTTTTTTAATTCTTCACAAAGAGTCGAAAGTCAAGAAAACCCGGTTAATTTGGAATGACTGGTCACTTTAGTTAATCCGTCATATACCTATGTATGTCTGAAATCTGCAAGGTAACATATACAGGGTGTCCAAAAAGAGTGGAACAAGCATTTATTTCCTTAAATATTGCATCTAGACGTATACTTCCAATTACAAAATTTCATCAAATAAGATAGGAATTTGTGTGAAAACAGTTTGGCTTTTGTGGAAGTTGAAAATAAACATTTTTATACGTAACCATAGAGCAAAAGTGTCATTGAGAAAAATGTTTCTCTTAAAATCATCTATGAATAAACTAAGTTTTACGATTCTATTAGCAAAACTTGCAGAGATATATTAATTTTTAAATCTAAAGGGGCTGCTCACAAATTTATATGCAGATGTTTATTGCAGAAATAAAAATTTATTTAACATAGGAAAAAGTGTGAAATGCAAATATTTGTGTAGTAATACATCATACCATCATCATGGATTGAAAAAAAAATTGCCAATGACGCATACTATTACTCACTTTCATTGGCAGTTATTTTCAACTATAGACTAGAGAGGGAATGGAAGGACAAAAGAAAATTGACTTGACTTGAGAAAATAAAATTTAACATAAAACAGGAAAATAGGCTAATATCGGAAAAGAATATAAAATTATTTGTTCTCAGCGGTGCGCTTATTATCAGTTTTACCTAAAAGCAGTGAAGACTTGTCCTTTAGGGATGCAGAATTGCAGAACTCACTAAAATCATTTTAAAAACTCGTATTGTCGTTCTTATTCTTATTTGCTTACTTCTCCTCTCTTGAGAGAACGATTATTAACGGAAAAAGATAAAAACGAGAAAAGAAGACAGAAAATGAATGAAAAGTAAAACAGACCTAGGATGGGAGTGCACACCAAATAGTTTTGGAAAGCACCAAAATTCGCTCATTGCGTACAACTAAGTGACATAATGGGTGAAGACGAATAGCTATCCTTTCTGTCTTTGAACTTAGCCAGCACTGGATTTTCAGATGCTCCTGTTTGGCACTCAGCCAACTAATGTTTTTTTTTTTGCCCTTCAATGTCATCTAAGTTTCGCCTTCGCGCTCTTGATTTTTTTTCTTCGATTTCTCTTTCGTTGACTGTTTTTAGGTTTCGGATTCACTCAATTTTGAATTCAAAGCTATGTTTCAATTGTATTGTAGTAATATTTTTATACCACTGCCTGTTTCTGAGCATATGAGCCGTCATTGCTAATATATCACCGTGGATATTTTTCGAAGGTTCACGAGATGAACTATTTTTGTAAATACTTCAAAGTTCCCGTTGAGGTAACATGAATGTGAATCCGAAACCTGAAAACAACCAATGAAAGAGAAATCGAAGAAAAACAATTCAAGAACGCGAAGACGAACCCTGTGTGAGATTGAAGGGAAAATAAAAAAAAACATTAGTTGGCCTAGCGCTAAACAGGAGCATCTGAAAATCCAGTTGTGGCTAAGTTCAAAGACAGAAAATAGTTCAATTAATGTATTATTTGAATATATTTTAGATATAACAAGAATTAACAAATACATTGTTATTTCGTGATTCTGCCCTTTTAATAACCTATTGAAATATGTACATGACCCCTGAAATGTATATCGAAAGCCTGAATCAAACAGCAGTCAGAGGTATGGAAAAGTGGTCTCAGTCAATAACTTTGTCTTCTTATATCTCTGTAAGTTGTGCCGATAAAAGCGTGCAACTTTGTATGTGAATAGATGAATATAAAAAAACAATTTTACTAATTGACATTTTTGCTCTACGGGGGTCGTATAAAAATTTAATTTTTAAAACTTTTTACTCACAGACGCTAAAGTGTTTTCATACAAATTTTCACCATATTTAAGGAAACTTTGTATTTGGAAGTATATGTCTGGGATCAATATTTGAGGAAATAAACGCTTGTTCCACTTTTTTGGAACATGTATATTTCACACAGGAATCAAAGCCAAATGAGAGTTTTTAAGGTCACATTCGTGTTCAGCCCATCAAATGCATTTAGAAAGTGCCACTTTTATCTTGGAAGCAAGAACCAAGTAAAAATATTGCTCAGCGTAATTAGCAATAAGAAACAAAATTCTTTGAAATATTGCTGTCATCTCCGATTTCGTGGAACTCGGATTGTTTTCCGTTACGCAGATAGTTAAAGATAGTAAGAAAGTAAAATTAACTCCAGCATTTAGGTTAGAAAACAGAGTCATTTTCGGGAAATGTGCCAATGCTAACTACGCTAAGCCGGAACAGACCTCCTCTGTCTCGAATCAGGAAACACAAGTTATGCAAAGAGCTTGGCAGATCTTGTTTAAAAATGCCCTGTCCTTTTAGCTACGGCAATAAATCGGAACTGATGGAAAGGGCTGCTGCATTTAACCAGTAAACCTGTTTGAAGATTTGGCAGGAATCTCTGAAGATAACACAGTTTGTCGTTTTTTCGTTCAAAAAGTTTGGATTATATGGTATTTCTGAACTGTTGTCAGCATAGTTAACAATGAAATAGCAGTAGAATTTTAAATTTTCTGACACGAAGTCAGTATTTCTAAATCTTCAAACAGTTCGAAATACACGCAAAGAAAGTATTATAATCGTTTAAGTAACAGGGCCGTGCATGAGAGTTTGATGAATTTCGACGAAACAGATTTTTTTGGGGAATTATATCAAAGTGTGCCTGTTCGTGTGTGTATATACGATATACAGGATGCCCATAAATTATTGTCGGAGTTTCCTTACCTCGTGCTTTTAATTAAAGAACATGACGATGAATATTATTATACAGTCATAAAGTACGACTCATAATGTTTTTTTAATAACGCAAACAAAGTTAAATAATTTCCATTTAGCAGCATTTCGAGACAAGAAATCCATCGACGCTTGGCGGGAAATTGAGTTCAGTTTGGGTGTGTTACACGCAACGCAAGGTTGCCTGTGGAAATTGCTTGTTTAGGTAGGTGCAGTGGAAATTGCTTGTTTAGGTAGGTGCTGTGGAAATTGCTTGTTTAGGTAGGTGCTGTGGAAATTGTTTGTGTTATTAAAAATAACTTTTAAATTGTACTTAACGAATATGTAATATAATATTTATCATCATTATCTTTAATCAAAAATTATGAGGTAAAGAAACCTCTACAATAGTTTATGGATACTCTGTAATACGATATACATCATAAATGCGATGAGCCAAATGGATAAAATTTAACTTGTAATCCTTACTCCAAAATTGTTGAATTGTCCAATTTTAGACCAAATCAGATGGAAGGGGCACTTTTCTGAATAGACATACTGAATTTCTTCACAGTTCTATAAGACAAAAAATGGCATTTTTTTTTCTTTTCATGCGCTTTGACACTCACGTTGGAATGAAAATATTACTAATTTCTACTTTCTCGTATACGAAGTATACAAAGAGAAAGTATTGTAATCGTCAAAAAATTCGAACTCGAGATTTTGACGAATCTCCACGTTTTAGTCAGTCCCCACGTCTGTATGTCTGTGAACACGATAACTCGAAAACTATTAGAACTATTGGTAGGTGGTCTTTAAACATAATTTGTAGGTTTCTGTCAAATTTTGGACAAAATCCGTCTAAGGGAAGTCTGCCTGTCTGTCTGTCCGCGGTCATGCGAACACTATAACTCAAAAACTTGAATAGCTAGATGAATAAAATTTGGTACACAGTTTTGTCATCATGAATGTAGGTCCG
Organism: Araneus ventricosus; assembly: GCA_013235015.1. Taxonomy (NCBI): domain Eukaryota; kingdom Metazoa; phylum Arthropoda; class Arachnida; order Araneae; family Araneidae; genus Araneus; species Araneus ventricosus. Next base: position 504,670 of record BGPR01000047.1, on the reverse strand, counting down.
TATAAAAGTTTGGTCCAAATCCGTGAAAGGATTGACTGTCTGTTGGTCTGTATAATCGCATACTTGTAAAAATTATATTTCCTAAACCCTTTGGCTTAAATAAATAAAAATTGGTATGACGTTTGCTAATATTAATTATAGATCTGTGCTCAAATTTCGTTTCAATCCGTTGAAAAAAAGTTGTTTAAATTGCATATTTGGTTCAAAATGCACATTGCGACTGTGTGTTGGCGAGCGTTTCACTTATTTTACTGAAGTCATTATAGTTGGATTTTAACCTTGCCGGTCTACGAAGGAAATTGTAGCTTCGGACGCTCTTCGGAAATTATGGCAACCCCCTGAACCCGAAACTTCGTTCTGACATTCTCCAAATGGAAGGTATGGTGAAAACTTGCGTGTTATCTGTAGTAAGAAGTGTGTGTAAATAAAGTTGCGCAATTAACTTATGCAATTTTTTTAATTGTTATCATTTTCCTTTTACACATAATCATAAAAACGGGTGCAGGTCATTTAAAAATTATAATGACTCAGAGTTTAGGAAGCAAACGGGACAAATAGTATACGGGACATATGGCAACCCTAGTTAGAGGGAAAATGACACCTTTTTGGGAAGTATACGAGAAAGTGTAGGGGAGACCACTCCCACTGGTTTTTTTTTAGCTTTTGAGATTATTTTTATACGTATTGGCACTCCATCCAATGAAAGTATGTTAAATACATTTATTTGCGCGCTAGCTAATCGCGGCTATAATGAAAAATAAATTTTGAAAAATTGTGTCATTCGGAAAAATAAGATAGAACTATGATTAAAATGGCGTCATCGAATAACTAATTTTTGGAATCTTAGGATAATGTGAAAGTCGTTTTCTTCAGATAAAAGTTCCTAAAATTTGAAGTGGAAACATCAAAGATAACGAAACCCTAAAAACAGTATTGACAGATCCTCATTGGAAAAATTCATTTTGGAAGTTTTTGAGGATTTTTATGGGTGTCAATCGAGAATGTTTGACTACAAGAAACCTGGACGCAATAATTTTTGGAACACGCGTTATTAGCGTTATCCTTATTATAAGAGAAAATGGAGGAAAGAATACTCTAAATTTTTTGTATTTATTTCTTAAAACATTTTTTAAATTTTATTTTTGGAAGAAAACACTGTGACTATAGAAATATTAGTAGGTGAATAGGCAGACAGACTCTATATATTTGTTCGTAACAGAGAAAGAAACATTTGATGAATGACATTATTAAGAAGGAAAACTGTGAGATATTTATCTGAAATGATGGAATCAAAATTATTGGATAGCATTCTTTTCCAGATTGTTAGGGTTACCATAATTGCCAAGCACTGATGCGGGACTTTTAAGTGATAAGTAAATAAAACATGAAAGAAGTGAATGGACGAGTTTTCTGGTTTGCTTACTTACATTAAAAACCTTGACTTGATCTGCTGGGATGTTGGACTTCCGCTTTGAAGATTTCATTGACTTATGCTAGGCGCATACATGCAATTCCTTCGGCAACTAAACAGTTTCGTCGGGTTGCCTGCACTTCGCGATTTCACCGCAACTAAACTGTTTAGTTAGTTGCGAGGGGTGCGCATACATGCGATTTTTAATCTGTCGATTTTTTCATTTTTGGATGAGCTCGCTGTCTATTCAAACGCACTACATAGACGCTGGGAGCCCCAAATTGATTTTTTTATAGTGATAAAATTTAGTTTTTTAACAAAATTCCTCAAACTGATTTTCAGCTAACACTCTCGAAGCTGTCATTTCAATCATTAGAATGAGTGGCGAACTTTCGTTTTCATTTATCTCTTTCTTTATCAAATGCTTTGATGATCGTTACTTGTAATAGACGAGTCCTGTACATAAGAATATAATTCGAATTTGTTTTGGTTAATTTGAGGTCAAAACTGAAAACTGTGCTCATTTCTGAATTGTTTTCGTTAGTTAAATACTTCCGTATCTTATGAGTGCCAGTGAATAATCTTTAAGGCCCATAATTTAACTCAAGGATTCACTCTTAGCTGCTGTTCTATGTAATTAAATAAAAAATAATTGCACAATTTTTGCACTCTTGGTGCTGTACATATATTTCTTTATTTAACTTACTTACTTATTTATTGGAATAATTAAAAATTTTAAAATTGTAACTAATATTACTTTAGTGATCAAAATTATTTACTGTTTATTAATTAATATACGTAGTATTCAATAAAACTTTAAAATAAATCTTTATTGATGTTTTTTAGAATAAAAACTGTCGTTGTCTCTTGTTGTATTTGTTTTTAAACCCAATTTTTCTTAATTCGAACTTTTGGATACGTCTCATTTTTATTGTGGATCCGTCAGTTTCAAATTAACCAAATTCGAATTTGTTGTCAATATTCAATTTAAAAATAGTTCGCGGAACAATTGATCAAAGTACAACAGTTTTTCAACAAAATACAACAGTAAAGTAGCCGAGCAGTGACAGTATATTCGTGGAGATGCGTTACTATTGATTAAGCCGTGATCAGCACTAAAATTTCAATATAATTAAATTTAAGTTTAAATTTGGAACATCATTTTAACATATTCCTACTTTTTGAAAATTTTATATTATGTTGTTTTATATTGTTAAAAAAATGTTGTTTTATATTTAAAAAATGTGCGATCCTATAATTAAATAGTATTATAGTGTGTCTGTGTTAAAAAATTTCGCGTTTTTTACAATTTTGTATAAAATTACTTTTAAATTTTAATTTTACATTTCTTTATACTCGATAAAGAGGAACCAACTGTCTTGAGAGATCTGAAGTTAAATGCTTTGCTAATTCAATTTGTTAAAATTTGCTACTTAAAATTGCTTATATAGAAATTAAATTAAAAGAAATGCAAAATTTTCTGGTTTTAGAAGTTAGAATGGGGAAAACGGGGGGCTCCTAGAGGACTTAATTCGGCCTGCCCGTTTTATAACATCCAAAGAACATTCGAAAAATATCCAAATAAACAAATGAGAGCAAATTTCCAAATGACGTATCATATGCACACGCAGCTATATTGGATGATCAGTAGCGCCACCGGTTGTCCTCGGCTAATAGGCTCCATTTACTACAATACCCCGTCAAACGTCTGAGCCACTGAATGTTGCCGAAGTTGTTGCCGGCTAGAGAAACAGGCTGCAACAAGTTGTTCTGTGCGCCACCGATCGCCGTCGTCTAATACGATCCATAGACTTTCACCATGCAACTAATTTGTTGCCCGATAAATAATTGCATATATTTGCTTGGCCATAGTATTACACCGGAATTATGTAGTCCCAGCACTTAAATATAAACAAACAAAGCAGAAAACTCGTCCATAGGTAATGGTTTATTTTACTCTGATAAAAAAAATCAATAAAGTTTAAGCAATCTAATGAAATGAATATGTAGAATAAAAAAAGATGCGAGACTAGTCCTTTTTATCACAGTCATATTTTAAAGTTGATTTTACTTTCTTAATTATATGATTTTCTTCTTTCCATAATTATAACATTGGGTGCAATATTAGGGAGAAAAAGGGACAAATAGTAATTCGGAATCGAGTAGTGAAATACGCTGTCAGTCTCGTATACACGGGACGTATGGCAACCCTACAGATTGTACTAGATAGTCAAACTTCCAAGCATAAAAAATTGAAAGTCTCAGAAACCTGAGAAAAGGTTAAATACTTTATGATAAACAATTGAGAAAGGGTAATAAAGTTTCAACCGTAACTTTTCAAGGATTTACGTGATGGCAGTAATATAAGTAAGTTTAGTTCTCTTTTCACTCGCGATTCCTTTTCTTTTGGAAAAAAAATTGTAGAGATTCCATTTTCGATCAAAAAATTTGTCCCTACCCTGGAATTGGAAATGAATAACAAAATGAGCCAGGAATTGATGATAAATAAAAATCAGCGCAATATAAATAGTTATCCAGCCAGTTTTATTTACGTGTTTTAAGTCGAGATTAATGTCGTAATTACTTTTCTTTATAAATATTGAAGAATCGCACTTAATGAAGTACGATCTTTGAAAAATTCCCCAAATCCAATATTATTTTAAAAGACCACAGGGTGGTAGAAACTCGTAGTTAAAGAAATCTGTTAAAATGAATTTAAATTAACAATTATATAAACATTAAAAATTTGTTTTTTTTACAGTTAAAAATTGTATTGGCAAAATTTTACTAAAATATTTGCTTAGATTTTATGCATCTTTTTTTCCCGCCAAAGCTTTTAAAAGATTTATTTTTAAAAGGTAGCTGCAACAATGCGTTCTTCAATTGAGATTTACAGAAATAACGGCATATATCTATAGGGTCACAAATGCATACAGTGCATGAAATTGTGAAACTCCAAAATACACATTTCAGGATAGGGTTGTTCCCGTAAAACATTACAGAAAAAAATTGAATTGCGCCATTGTTCCATAATTAACACGTTGAGGACGGCGTGTACCACCGGTGGCTCACATGCGAATAGTTTATCTGGCGGCGTGTACCACTGGTGGCTCACATGCGAATAGTTTATCTGGCGGCGTGTACCACTGGTGGCTTATATCAGCTATAGTCTTATAACACAGTTTTGTTAGATGAAAAAATCTTCACGCGGCTAAAAATAACTTTTTTACTGAAAAATTGAAAAGCTTATTTTTACAGGTAGACTATAATAGACTTAATGTATTTACATATTTATTTGTTTCTGTGGGGGTTTTTTAAAACATTTTAGACATAGTGGTGGTTCACCTTCGCAAAATTGGCAAAACGTTGTAACCCTTTTCTATTTACTTGCAGCAATATTTCTACCTCGTCGAGCAGATAAGGATTTATAACATTCACGGCATCGTTTCCGCGACTTGCTCGCAGTTCCGGAATACTTCTCAAGAAATATAAGCCGCCATATAAGACATAATACGATTTTTGCTGCCGTCCGGCGGCGCGACATAGCAAAATCTGCGCCGTCCTCAACGTGTTAAATATGGCACAATTGAGGATGAGTTCTGTGTGGCCTGCTATGAAAAAAATTCAAGTCGAATCAATTTTACGTAGCAAACTACATAACAGTATACTGAATTGATATACGGAATCTGAAATTCATGCAATGAGAGTTAGTTCCCGTTTGCATATATCTGTCTTCAAATGAATAAAATGCCTTATTTAGAATGATTATGCACGCTAAAATTTCTTCTTATTAAACTGAATTTTATAATTATAGATTGTCCACTGAAAACTAATTAGAAAATCAAATAATGTTTACAGCTACTAAACGTTTTTATTGAAATTATTTCTCATTGTATGAGCGATTTGTAGACTTCTATACAAAACTCTATATTATCCAATTTAACAGTGCAGAGAAAAGTCTACCTACATGGCTTGCATTATCTCGCAAAAGCCCCTACTCCTATCTGTTTAGTAATTGCTTTTAAATTAAGTTTAGTTGTTTGGTAGACTATTTGAATCTTGTTTATTTTGCGGACTAGCTGGTAATGACAGGAAATAAAGACTCATTAAGTTCGCTGTCCCTTTTTCAATCGTCTGCGTTTTGGTTCCAAAATAAATGTTTAGGAATTTCTTGATAAATTACGATCTAAAACTCGTCTAGACCATCGTACAGTTTGAACTCTAATCTTTTTCTCCCAAAAAATGTTTTCACGAAGGATGTTTATTTTCCCCCTAAAGGATGCTAAATAGAATTTCACTTTAAAAATCGAAAAAAATTCCGGAATTTAATAAGTTGGGCGTTTCCATACATGTTTATTTTTGTGGAAAAGGCCATTAAACTAAAAATTATTATATAAATATATTAATGCGAAATGTTATCCCCCTTTTGGTGTCGCTGTTGATCGGATATCTTTGAAATAAATCACTTTTTCAATGTAGATTTATTAAAATTAATGTTAATAAATCTACATAATTGTTAAAAATTGTTTGTTGTTTTATATTAATAATAAGAACAACAAACAAGGCAATTGTCTTTGATAAAAGCATTATTAAGTGAAAGTACCTTACAGAGGAATAAACCCTTCTTGGCCGGATATTTTGGGAATTTCCGACTCCAAAAAAGCATTTCTTTTATTGCTGAAAATTAATATATGTTCTATCCTTAATTCGAAAATGTAAAATATTTTTGTCAGTAAGTAGTTTTTGCTTGACCTACAGGTGATCATACATTTGATATCGTGATATCCCGTTCACTGATCTCCAGTTTTTCCTGCAATGCACCCAAGTTTTAAATTAACACATTCGCTGCCACTATTCATGCCTGAGATTCGAACCATCTATCCAATTAGATGAACCCTTCTCTGCCATCTCTTAACTACAGCAGAGAAGGGATAATCTAATTAGATAATAGGTTCTGGACGCGCCAGCGCGTCGGTGGCAGTGAATGTGTTAAAAGAAAATTCTCTCTGATAATCGCCATCTCTTAGCAATATTCAGAAATACAAAAAATAATCCCGGAATATAATGATACACATAAATAGCAAAGAATTTTCTTTAAATGATGCATTTTTTCTCTTCGTTGCATGACATGGGACGCCGACCGTACGGGCACGAAAAGGCGGAACATATGACATGCAAACGCCGACCATGAAGGGGTTAACACGTTGATCGCCGCATGAAGCTAATGCGGTTCATACCTAAATTTTCTGCTATCTTTTAACTACAGTAGAGAAGGAGTAATCTATGTAATTAGATAGATGGTTCGAATCTCAGGCGTGAATCACGGCAGCGAAAATTTTAATATGCATGCGTTGATGTAAGAATACTCTAAGTAAACTGCAATAACTAAATAAACACATTTATAATATATTTCAATTCTTAATTAATGTTTAGTGATTTCTTTTCTTATGATATTCACCGTGGCTTAATTTTCTTATCGCATTGTTCCTCAACGCCTCAAGCTAATTTTTTTATATTTTTATGTATATTTATTTAGCAAGTTATATTTTTAAAAAAACTATTTTATTTTGTTATTACTTTCTATGTTTTCAAGTGAAAAGAATGTTACTACAACAAGCACAAAAGGAATACTAATAATCTTCCAGATTATACGTTTCATACTTTTCAGCCTGAAAAAAATCTGTATTAAATCATCTTGAACACCAATAAATCATAAATGTCACCTCTTCAACTCCTTCCGTTTAACTCTTCCCATCAATTACTATTTTTAAAAGTCGATTTCCTCTTTCGCGTCTCTGACAAACTCATGAAGTTCCAACGTAAATAAATAACACAGCAATCTCACACAGGTGAAATGTTTCAAGTTTTAAACGAGCACATGATGAAATCTTCATTTTGAGTCATTTGATCTCATCATCATCTACTGCGGGAAGGAGGCCTGGTGGATCTGCAGTTTCCGCTCAATTCATCAAGTTGCTTCGGGGCCCGACAAAAGGGTGAGATGCAGTCCATCTTCAGGGTAAGGTAACGCCGTTTAACCGGCGTAGGTTGGACGCTCGTGTTACGCCTACGTGATCAAATTTAGAGTTATGTATCTTGACGTCAGCAGGTGTGGTCCGCTTGCGAAATGGATGCTCCCGTCTGTCATGCAGTCAGTGAGGGGTAAGTTTCCTTTTGCAAGGCGGTGTGGCTTTCAGAAGGGAAGTTACTACCGTATTCAGTCTAGCTTGTCTATTCTATTGGTTGAATCAAGGGTGCCCTGTACAATAGATGGCATTTTACGGATGACTAGACTTACTCCCAGGTAGTACACTTATTACAGGGTCTCCTCGACTTACTACTGTTCGCTCCCCTCTATGGCACGCCGTAAGTCGAACTACTCAAAAGACGGATTTATATTTTCCACTATTTTCATTGAAACAGGCGATAAAAATTGTAGATAAAACAAAAAATTCAATCTACGTACGTATAATAATAGTACATAATGTGAGAAATATGTTCTCTTTTGCACAAAAATACCACATGTAGTTAAGTTTTATTTTGTAATTCATTTTTTGTAGCCGTAAGCGCGGATGGACGTAAGTCGCACAGGTCGTAAAACGAGGAGAAGCTATATATCGAAAGCAATATACGATAGAGAAAAGATTTTGAGGCTTTCGATATAGAAGCTTCTGCAGACATCTATTTCTCTGTTCAAAGATATCTGAATATAACTCATGGGCCTACAGTAAAGATTTATTAGTTAAAGTGACTATATTTTCTTAACTTCAACGAGGAGGGTTCCAGATATTAGGGGAAAAGCTAAAATTCTGAAAAATGTATTAAAATAAAAGTGTGATATTATACTAATAAAAAGCTTAATAATAATAATGAGCTTATAAATAACGTAATTTAAAATTATTCAAAGCAATTACGATACTAAATGCCATTATTAACTAAAATGGAAGTGACCATATTCTATGAGTAGAAAGAAAATTCTCCTGGAACTAATTTTCAGAACACAATTTAATTCATCTTTTTTTTATCGTATTTACTCTCTCGTGTAAATCGAGAAAATGCAGTAACCATAAAAGAAATCAACTTCAAGATTTTGATTCAATTGCCCGTTTTAGTGGTCAGCTTCTGCAGTCATGCTTAGAGATTGAGTCTTTTGCTAGTTTTTTTTTAACTGTTTCCTTAGTACTGGAAGTATTTGTTGGAGGAGGAATTTTCATAAGATAGTCAGATGCGCGCATAAAGAACTATCTTATGTTAAATGTTCAGATGATTCTGTTCAAAACAGCATGGCAAAATTTTCTTCATCGATTGGTTTTTAATAGATTCTAAATAATGTCCATGTGATGGATCTGTTTTGAAAGTATTTTTTGACTAATCATAAACTGATTGTTCACGTGTAGATAAGTTTCTCTTCAAGTTGCATTTTGCGATGCCACTTTCAAATTTTAAAGAGATATTTAAGAAAAAAATTGAATTAATTGGAAGTGGTATAATTAACATTTCTGTTTAAATATTTTGGTAAAAGAATTCACATTAATGGCTCGGAACTTTTGAATAGCAGATGATTCAATAAGTAATTGTAAATTACTTTGCTCAGTAGTCTTTCAGCTCATGAATTCCACAGCTAAACTGATCATTACAAACAAGTTTTTGACGTCATTCATTGGTCCCTCAGCCGAACCAACCAACCAAACCTATGCAGATAATCTAGTCAGTACCTTTTTTAATGAAAATCTCTTTGGATTTTTTTTGTTCGTTTAATAAAGATCTAGACGTGAATCTTCGATAGCTTTAAATCCAAGAGAAAGGAAGCATTTTGGGAAGAAAAGCCCTTTTTGTTCAGAAAAGCTGATGAAAGACGACAGATATAAAAATAGACTAGAAAAGGTGATGGATTAGCATAGCAAAGGAAAAACACTGTAAGCTAATGCTTCTTACTCTTGAAGCATAACATACCTTCGGAAAACATAATCTAACACTAAAGAGTGCCCTACAGAAGTATTTTAGGGACAGACTGACATGTATCTGTGTTAGAATAGAATTTTTAAAGTCTGTGAGGTGAATGAACAAGAATCGACGGTATCAATGTCTCAAAAACGATTCCCTTATGTAATCTTTATTATATCTTTATCTGTATTGTAACTTAAATGATCCTTATCAGCTTCTTGTAGCACAGATAATCGTCCTGGTACAGAGTACAAATTAAGTTCAAGGTAGACAAGAGTACAAATAATTCTTTCACTTCTTGAAACGTAGGCACCATTGCAATGAATGTTTTCTAATCTGTCAATCTGTTTGAAGTGGAAATGTTTAGTGCTCATGCTGTATGAACAATGCGTTATTCGTCAGGAATTTTTTTAATCGAATTAAAACATAGTTAATGTCTAAATGAACTCAAGATGGATGTTCCACCGTTTGAAATTATGTATTAATAAATTGCAGACATTGTTTATCTATTCATTTTCAGTTTTACAAAGTGAAACAATTCAAACGCAGGCTTTTTCAGTATATAAAATCGAGTTCATTTGAATTAATCATATAAATCTATATTTTCCGTTCTTTTGACGTAGATTTACGTCTCACCATAGTGGTCTAATAGTGTGTCGGGAAAGGAAGAAATTATGACGCTTTTAGCTCCGCAACCAAATAACATAGAGAGTTGGTTTTAGTTTCATTTAACAGAGAAAGGCGGACATTGAAGATCTCGAAAAGAATTTTAGAATTTGGAATTACGGTTTAGTCACAGTCGAGTTGCAAAGTTGGTGAAAATCACGAAGAATTTTAGATAGAGTCACATAGTCACACTAGACTAATAGTCACTATAGACTATAGAGCTAATAGTCATATAGAGCTACTTTAGTCACAGAAAGTCACAGTTGAGCAAGGTAAGTAAGTCTACGCCTCTCAATCCCAGCGGCCGTTTCGCAGACAGCCTCCCTTCGATTTTTTTCTTTTTGCACAAATCTGCATTTATGTGATTTTAAATTTTTCAGCTATTATATTAGTTACAATATGCTCGAATGACAATTTCTTGAATTTTTTTCTCTCTGTAAATATTTACCCATGTTTTTTAAATGAATGCTAACGACAAATATTATGTTATGATTAATAATTTCAGTTACAAGAATTTCTGAATCGTAAAGCTCAGTGAACTCTAAACTTCAGTTTCGAGCAATATTCTTTAGAGATGCTTAATATTTGAAAGCCTACATATCATTATTTTTTATTCAAGTTTTCAGTTTTCATACAAATTATGTAGTCAGCTGAAGAAAAGTTTCACTTGCTTTAGTACAATTAAAATTTCTGTCTATTTAAACACCACATACAAATAAGAAAAAAAATGGGTGCAAAGTGTGGATTTCACACTGAAAATAAATATTGAAGACAACATCCGTATCACCAATAAGCCAGCAAGAGTGTTCATGCTTCGAGCTTCTCGTATACTTGCACAATGCGACACGTTTTGTGTTTAGATGTGTAGTATGAAGAAGCGACTGGACTTACAATTATGTCTACCGGTATGTTGTACCCATCGAGGAAAGGGAGGTCGGCGCACCGCGAGTTCACGGGTGAGAAGCTGCCGTATAAGTAAGCAGGTTCTCGCCTCCCCTGTTGGGACAATAATGGTAGTGTGGCTCTTAGGGCCCACCTCCGAAGACAGGTCGTCCCCCGGTAAAACGAGGGGTTGTTGAATGAGCCGCTCGTAATGGGAGCTATTATGCAGGAGCCACAGAGCCTGGCTATCTGTTGTGGCGGCCGGTCTTTCATGTAAATCCGGACGCTAAGGCAGGGCGGGGTATACCTTTGTGCTAACCCTACCCGTATGTTGGACGGCAGGTCTATCTCATAACATTTCATAAAAGTTCATTCTTTCATGGAGATAAGCATTTTAGACTCCTCCCCGTCGATCGGATGGGTCCAAAATTAGATATAGGCTTACAATTTTGGATCACTTACAAATCTCATTTGTGTTTTTGAGTTATCGAGTTCGCATACACAAGGGAATATAAACAAACAGACAGTCTTAGCTTAACAAGCAGACGTAGACGAATTTAGTTCAAGGTTGGACTCCAATCTGCAATTTTGGTTCAGATACCGTATATTAAAATACACCCATCTAGATCATTGCATTTTTAAGTTATCGTTTACACATGTGTTCGAATAAATGGGCAGACAGGATAAGTTAGACGGCTTTCGTCCAGATTTGTCGAATTTCGTCTAAAATTGAAGGAAAAAATTGAGAGTATTGGTATAAAGAATTCATTCTAAATTCCATTCGTCTAGTTTGTTGCATTTTTGAATTACCTTTGTGAGAGACCTACCGACCAGCATACAATAGACGTAATTCGATTTTTTTTTAAACTCAGAACTTGGAGGAGTTTCATCAAAATCTCAAAGTCGAATTCTTTGACGACTGCAGCACTTTTTCTTTTTATACTTCATATATGAAAAAGTAAAAACAAAAAAACTACACTTTTATCATAACGAATGAAACATCTCTTCAAGAAGATGAAAGAAAATGAAAGAATATCTCAGTTTGAGGTTAATATTTTAGGTGCAGAAAGGCAAGGGCAATGCCACTTCAAAACCGAAAACAATTCTGCTAAGCATTTGTTGTATAGAATTTTAAACTAAAGAATTTTTTTCAAAATTATTTTAATTCTAGATATATATATTTTTGAACAATAAAGAATAAAATAATCGATTTGAAGAATAATAAAATAATAATAATTAATTAGTTTATATAATATCACGGCTAAGTAGGAGACCTTTATCATTGCTGTAATTAATTAAAGAATAAAATAATCGATTTGAAAATAAAAATAAAAACAAATAATAGTTAATTAATTTATCATATCATACACGGCTGTGTACCAGACTTTTATCATTTTTGTAATTAATTTAAAACAAAATATCTTCCAGAATTCCATCACACTTTAGGATTTCACAAATAAAAATATTTCAATTAAACTTTTCATAATTTAATTAAATCCATCCCTTTTTAGAATTTAACAAATATTTTAATTAAACTTTACATGATTTTACTAAACTTTACAACACATCACTGACATTTTACATGCAATTTATATTACCAATAGTGATATAGAAGATATATATATATATATATATATATTCCGTGAAGGCTTTTAAAGGATTAAAAACGAAACCACCGCAATTTTCTAGAGAGAAGAAATTTATTCTCAAATAGTGAGCAAAAAATTACGCTCCCTATAGAGCTGCGAGTCACGCCTGTTACCTACTCATACATCAAAATATTTGACATCAGAACCTCATCTGCAAACAAAGCAACAGCAAAAAAAGGAAAGAAACTTAGTTTAAAAGTCGTGGTCGAATTGCGTGATAAATTTACAACGGTGCTGTCACAGTGACCTTGTCAATCCTTTATTGCCGCGAAAACTTAGGTGGCTGAATTGAAAATGTATCAGGAGTCGTGGCACCTTTTAAGAATTCCGGATTAGCCTTTGGTTACCAAGACCCTGGCCCCTAAGGCTGACCTTTTCCAAGGTCTTCCAGTTTGCTTTTTGTTTGGTTTTAGGCTTATGTTCCTCTTTGTCTGTTGGCTCATGCAGTGTGAATCCTTGTTTGGAGTTAAATTAAAGTGGACATATTAGATGTGCTGTATGGATTTATATGACATAAGTTTACCGAAAGGATTCGCGATCTGAGTTTAAGGATGAAGATGATTATATTTAGAGCAGAATTTCGATCTTAAGTATTCAGACCTCCGTAAAACAGCTTGATGTAACCGAATTCTTTGTAAATAATTACATGGTTTCGAGTTTGTCAGAGATTTTATGAGTTGTTTATTTGGAATTACTTCAGTATTTTGGCGCATAAAATTTTGTATCTCAACAAGTTTGGATTCTTATTGACATATACAGTGATATGAAATATTGAAACATAAACATGTACTCAAAAGTTTCATTAAGAAACAAAGTAAAATTAATGTGAGCATTTCAAATGCCTGAAATGTTGAAGTTATTAATGCGAATATTTGAAGAGAGCCAATCAGAATATGGTAGGAAAAATACAAAGATAAGATATATTTTTGTTAAAAACAGTATGAAAGTTAACAGATATGATAAAGCAAGTTCCCTTTCTTTAATTAATTCGCGTAGCAAAAATATTCTGCTAGAGCAACCAATAAGAATTTTTGCAGATTATAGGCATGACGGCTTTCAAAGGTAATATTTAAGTCTCTAAGTATGAGAATTTTAAGAATACAAAGCTACCGTCATGTTCTTTATTTTCTCGTCTGAGAACGAAATATAAAGAGAAAATTTTGTAATCGTCAAAAAATTCGACCACGAAATTTTCATGAATCTCCACGTGTTTGATCCCTGAGTCTGAAAAATCCATTTTTGAAATCATGTCTGTCTCTCTGTCTGTGAACCCAATAACTCGAAAATGCAATAAGCTAGACAGATGAAATTTGGTACGTAAACTTTTCACCCGAACTGTATTCTGGATTTATTCAGTTCCATGATTTCTCAGATTCTGGCGTTTCTGTGTAAGATAAGTTCTACAAAAACTTCAGAAGCTGACTTAACATTATAATTTGTTGTCAGAGTTTTATAACATTTAATCAACAAGTATTTCCGTTATTAAGCAATTTTTTAAAATATAATATTTACACAAATGCGGTTTATGACTTAATTTTATCAGATAAAATACATTGAAGATACTGATTCCATAGCTGCGGCGGGCATCAGCGATGGGAGTTTAAAAAATCTATAAGATAGAATTTTGGTAAATTCAAGAGATTCGAGTCCATGTTATTCTAATCAGAAAGGTTCAGAAGAAAAACAAAGGAAACAGAAAAGTTCCGAAAAAAGAATATTGTTCCGTGAAGATCCTCAAAAATTCCGCGATAATTTTTCAGACATATGCACATCTGAAATTTCTTGTTCAGGATAGAGTTCTGAAATAAATCCACATTTTTATATTTTGAAAAATTCAAACGTTTTCATTTTTTTGTATTTCTTTCAAATAGTATGTAAGTTATAACCAACTGCACTGCTTAAATATACTTCTATTAGATAAAGATTCTGAAATAATCCAGGCATGTTAAAATGATGGAATTTATTCGCAACAAAATGCGTATAATGTCTGCTAAAATCATGGAACTTATTCAAAACAAAATGCGTGTAATGTCTTTTACAAATCCTGTATCATTTGTGCTTAAAAGTATAAACTTGTCTTCATTTTCACAGCTTTATTTCTTTGTTCTTAAATATACTTCATAATATGCTTCGAAACTGCGAAACTTTCGTACCATAAACACGCGAATTGGTTATCAATCATTTTTCTTTTTCCACCCAAGAGAGTCAAATAATTACCTGACGGCAGTGATTTCTTTTTCCTTTCTTTATCATTTTTCAATCGACTTCCGAAACAGTGTAAACTCACCGCTGCGAAATGCGGTCTAGTGTAAACAGCAAGTGAGATAATTGCTTTGGAGGGCCGTGATTTAGTCGGGCCCACGCACACGCTTCTAATTATAGAGAGGCAAAAGTTTAAATAAAAGCCTGAAAATAATTAACCTTAATTGGGGAGAAATGAAAACGTGGAATTCAAGCTCGAATGCAGAAACGTAGCTTTTCCATGCATATATCATTGTGTTATTCTAATTCTGCGGCTTTTAAAATACTGCATACAGATTCTCTTGAATTTTTTATGGGTGAGATGATAAATTTCTTTCTTCTTTTTTTGAATTCATTGGGGTGGTCCTGACTAGTGATTAGCTGGCAGTTTTTATTTCTGCATTAAAAAGTTGTTTGAATCTGTACTTTCCACAGTTTTTGCTTTTTCGTTAATGAAGTATCCAAAGCTTTGTATCCCTCAAAAAATTTGACTTCGAAATTTTGATGAATATGTATAAGGTGACCAACCGTCCTCCTTCTGTAACTTCTGTCCTCCATCGCAAAGTATCTTCCTACATGTCCTCCTTTTCGATATTTGGAATTAGGAGATAATATATATATATATATAAACCATTAAAACTCAAATAACATTTTCATCATATACACCTATTAAACCCTCATTTAAAATTAAATATAATTAATATTTTAACCTAATATTATTCACACAATGAAGTACAGAAAGCTAATAAGATTAAAAACTATTACTATGAAAAAGCCAATCCAGATATGGAATTCCAACAATCAAATGCCAATCGACCTGAGGAATCGATTATGTCACATTATTTCGAAATCTATAGGCACCAACCTTCTGTGAGGGCCAATTGTTGGAAAAAGACAACAAATATAGGAGTAAATCTCCAAAATATATTAAGAAAAGAACGAGAAAATTAACTAAATGCTTACTGCTTTAAAGCCATAGCAAAAAATGCCAAAATCTAAATACGAATTACAGTTCCGCATTTATTGTGAAAATATTTAAACTAAAATATGTTATGTATACTATATTAAATCCTCATTAATAATTAAACTTAAAATAAACACAATTAAAGTGATAATAGATAGGTGGAAATATTCAGCCATTACAAAAATGAACATATTCCATGCGAAAATTTATTTGTTCTTTTTCAGTTTTTGTTGTGCTGCCCTGGAATTAATTCACCGGTTGAAAGGGTATTTACAATTGATAATGATTTTTGGACATGTGAGAAATCGAGATAGAATATTGACACTCTAGCCGTAAATTTCAATATGAAGATTATTTCTTGTTCAGATATTTCCAACATATTGTTAGAAGAGTTTTAGTTTCCCTGAAACCGAAAATATAAAATTTTATAAAATTTTTGAAATTATGTCTGTGCGTGTGTATATGAGCATGGTAATTAACGAGCGGAACGAGCTAGACGTGAAATTCGGTATGTAGTCTTTACACCTAAATTGTGAATCTGCATCAAATTTTAAGCAAAATCCGTCTACAAGAATAGATAATTTTCCAAAACTGCTTTTTCCTTTTGCTGTATGATGAAGCTAAACCCAAAACCCGCCTCCTTACGGAAGTATACGAGAATGTCGCGGAGAGAACATTAAAACATCCAATATGAAATGAAATTATTGGATGCAAACATAATCAATTACTCATGTATTTATTGCTTTATCACCCATTCTTCAAACAGAATCATTGCGAAAAATATTCCGAAGAAAATAAACGAGAAAATTTTATTTTCTCCCTAATTTCATTTATTGTTTTTTGAAAATGAGTTATTACTGCTATAAAAATCCACGATAAAATGACAGTACATTTCCAACTGATAAAATACAATTTGAAATAATCTCTTTTTACACTGGAATTTTGTTTTGGAAAAAGAGCACCGATGTTTCAAAAAACAAGCTTTGAGTTAAGTTATAAATAAAATGTTCAAGCAAAATTCTAGATTAAATGTTCTTTTTCATCAATAGTTCTTAATTTCTTATTAATTAAATAATAAAAAGGTGTGCGTATAAGATTTTTTTGTTAGTTACCCGAAAATATCTGATTCTTTAACGGATAAACAACTTACAAGTAAGCGCATTTTTTCTTTTAAGTTAGTAAATAATCTAAATAACATGCTCACTTTTTGGATTACTAGATAAGCCTGTAATTAAAAGCAATTAAGCAAAGGTGTTAAAAAGAAGGTACGGATAAAACAAGTTATATGGTTTATTTATTTATAAATGCCAGCTGAAAACTCTCGAATAAATAGTTTGTTTATTCTGCATTGACAAATTCATGGTGCAACTCAGCAATTAATCTGAACGTTAGAGGCTTTTAAGTGATTCATTTATCAAAAGAAAATTAGTACCTTCGTTAAATGTTTCTCATTATTGTGGAGCGTACACATCTACATAATAATCTGTTATGTAGAGCTCATGACTTGAATTTCTTTTATTCATGGATTAAAGATAACATTTTTTTCCGTTTAGAACCTTCATTCTCAATACCCTGAAAGCCAGTTTAATAATACTTTTTCATTGCTGTTATTTTTTAGACAAAAACTTGCAGATTAGCCAGATTGTTGAATTTCTGGAATTCCGAACAAGATGTTCATTAGAGGCCAAAAACGTGAGAATTTTTTGGTAAAAGTGTATTTTTGAGGTGCTATGCCTTAACCTGGAAGCCTTTTAATGAACTGTATTTTTCCCACTGCTCATGATATATAAGATAAAAACTTGCATATTACTAAGATTTTTGAAGTTCTGTGATTTTTTTACAAAATGCGTATGAGTGACTAAAACTGCCATAATATTTTGGATTAAGTGCATTAAAAAATATAATTCTGTTAAAATATATGGTAAAGTAACCAAGAAAAGGGAAGAAAAAGTTGCGTAGATTTATATGAAGCAACTTTCCTTCATTTTAATGTAACCGACTAGCATAAGTAGTATATAGAGGGCCAAAACTGAGCCATTTAGTTTTGGCTTGCTTCATTTATGTACAATTTCAAGCATTGGAGCCAAGTTTAAGATAATTTAAGTTTATGCGATTATTACATTTTAATTTATGGATTTTTTTGTTTAAATATTTAGTGAGCATTAGAAACGTATCTTGGATTTAAAGTAATAACACAAAAAATTTAACTTGTTATCCAGAAGTCCTTGTAAAAATCAAGCAATTAAGCGAGTTAGGCGTCAATAATGAAGAAATAAAAAGTAAAATCAGCGAAAATTTGACCAAAGTTGGCATATATAAATTTCTGAAGAGACGTTAGGAGACTTTATCACATAAAACCAGATTTGCAAGAGCAGGAAAAGATGCAAAGCAGCATGTAATAATAGAATTTAGAGGCTCTCTGCCTATGTTGCAGAAACAAATCACTTTGGAATTTACAATAGGAAATAGAGAATGGCTTTGTTAAGCGGAGTGAATTTATTGTTTGGCACAGACTACAGAAATAAGGTTTGAATGCTTAAATTTCACAAGAAAATAATTATTATTTCTCACACAAAGGGCTCTGCTATTGGGATTTATGGAATCTAAATCATCTTGTTGGGTGATGATATTATAAAATTCTGAAAGGGAAGAATCTAAGAAGATTTGCATGATTCCTACATTGAAATACTACACAGTCATTATTATTATCTTGGAATTAGGGTGTTAAAAGGTGTGGAAGAAATTTTTGTGATTATTGATGACAAAAATGCTTACAATTGCATGCACGGTAGGCCTGAGCACAAACTGAGGCATTTCGAACATAATATTTTTCAAGGCAATGAAGTATTTTCATTTTAAGAGGAGCCATGCTACGAATGTGAACAAAATGTGGTGTCAGCATTCCGCTTTTGGAAATGCATAAAACTTGATGAAATCAAAAATTAATGGGTCCAACTAGAAAAAATTGTTCTACGCAAGCAATACAGCAATGGAAAAAATTTAAAAGAAAAAAAATAATTCAATGTGACATTATAACAGCTGAAGAATGAAACTTGGTTCAATCCATTGAAAGGAGGTATAATGCCACAATATGCGTTAAAAGTTATCCAAATAAATATTAACTGACGTGGTCAGGAGTTTATTATACCTCAGTTTTTCTGTCTTTCAGCAGCGTCAATAAAAGTCTTTTCAAAAAGTCAATGCAATGAGTTCTTGATGAAATTCTCTTTCCATCGACTATTTTATTAAAAAATGATATCACGACTCATAAAACTGCAGAAATATGCTATTTCCAAAAAGTCACCACAATTTTGAGCAAAAGTGTGAACACATCTAAGATAATTTATTGTTGAATGAACACTTTAACAAGGCTTCGCTACGAATCGAATAAAAATTCTGATTTTTCTTCTATTCAGGGCTTACTTAAAAAAATACATGCATTTTTTTTATCATGGAAGCCATGCGAAAGGTAATTACAAGTCTTGTTTAATTTGGATAGTTATTGTTATTTATAGAAAAAGTAAGTAACGTATCCCTTTCAGTATTTAAGTATTGATTGAATACCCAGAATACTAAATCCGTCGTTAAAATATATTTTCAGGAACCGGTCGTTCGACCTAATTACTATGATTTTCATTTTTTATTCAGGAAAGATGTTACGTACTGAATGAAACGATCACTTCTTACTGAAAATGTCTTCTGCTTATCTGTCTTGTTATTTTGAAAAGTATTTGCAGTGCCAATATTCACGTAATTAGATGCATAGGAAATGTAAAGATTTGTCCGACAGTTTTGTTTCCTTTTTCAGAAAGTCAAACTTTGAGTATCGGAAGTTTTAATTACCATTTAGTTATCAGAATATTTACTTATATACACATTTTGAAGTTTTGAAAGTTCCAATTTACAATTTACTATGATGTAAACCATTACTTTTATTGGGATACGTTTGATTGATGTTCTAATGTATGATCAAAGACGATGTATCGCTAAACCAATCACAAATATTATCTGAAGAATTTAATGTTTTTTTCTTTATTGGAACTTCATCAAATTTTATGTTCATTATAAAAGTATAATGCAGCAATTTATGAGGAGATTGAAGAAGATAATCTCCTATAGTACGTATATCATGCTATTCTTCTAGTCATGGCTTTAAAAAACTTTCAAGGCCACCATGTCATCTTAATTGGTACACACCTCCAACCTCAGGATGCTGAGCCAATAATAATTTAACTGAATACAGCCATATCACCGCAGTAGCATCGCAAATTTTCCAACCATAAAATTTACTAGCTATCTTATGAGGGTTTTTTTATTATCTCACAGAGAATAACAAGGGCTTTGTGATAGTTTGTGGTCCATTATTGTTGACCATTTTATTTAAAAACCTTGCCATTAAAGAAGATCTACAGACATAAATTGGGCTATAAATTACAAGGAATGGCAATTAGCTGATATGCCAGCCAATAAACAATCAAAGGGATTTTGGCGTGGTGTTAATGCTACTAGTTTTAGGTTGACTGGAAGTTTCACTCCGTAGGGAAGTTTTATTTATAACTTTAGAGATTCAGTTAATGGATTCTCAACAAGAATGTAGTACAGGAATAAGCAAGAATGCATTTAAAATTTGCAATTATAACTGAAAATATACTTAATACATCATAAACGTATGCAAAGATATTACTATTTCCAAACTTAGAGTCAATACTTATCGCTTTTTCACTTTTTCGTATGCGAAGTATGCAAAGAGAAAATACTGTAACCGCCAAAAATGTCAACTTCGAGATGTTGATGAATCTCTACGTTTTAGATCTTCCCGAGTGAGAAATACAATTTTGGAGTCGTGTCTGTCTATAAATACAATTACTCAAAAAGTAAGAGAAACCAAAATTCTAGATTCGTGCCAAATTTTGGACCCAATCGATCAAAGGAAAGAGGTCCAAACTGCAAAATCGATTATACAAAGAAGCCAAACACAAAACGGTACATATAGCATGAAACTCTAGGTGAAAACACACTCGCTGGTTTTCTTTGTTTCCCTAGCATATATCCATCTCAATTGCAGTTTCAGAAAATATTTCCAGTTTTGACCTTTGTACTCTACAGATAGGTATAGTATAATACACATAGTATTTTATATACATCTATGTTCAATGTTAATCCATCAAATGTTCTCTGAACATTTTAAATTCTTACTGTTTAGCATTTAAAAGTTTACCGACTCGAAAAACGAAATTGCTATTAAAAGCTACACAAATGGAAATAAAACATGATTGCACATTTTAACGAATAAATTTGTAGTTTGGATAAATGCATAGAAATGTAAAGCTATGTAAATTAACTTTTGAGGAACCAGATAGGTGCTATAGGATTTTTAAAGTAGGGTTACGTTCCTCCCAGTGGAAAACTTTTTCGGTGTTGTAAACATTCCTCCTGCATTGGTACTGTGGTGTTCCTCACGAATTTATTACTTCACGATCCCAGTACAGATTAGATAAAACAATTCTACATTTTAAATATACAAAATAAATATTTTATAATAAGGTGATCTGCTTTTATCGTTCGCTAATATACGCCGTTATTTATATACAAAAATCTCATACGTATACGATTTCATATGAAAAGTAAACGGAACACAACATTTTTGAAAGCTATGCACTGAACCCATAATTTTAACGTAGGACTATGTTCCTCTCAGGAAAGAAATTGATTCATTCACACGCCAAAACGCTACAAGAAACGTTGTATGGGAGATCCTCTATATCTCGGTAACTACATATGTTAAAAACATAACTAATGTCTTATTTTAGAGATAAAGGGTAACAACAGCAGTTACAAAAAAAATTTTGAAAATCGGAATTGTAGTTCAGCGACTAACTGAGTCGCAAAGTTGGGCCACGAGTGAAATACGCAGAAGTGATCGCAGAGGAGATACTCCACAACACAGTCTCTATATGATTATGAAAATGTTGCGTTTGAGAATTGTCGATGGTATTAAGAGCTCGTTCTGGTGTGTCCGCAACATGGAAAATGTTACTCGGAAAGAAATAGAGGATTAGGGATTCATCAACGAGTGTGTGAAGAAGAACTTTGCTTTCTTGAAATCATTGCCTAATTCATTGCCGCCAATTTTCCATACTGTAGAGGGACGAGACTCTTGTTTATATGCCGCTGTTGAAGAATTAATTCAATTTCAGGAACCATTTTTATTAGATAGCTAAGTTCCACGGCACAGCACATTAAAAGGTACAAGACGCAAGACACAGAACAACAACACAAGATAAGTACACAGAAGTAAAAGAGGGAGAGGCATCATGGGAAAAACCCGGATGGCTCTAGTAGCGCCACCTACCATAAAAAAGGAGAAGGCAGTAAATTGTAACCGCTACATCACATTATTATTTCAGAGAAACAAAAGAGAATTGAGAGTAACTTCGAGAAACAAAAGAGAATTGAGAGTAACTTCGAGAAACAAAAGAGAATTGAGAATAACTTCGAGAAACAAAAGAGAATCACGAATAACTTCGAGAAACAAAAGAGAATCGCAAGTAACAAAGAGAAACAGAGAAACAAAAGAGTCACGAGAGTAAAGTAGTTCTACGCCTTTAGCATCAGAGGCTGTTTGAAAGAGACAGCCTCCCGCTATTTTTTTTATAATGATTCATAACTGATGCTAAAAAACACACTGGACAACATTTCTAGTGAATTTGTCATACTGAAAGTGTAAAAACTGAAAGCAAAGTTCGGATTTTTCTGCAGTTATATTTTATGAATCATAATGTTAACAAAATAGGAATCTTACAGTTAATTATATATAAGGTCTCTGACAAATCACGCTTATCTCATTAAAACTTATTTAAAGCATCTCTACTCTGTCCTCATCACATTGTTCGTTTTTGAAAACCTTCCATGAGAGAACGAGAAATAAAGAAAGCAAGCTTTAAAAACAGATTAAAAATTTAAATAATAAATTAAATTAGTTGGCAGGCATTCAAGCAAGGTCAGTTTGGGTGTAACATATCATCCTAACTTGTACAATAGTTATATTTCAAAGTTTTTGATGACTGACCAAGGGATCAAGGAAAGAAACCCTGCTGTTCCGCTTGGGGTTAGGTCAGGGATTATAGGGGAAAAAAATTAGGATTTTCTTGCCAAAACAACTGTTTTTATGATTAACTAAAGAGCGGATGTTCTTTATGGAAGATGTAGTTTTCTCTCAGCAAGGTTATGCTCATGAATTCTTTCAATTTTTAGTGAATAAGTATAGGTTTCAGTTTGCAACTGGAATACAGAACTTAACAACAATTTAATAACATATGAAGCATATTTTCTTTTTCATTTAAGAGTTTTATTTTAATGAAAATGTATTTTGGGTGGTTAAAACGAATAGTTCCGACGTGACTATGTCAAAAGTAAAGGACATTTTTCATGAAGAGCAAAGAATGATTTGAAAATTTTTCTGCGAAGTTTTTAAAATTTATGTTAGGTTATTTGAACAATGTTTGCAACTTTTCTTACTTCTCATTAAGTTATTTTTAACAAAGAAGATATTCTTTCAGATATGATGTCGATGAATATATATTACTAATTTTATGCAACTTGACTCATTTACATTGAACACTAGATGGTTGACAGACGTTTGCTAATAAAAAGTTTCTACCTAACAATACACTGCGTGAAATTCTATGCGCTTGGGTATAAACATTCTTGTGTACAAAAGTACGTTTTAGAATAGGTCTTTAATATACCTTTCTTAGGATAGGTAGAAATCTTTCAGTTTGTTTAATTAGGTTTCAACAATATTATTTATTCGCCACCTTTGAAACGAAACTCAAGGACACAGTGACCTAGTGACGGAGTATCAGCTCCAGGGCAGGTACATCGAGGGTTCGAAACCCAATTCCAGAGACCATCCGCCATATATATAAGCCTGGTGCATTTTAAATTCGTAGGAGTCCATAGTCCTCCCGCTGGCGGGGTTTGGGAGTTTAGGAACGGGAACTCCAGTTAAGATAACACCCTATGCATCTGACCATGGTTGAAAAAATTAAAAACTTGTTTCCAGATCTCAATTCCAGAGACAATTTATTTTCTCCCAATTCCAGAGACCACAATATAAAGGGTGTCTACTCTTATCGTGGCCCAATAGCTAATTTCTAAACCATTACAGATATCCATATATTTCCAGTCGGAAGAATGTTTTAAATGAGGGGAAGAATTATAATTTATGTTGTTTGAGTCAATAACTATATTTCTGAAAAAGTTACAAATTCTAACTTTTTGTACGTTCCCTCGATCCTACCAGTCATATTTAGTAAAATATTCTTCACACACTAACATTTTAAACAAGAAAAAAGTTTCCACTCTTCTCAAACTAAATCTGAGCGAGTTATGGAGCTCTGAATTTCATGATTTTTAACCAATAAGCGGCCTCGTCCATCAAGTGCTGCACATTGATTGGTGGATCGTCTTCAAGACGGTTATTGAGATGGTGTAAAGTGGTCTAAGTCAGCTATATTCAAAGCTCCATAACTCGGCCAGTTTTAGTCGTAGAAGATTGGAACTTTTTTTGTTTAAAATGTTAGAGTGTGAAGAATATTGTACTAAATATGATTGATAGGACCTGGGGACTGTATAAAAAGTTAGATTTCCTAGCTTTTTCAGGAACATATTTATTCACTCAAAATACCAAAATTATAATCCTTCCCGTCATTTACAGTATCTTTCCAATTGGAACTATATGCCTATCTGTAATGGTGTAGAAATTAGCTATTGGGCCACGATAAGAGTAGACACCCTGTATATAGGCCTGGTGCATTTTAAATTCGTAGGAATCCATAGTTCTGCCGCTAGAGGGGTATGGGAATTTAGGAAGGGGAACTCCAGTTAAGATGACGCCCTAGATTTGCTTACGGTTTCAAAAATTTAAAAACTTGTTTAATTTTTATTTTAAAATCTTAATCGAAGGACATCTGTCGAAAGAACTTTAGTCAGAGAAATGATCCATTCCAAAAGAGTAAGGAACCAAAGTAACAGAAAAAGTAGCATTTCCCCACATGAAGTTAAGACTTTAACTAATATAAATTATTAGGTAAACCGGGAAGTAATACCGCATCTGTGCATATCAATATTTGTTTAATATTAATCAGTTGATTGCGTACACCGAAGTTATGCGACATATTTTTACAAGTGAAAGTGACTTCTTTTTTTGTAAGGCAGGTCAACTTTATTTTTACTACAACCCTGTTTGAAATATCAAGTAAAAAATATGAAGAGCTGGATATTAGACATCGCGTGTTATTCGAGTTTTAGAAAGGTAGTGAAGCAACATAAACTACAAAAAAACATTTGTGATGTTTATCCAATCGCGTTAGATGTCCACAAATGCCAAAGTCTAGTTGCTTGGTGAAGATCGTACTATTTTAATCTTTAAGACATGGCTCGTTTAGGAAGATCAGTATCGGAAGAAAAGTGATATTGATATTGTATGGGTATAAATGGAGGTAAAGCCTTGTCAAACTCTCGAAGTGTTATTAAGTAGGCTTAACACATCTTGGTGAACCATTCAACAACATTTGAAGCAGGTTGGCAATGTTTATCCGCATTAGATGACCACAAATGCCAAAGTCTAGTTGCTTGGTGCAATTCGTGCAATTTTGATCTTTAAGATTTGTCTCATTCAAGAAGATCAGTATCGGAAGAACAGTGATATTGTATAGGTATAAATGGAAGCAAAGCCTTGTCAAACTATCGAAGAAGTATTAGATAAGCTTAACACATAACTTTGGTGGACCATTCAAGATCATTTGAAGCAGGTTGGCAATGTTTACCCGCATTAGGTGACCACAAATGCCAAAGTCTAGTTGCTTGGTGCAGATCGTGCAATTTTGATCAGACTTGCCTCATTCAGGAAGATTAGTATAGGAAGAACAATGATATTGATATTGTGTAGGTAAATGGAAGCAAAACCTTGTCAAACTATCAAAGAGTTATTAGATAAGCTTAACATATTTTGTTGGACCACTCAAGAACATTTGAAGCAAGTTAGCAATGTTAACGAGAAGGTGTTTCGATTTCACACACCCTGTAGGAAGAATACAAAGCTGATCATTCAGTCATCATAATTGGTTGTGGCAACGGCATAAAGCAGAAGATCTTGGTCATGTGGTGACTGGAGATGAGAAATGGGTTTGTTTGCGTTTTATTAGTCGATAGATGACAGTGGACTGTAATTAATAAAACAAAGAATTTATTTACAAGTTTTGGTTTCATTTTTGGTTGTCTGATGGTAGAAATGCGTTGTTCATGCAGAGCTGGAAAATGCGGTGCAAAACATAATTTATGATCATGATGAAGCTGCGATGCTTACACACAAGCGCAAAAGGAATTCAACCAACTGGTTCTCTGAGAGAGGAGCAAGGTATATAGTGGTGTCGCCAAAGGGTTGCTCTAAATTATAGAGAGAGACAAGCTAGAAAGGTGGCGCGAACAGGATCTTTTATGACAATTCCAAACTTAAAAGAAGACAGTGGCTCTCATCCAGTGAGTAATGTATAAGAAAACTAAATGAAAAAGTTGCTTTTTAAAAAATAAAAAACCCCCTTGAAATCGCAGTTTTCTCATTAATTATAACGTTAAAACTTTATAGTATAATGAGATTCTCAAGCGTTCAAATAAGAAAGAAATTCTCACGCTTCTTTTTTGCTTCTGTATTACTATTAATGAAAAAAATTCTTAATTTTTCATTCTGAGACGCATTTTTAAAGTCTATTAGTTAACAGCGAAAAAACATTTACTCAGAAATTTTGAATGAATATTGTATTGACTTTTTACAATACAATTATTAGAAAATAATGTTGATCCATTATCCATTCGTTACGATATAGAATTGTTGTAATGTGTATATATTAAACTTAAAAAGTTTTGTTGTTCGTTTGTGCTGTATTAAATTGACATATTTTCCATTTATGATCAAATAGTCAGTAATAAATCTGAATAAAGCATTTGGCAATGAAATAATAACATAGATGGCTAGTATTAAGGTATAAAACTGAAAAAAATTCATTAGAAAGAAAATTATTGATACTTTAAATCGGAAAAATATGTAAAATATATCTTTGAATAAAATTCTAAGCTATTATAAACAATGTATTCTAATGTTTCAAAATTTACATTAAAAATGTAGTAAAGTGTAAGAATGTTTTTAATATTGTCAAGGGTAACGCTAATTTTCCAACATCCATCACTCTAAAAATCTGAATTAATGAGCAATCTTCTTAGCGCACTCCAGGTAGAAAACGTAATACCTGTTTTTAAAAAAGCCGCTTACATTGTAATTTTTATTATTCATTTCGTCATCAATCAAAATATCTTTTATTCTTTGACACGAAGAATCATTTTTTAGTTGTTTCAAGGTCGCTGTGTCGTCTTAATCGGTACAAATCATCTGATATTTGTTCTTCCTTTTCTATCACTGTAAAAAAAAGTTCATTTACAAATTTTCTTTCCAAGCATTGTTATCCTAAGTAGGTGGGCAGGGATTCATCCTTGTTATAATGGATTTTCAGGCGAGGAAGAAGATCTGTAACACTGATAAAAGTATTCTATTAAAACATTTAATTATTAGTTGGTTTACTTGTAAATGGAAAGGGAAGCATGATGAATAATGTTAACTTCAAAGTAGACGAGTTTTACAACGTGCACTCATGGGAACAAAGTTAATCTCTTTTTATGTTTCTGATTGTTGTTGTTCATTGCCACCAGTGGGAGTGTTCTCCTTTCGACCTTTTCATATACTTACGCAATATGGTGTGTTTTGTGTCAGGCTTCGTAGTATAGTGAAGAAAATCGAGTATGCATATTGGAAAACTTCCCTGTTCCACGATGAGTCCAATTTTGACACAGATCTACAATTTTTGTGTCAATTTTTGTACCAAATTTCATTTATCTAGTTTGTTGCTTTTTTGTGTTATCGTGTTCACGTACAATCGGACAAGCAAACAAGAAGATAGCCTATCCATTGATCGATTTAGTCCAAAATTAGATAGATATCTGTATTTTTCGTATAAAGATAATGCACTAAAATGCATCCATCTAGCTCGTTGAACCGAACCACTTGAGTGGACGTGGCACTCACGAAAAGACAGATCGACAGACAATAAACCGTTTGGCGGATGTGGTCCAAAATTTGATATAAATCGACACTTCTTGAAATAAAACCTTATATGAATTTAATCCATCTAGCTCGTCGCATTTTCGAGCTATCTTCAGGCAGATTTCCTATACACGTATTTCGTTCGAAATTTGATATAAATCTATAATTTTATTGTTAAAACTGTATATACCAAGGTCATCGGTCTACCTTTTTTTCGTTATCGTGCTTACGTATACTGAACTGAATTTAAGTAACTCCATTGGGCTAATTCTAAGGGAATATCAACATCAATTTTGAGTGACAGAGAGTCCAAACTGCAAATCGGAGATTTTTATCTCTGGATTCAGGGGTGTGTCGTAGTGTAAAGTGAAGTAACTCCTGAGTCAATATTAAATGAATGAAAACTATTATCGCGGAGTTCTTGTTTACCAAGTAAACAACAAAAGATGATGGTATTTTATATCGTGTCCTTCATATTTTTTTGGTAAATTAGGAACTTGCAATTTTTTTATAGCTACTACTCTTGGATGAAAAGCATTTAAATTATGCAATTTTTTAATATTTGACAGCTGAAGATTTATCGAATAAACATAGGAACAACTCTACATAACTCTGCATTTTATATAGAATATTTATCAATCAATATTCATCAAGATTTTTTTTCTCATTCATTATTCAAATAATTTTGAAGTATTCTTTAAGTGTGTCTTAGTGAAGGATTACTTATATAAATTGGCATGTAAAATAATAATTGTCATCATCAATAATATAAAATTTGGGATGTCATAGTCGTAGTTGGTTTTGAATTTGATAAATATATAAAATTTTCACCTGTTTGACAATGATGCATTTGTTTGTTGAAAAATGTGTCCTGCTTGAAGATTCAACCTTGATTTATTTTTATGTTATGCGTAGGCAAGCTGCATAGAAATATCTACTTGCGTTCTTTCTTAAAATTCTATCATAAAATAAAGAACTGCAACTATTTTCTCTTGCAATACATTTGCATTTTTAACATGTGAGAAGAATACATATTTCATTCGAAAACGTATATATCGGCATTTAATTTTCTTATTAATATATTTCAAAAAAAGTGTCAAATGCATATGATTATGACTTCAAATAGTTAACACAGTTATGTTTCTGAATTAATGATGACTAGTGCAGCATAATTTTTTTCTGAGACTAACGCAAAAAAATCTAATTATACGAAAGTAATTTTCTTAATAATAATGGAAAAGTTGTTTGATTTATTCAACTTAACAAGGGATTTTTGCCGGATCTTAATGTTTAAAGTTCTGATATAAAAGAGAAGATTAGAAGCTGTTTGTTGAAAAAGGTTTCCTGAGCTGTTCTTTGTAATTGGCTCACTAAGCAATGATGGAATCTTCCAAAGCCTAATACTGATGTAACGCATGACGTTTGTTTTTTAGCATTTAATTCGTGTTCATAGGTAAACTGGATTAAGGCTCATGTTGGTTTCCTCGCTAACGAGGGGTCCACGGTCCTTTTCCCAGCTATCTCTGTAGATTCCGGCTTCATCATTCAGATATCTGCACATACGGGGAAATTTGAGACCCTCTCCGCTACGCAACTTCCTGTCACATGACGTTATCTTATCATTTTACAAAACTAAGTGCAGAAAATACTCAACTTTGGTGGAAAAGCTTACTTTCAAATAAGCTATCAAGAATAAATATAGTTAAACTCGTATCTTTTCTCACTGAAAATGAGAACCTCATAAAACAGCCACCGGACGCAACCAGTTCATCCGACTCTGTTCCAGATTTCTCTCCTTCACCAAGAGTCAAGACATCAGACTTATGGACTAAGACCCTCTAGAGGTTCAATACCTAGAACCCTAATCAGTCCTCCTACAAGTATATATATGCAGCGAACTTTTGGGACCTGTCTTAAAATTGTTTTTGCTTCGCGAGTCTTTCTTTTCATATGTAAATACACATTTTTCATCGTTTTTATAATTTTCACATGTTTTTCGTCGATGTTAAAACACTGTATATAACCTTTCTTCTTTTTTTTCCTTGTTTAATAAAGTTTCTACGAACACTCATCCAAACTGCAAACCGGAGATTTTTATCTCTGGAGTCAGGGGTGTGTCGTAGTATAAAGTAAAAGTAATGACAATATTATCCAGAATTTCTTTATATAGGGGCTTAAAATGGGACTCTTTCACGTATTCGCACATACTGATGAGGTTTAGTACTGTGTGTGGTTCTGTTGTCTCCAGAGAATGGAACTTTTAATTTGGAAAAATGGACGCAGTATTGTATAGATGTTAACTAAATTGACCGGATATTCTGAAGATCAATTTAGGACGCTCTCGAACCCTAACGTTAAATACAGGGCGTTTTTTTTTTTTGGGGGGGGAGCTTGGACAAAATCTAAAAAATTAATTAAAAAAATCAGAGACAATTAAAAAGTTAATTATAAAAGTGCAAGATGAATTAAAGCATATATAATATATTTTGTCTATTATTTTTACTATTTTTATCCATTATGATATGGTCATATTAGGGAGACCCAATTCTATTTTTTAATAAAAGTTGGATAGAATTCTTCAGAAATTAACTTTTTAAAAGTTTATAGCTTTTATATAATCTTAACTACTTACTAATGAGTAAAAATGGATAATCAGGGACATTTGATTAAAATAACTAGACATTTTTATAACCGGACAAAGAATTGAAAATCGGGACTGTATGGGATAATCCGGGAGGTATGGTCTCTTTATACATATAGCAAAAGTTGGAAAGGAGAATTTACTTTTATTTGAAATTAACTAATTTAACAAACTTTTGTTAAAACTTAATCTAATTTATTTTTTCTTAATGGGAGCTATTTACTTAAAGCAAGTATGTGACCATCCGGGACATTTCAAAATTCGGGAGAAATCGGAATTGCAGTCACAAACAGTCGAAATTATACACTGTCCCGGCTTATCCGGAAACGTTTGGTCGCCTTATGTCAACAAAAAATTGAATATAATAAATTTCCTTCTATCAAATTTTTAAAAATTATTAACAAAAAAATGAAAATAAGTTTGTGTAAATAAATTTCATGTTTAGAATGTTATAAATCTGTTTGCTGATTTGAGAAATATATAGTAGGGCTCTGTTCTGAGCTACGTGAATGTTATAAGCAAAAGAATTTTATGATCAAAACAAGGTCCGCAAATGTGATTAGACCAGAAATGCGAAATATGCTGCTTTGGATGTACGCACATCTTGAACATACTGTTCTGGTTTCTTATCCAGGTTTGTTCTGTTTTCTTAAATTTTGAATGGACATTAACTTTTACAAGTACTGACCTGCATTCGCTAAAAAACGTTACTGAATTTAGATGTATTTTGGAAGCTTTAAATCGTCTCTTAACAAGCAACGACACCTATCTCAATTTTTAGAGATTTCAAATAGGAAGCAAATACTCAATTTTTCGCAAAGAGCAACGAATATTCCAAAATTTGTTTGCACATCTCATTGGAACATGCGGTCTCTTGTTCATATCAGATGTTAAAAAAACAGAAATATTCGTTATTGGTTACGAAAAAATGAGTTTGTAATTTTTGTTTGTTCATTCTCTTTGTAATTTCTGTTTGAAATTTAAAAAATTGAGATAGGTGTCGTTGCTTGTTAAGCGACGACATTCTGCATCAAAAGCATGATGAGTATTGTCAAAGTACCTACCGAATTTCATACGTTGGAAAAGAACGTGTAAGCTTGCAATTCGTCCTTCACTTTCCTTCTTCATCATGGAAAATTTATTTTCTTTAAGCATACCAGCCTTGGAATAACAAAGAAAAATATCTGATTTTTTGCAGAAATTTAGCTTCTGAATATATATTAATTAAACATGGCAGGTCACACTTAATCCTGGGTGTTCTTATAGAATATTTATTACTGCAGATTTTTTCAGGTTTTGCCTTCATTTATTATTCAAATAATCTTGACACATTTTTTAACTGTGACTTAGTGAGTGATTACTTCAATTCTGTCACGTAAAATATTCATTTGTCCTCATCAAGAATGCAAGTTTTGGAATGCCAGTATTATATTTCGTTATCAATTCACTTCAATAAAAATATAACAATTTCACGTGTTTGGCAGCATTAAATACATTTATTAAAAATTTCTGCCCTACTTGAAGATTCAACCTTGATTTTTGCTTGAGCGTTGTGTGTATGCAATATGAATGGAAATATCTCCTCACATTTTCCCTAAATTTCTAAGAAAAAAATAAATATAATTATTTTTTTCCCTTCTTAGACATCTTCGGAACTGACATATGAGCTGAATATGTTTTTAATTGGGAAGATCAACCGTCATATTACTTCTTTTAGCTATTTTTTTTTAAAAAATCATGTTTTTAGTGGACAACGATTATGGTTTTAAGTAGTTATAACATTTGCATCCTTGCTTCAAAATGAATCATAAATATATTTTGATAAATTATAATTCATTGCTACAGTATATTTTACGACTGACAAAAGAAACCAAAAGTGATCTCCCCAAAACTTTCTCGCAAAGGGATAAAACGGGTAAGGGGGGGGGGATACACCACGCGCCGGAAAACGTGCGGTATTCCCTAAGGTGGGGAAAACGTGCGGTATTAAGTTGGAGAAAACACTCGCTCCAGCGTCCACAACTTTTTTTTGCGTAGAATGGAGAAAGAAATCGAATAGGTAATTTCAACGCCTTTTTTTAAACCGATTTAAACGAAAATTGGAGACAAATCTACAATTAAGGTTTCAAGACTACATATGAAATTTCATCAATCTAAGTAATTTTTTAAGAAGTTATGGTGTTCAAAAGTATGCGAATATACAGACCAACAGACGGTCAACCCTTTGACGGATTTGGTCCAAACTTTGATACGGACCTAGATTCATGATGATAAAACTGTGTACCAAATTTTATCCATCTAGCTATTTAAGTATTTGAGTTATAGAGTTCACATGAACGCGGGCAGACAGACAGACTTCCCGCAGACGGATTTTGTCCAAAATTTGAAGGAAACTTACAAATATTGTTTCAAGATCACATATCGAATTTTATCGCCGTAGCTCTAATGGTTTTCGAGTTATCGTGTTCACAGACAGACAGACACACAGACATAATTCCAAAATTGTGTTTTTCTGACTCAGGGAGGTCTAAAACGTGGAGATTCGTCAAAATCTCGAAGATTACATACTTTCTCTTTGTATACTTCGTATACGAGAAAGTAAAAAAGGGAAATAAACTCATTATTAGTTTGTTGGGCAGCTCCCACCACAAGATTAACACCCGGGCATTTTTACCCCTTTTCCACCCCTCCCCGATCTATAGGCCACCTTGCAATTGTATAGTGGTCATAATGCTAAGATCTCAGTTTAAAAAAAACTATTTAATTGCTAAATGTAAATAGTTTGGAAATTAGTGTTAGTTCAGAAGTGGATGACACTTAGTCAAAGCATTTACGCAGATTGCTTATTATTGACTTTTAACCTTTCGTAGCTATATAACTTAGCATTAGTGAAATTATACATTGCAATAGTGATGATTTTTGAGGCTT
This sequence comes from Araneus ventricosus, assembly GCA_013235015.1. Classification (NCBI taxonomy): domain Eukaryota; kingdom Metazoa; phylum Arthropoda; class Arachnida; order Araneae; family Araneidae; genus Araneus; species Araneus ventricosus. The sequence goes on along the minus strand of BGPR01000047.1, from coordinate 471,190 downwards.
CTTTAACAAAATTTTTGGGTACTCTGAAGCACAAGTTTACCAGGTGTGGCGACTTACGAGTCAATATATTTCGCTGTAGGATTTACTAAGTCAGCACCAGAGAAATACATGTTCTATGTATTTCTCTGGTCCTGTACTAACTGCAATGGTTTGAAATGCTGTGTTTGTGGTATGCTGGAAGTAATTCCTCTTCAAACTCATTTTTTTTTAAATTTTATTTTTGGTACACATGAGACAAATATGTTTTCGAATTTCCAGCTTCCAAATTGATGCGTTTGATTAATAATTTCTATAATAAATAGAATAGCTAAAATTTTCATTTTTTGTACCTTTCTTCCTAAGTTAATAAACTATGATTCAGTATATTTTCGAGGCTCTGATTTTTCAATTCTCATTTTTATAACGAACAATCCACTAGGTGCGTACTCTTACCCTCCTTTCCCTTAATGCAAAATACAAGTATTTTAAAGCGTTTTCATGCCTCATAATTTTAAAATGGCAGGAAAGCATGAGATTAAATGCTTGAAGAAAGGATGAAAATCATTTCAGTCTACTTCACAAACAAAAACAAACAAACCTGAAATCAAATATCTGTCGCCATGCTTTATAAAAATATTATTTTGAAGCAGGTGCGATAAAATATTTCTGAAATGCAATGAATACTAAAGAAAATTCTGCTTTGGAGTTAATTTCCCAAGAATACAATTTATACTATCACAACTGTAACAATTGCAAAAGTGCATGAATAAAAGATTTTCTGAAATATTAAGACGGTTTGAATTTTATTTATAAGAATAAAAAAAAATGTTACAATTCATGTTTTAAAACATTTTGAAACATTAATTAAAATTGAACAAAATGTCGCATGAAAATAAGATCGGTGTCATTGAAAAGATAATTTTTTTAATTTTTAAGATGATGTAAAAAAGTTTTATTTTTGCGATAATAAGATCCGAAGTTATTCCGGAAAAACGTTAACATTTAAAGTAATTTTTAAATAATTTAAATTCTACTTAAAATTTCGAAAATTCATTTCTTAGTGAGCACCTACTTCCTAAGAAGAAACCGCCTGCTAAATTTCAAGTTTCTAGTCCCAGTGGGTTGGGAGATTTCGTGATGAGTGAGTCAGTGAGTGAGTGAGTCATGGTTATTTGCCTTTTATATATAAAGATTCATCAGTCCTTGTACTACCATCGTGCCCTTTTTTAATTTAGTTTTGAAATTTACTTTTAAGAAAATGAAGTTAGAGTAACTTAAAGAAGGACATTAAGCACACTTATTTTTTCTCCCTATGATTCATCTTTGTGTTGAAGTATCGCTTGGACAATTTTTACTGGAATTTTACCAGTTTTACTGCTTATGTATAAAGAAGGTGAATTTTTCTGAAATGTAATAATAATAATATAAAACTACAGAAAACAAACTCAGTACGGTTCACTTTTTTGTCAATATCGTGTTCTGGTTGGATCAGTTAATAACTTGAGCCTAACTGATAGGAAGAATTTCTGAAAAATATTCCAGTTTCTGAAATGAATTTTAGAGAATATTTCTATCTTAATCATTCTTTTGATTTTTCTAGCCAATTCTACTTACAACATTAATTCCATATTCTTTATTTTATTTAATTTCATTTACACATCTTTATGATGCCAATTTTATAGGAGCAAATGAATGAGTTTAGGAGGGTTTATTAAAATACAAATAAATTATAAATGACTTTCCTATCTTGAACTTTTTTATAAAAATTTGATACTTACGGATTTCTTAAAGAAGGCAAGAACACTAGATATTAAAAGACTAATTCCTTTTGCTGGCAAAAACTTGCCTTACATGGAGCTTCATAGTAGGTGAACGGTGATTAAGACCCATGAATTTCAACCTTGAGTACTGCACATTCTCCCATTAAAGTTCTGGGATAATTACGATGATTATCAAAAGCGTAAAAGCCCATCCATCCAATCCTTTTGATAACTGCTTCTTCATTTTACGACCAAGTTGTGAAGTCCTGCCGTGACATAAGCGGTTACGTTCAAGTGACGAGTCAAGATAGTTGATGACAGACGAGCTGAGCACATTGAAGGTCAGTGTTACAGTTCTTGAGAAGATAATGGACATCTTGTAAGTAAATGTCAAGGACCTTTGTCCCACAACAATTATTTGTTGTTTACCAATGCTTAAAGCAGTTGGTATAACATCAAGTGGAGATAAACAGTCTTATTAAATGTAACCTTGTATTTAATATGTAACTTTATATAGTAAAAGTATAGTTAGTGAATGAAATTTTTAGTAGTTCGGTGAACTTTTGGTGTCCTAGAAGAGTGCCTAAACTTATACGTATTGAATGCTCAATCAATAAAATTACCATCTTCAGTGTAAGTCTTCCTTAACTTACGGTTTTGGGAGCTGATGTGTAAAGCTAGAATTTAGAGATAATTTTAGGCACAATTAAAAGGCACAATCATGATACAGCGGCAAAGAACGAATAGTTTTATAATGCTAATTTGCAAATTTCATGAAATATAATAAAACTACTTCTGGTTCAACCAATGATACATTTTATATGTTACAGAGCTAATTCTTTCATCCTTTTGTCTTTATGTAGCGTGCTATTTCTTCGGGGCGAGGGACGCAAAATAATAGAAAAGATCGATCGCGAACACATGAAAAAAATTGAAAATACAATTACATGAACCAAAATAAGACAACATACATTCCATGAAAGTAAAATTGCAAGCAACTCGTAAAAAGTAGAAAATACATTAATTTTTTAAAGATTTCTACAATTCCTTGGAAAAGGGGAAATATTCATCAAAAATCATTCTATGGAGAGTAGGATTAAAAATAATATTAAAAATTAGGTCCCTAATACTGAAAATTTCGAAATCCCGAGTTAGTGAACAAAATTATAGCGATCATCATTCTTATCTGATCATTCTTATCAGAAATCATCAAACACGGAACTAAAAACTTTACCATATTATTACAACAACTATATGGCTCGAAACTCGGTTATTTCTTTATATATTTCAGACCGTTAATATGTAAAAATACCAGCTTCTACCAACACCAACGTTTTATACGTTTGGCTGACAAAATTCATTGCTTAATGTGTTGAGAAAGAAACTTTTCAAAATTCCACGCCTGGAGACTATCGCTTGTTTCTTCTCACTGCCTAGAGTGCATTAAAGAAAACAGTAGAAAGATATAGCAAAAAAAAAAAAAATACAGCCTTGCTCTACGCTTGTCAAAACAATTTTTTGAAATTCTTCTGAAACATGTTTCATCCTGTTTGTAACATTCTCTGTCAAACTATATATTTGATGGTTGAAGGGAAATTCAAATTTCTGACCAGTGAAGAAACCAATCATGGTTAAACCTGTGAAATGGAACAAATCAGCTGTCAATAAATCAGTTCTACGCTCGAAGTTCCGAACTCATTATAAAGAAGGTAAGGGTAGGGTCTTGTTTTGCACGTTATATGCATTTTAGATAATTATTTCTTTTTCTTGAAGAATAAAACCATCGCCTTACAATTAACGATTAACTTTTTTCCCCTAATTTACTGTAGACGTGTGTATCTTGAGAGTAGGATTGAATTATTGTTCAAGAGTTTCCCAGCTTTCAATAGATTTCTAATTGTAATTTGGCGCTGAATATGGCATATCTTTTGAATTACAAAACGCAATTTTTATTAATCATTACCACAAACTGAATTGCTAAGCACTTCAAAATTTTTATTTATTAATATTGAACAATATTATGACTTGAATATTTTTCCTTTACTTTTTAAGAACAAAACAAATTTAAATAATTTTAATTAATCTCAAACGTTTGATTACTATAACCATTTTCTTTATTTTACATTTTGTGTATTTGAATGTCTATATCCTTTTATATTATCTATGTTTTGAAAGTTTGTTTCTGGAATGGCAACGCTGTCGAGCGTAGAAAAATGTTATTGCATAATTGAATTTCAGTTTCACTTCGTATTCTCATGTAATAAAAACGGCCATTTTCTGTCAGTAAATTGGAGATTACTTATTTATAGTATTAATGAACAGCTTATTTTAGAGTATAGAGTATCAAACACATCTTTAGAATGGGTGGACAAATAAAAATGCACAGAGAATTTCAAACAGATATTAAAAAGAAGAGTAATATGCCTTTTTTTCAAAATATTTTCAAAATTTTACCTAGTTAAACGTTACCGTCTCATTAATAAAAAGCATATCATGTGTAAAGTTGAATAAATACTTGATATACAAGTGAAAGTCATTATTCTGTTCTTGAATGATCTGTTTGATTTAATGTCTGCAGGTAGAGTATTAACTATCAAATAATTACGCTTTGAATTTTTACTAAGTGCATTGTCATCATACTGTCTGATTATTGAATTGCTTTTAAAGGGACTTAAGGCTAAAGAACTCGATAATTTATTTCCACCATTTTAAGACTGAAATAGAAAAATTCCCTTGTTTTAAATGGAAAGATAAAATTTCGAACATAATTTTTGTCTACGAACTGTATAAGTTTCAAGCTAGATCTCAATATCTGTTATCATACTGATGAAGAAAAAAAAAATTGGTACAAGCATTCTATACTTTTTGCTTATTTTTATCCCTTAATTTTGTCTTATTACTGTCAGTTGGAAGATATGCCCTTTTAAACTATATTCAGGAGTTAAGACTAACAGATGACATGTATAAAATTCGACGTGCTACGTAATACTTCTCATGTTTGCAGAAGTTCTCTTTCTCAGTAGCCAATTATTTTGCTAGTTAAAGGTTCGATAAAACACGTGATAATGAATAGAGATAGCATTCCTTTAATATACTAAGAAAGAAGTCTGAACTGAAGAGATATCAAGGATTATAATTCTAACACAATGATTAATCTCTGTGCAGATGCTTACCATTTAATAACATGTGTTTGTGTGTTGGTATCGTACCTTTTCAATGAACCGATATTGTTTGATTTGATTAGTTGGTTTGAACAGAAATGTTCACGGCCGAACGTCCTCCCGCTGTTGTGGCTTGAAAGTTTGGAGAGGGGGTGCCAGCTCAGATGTCGTCCTCGTCGTCTGACCGCGGTTCAAAATTACGAGGTCCGTCGCAAAATAACCCTCGTGTTGCTTCAAAACGGAACGTTAATATAACTAAACTGAATTAAACTCAAGGCAAGGTTGATGTTTTTGGGAAATATTAATTAAAAAATAAACTGTCTTCATAATTGCACTAGAAATAAGACTATCAAAAGAAAAAGGCAATTAACATAAAATGATAGTAAAAAACTTTTTTTAAAAAGGGGAACACTTGTGAAAGAAACGAATGCGTTCAACTAAGAGAGTTGCTGACGTGAACCTGAGATCTTTCAAAGTATACTAAACTGGAGTATTCATTCAAATGAGCAAGAAGTTCTGTTCGTCCAAATAATAAGTGTCTTTGTGCTAATTCAGTACAATCTCTGTATTTCGGAACTTCAACTGTATTGTATTTTCTACTGCATTGTCGGTGCCAAAATTCACGAAGAGATGTGTTGACGTGAAGATTGTTCCTATAAATGTATCAACATGCAAAGGAACAGGTGAAGTTAATATATTACTTGCTGATTAAGCACCGTTGTCAACAGGCCATTTCTAAAGATACTCAAATGAGAAGACACAAACAGTAAAGAACAAAGAAGTCCTTACAAGTAGGCCAGATTTAAACATTAAATAATGATTTTGTGGACGCAATGATGTAAAGCATTTTCAAATATTGTGCCCTTCAGGGTGCTATTGCCGTTTGTTATGCCTCGACACTCCTGTCAAAAAGAAAATGTGAATTGGCTTTTCACTGTATCTTGCACGTTCATTTTGTCTGAGTACTTTTTATCTTCCTCCTCGCTTTTTCATCCTCTTACAGATCACAAGATATGCTCTTGAATTATCATTTCTCAAGTCAAATGATTTCAACGTGCGGAATGTGCCCCTTAAGGCGAAGAAATAACAGCAACAACCAACAACAAAAATGAGTGGAAAGAAACATGAGAAAAAAGCGAAAGCTAAAATTATTAATTATTGAAAAACAAAATCAGAAAAGAGATACATTCCATTACTATAAAACAAACTCGTACCTTTAAAAACAGATGAACATATACAATAGAAATATAGAAGATATTTTGATATCATTTTTTTAAAATTTCAAATTTATAGGAAGAGGTAAAATAACTTTTGGAAGAGAAATGTGATTTAAACTGTCCCGGAAAGTTCGGTCCTATCGAAAGTTCTTGAAATGCTGAGAACTGGTATTGTAATCCTAATTCTTTCTTTTCTTTCTTTTTTCTAGTGTAGGAATTTCATTTTCTGTCGGTGCATCAAATGAAAAGCTAGTAAACTAGATCTTTCAATACCTAGGTTGAAGTATTTTGATCGAAAACATTAAGCATCCGTAAAGAATCATTAAAAAATTCGGAAATTCATTAGCTTTTCATTTCTTTTCTGTGCTGAAAAAAATAAAGTAAATTGCTTGCAAATATACGTAAATATGAGCTTGATTTTTTTGGGAACAGGGCCTTTTTGCACAGCATTTGAAAGTTCTACAATTTGTTGTGATTTTTTTTTACTGTTTCTTCTGCTGGTTAGCTTATTTCGATTTTTAGCCTATCGAGATAGTGAACAGTTCGAAGCAAATGCATAGATTAATGCATTCAGTTAGAATGCAATTTATTGTTTAAGTGCAAAAGGAAACTATCACACCAACGTAGTTTATAAACAACTTTCACATAATTTACAACCTACCACCTGCACATAGTTAATGACATGGTTTGAAATAAAAGTACGGCAGCTACTTTGAATAACAAATGCATAATACGGATCATGGCCAGGGGTCACAGAAAAGGAAGATAATTACACATTTTGCAAAGCTTTATTTCATATCCATTTCACAAACATACACTTAGTTTCTAGAAAATCAAAGGTCACTACTGAAATTGATTTATCTTATTAGGAAGTAAATTCTATGTAGTTTACATTTCACAGGTATAGTTAATTTGAAGAACAGTGAGCAGTTTAAGTGAAGTAAATTGACGTTTGAAAAATACAGAAACGAAAAAGGAACAGTTCTTAGAATGGCACATTATTAATTATAATATTCAGATTTATTGCGACCTAAATGCTTGACAAACATCAAACTGCCAGTTCACTTCACCTTCATGAAATGAAGAGAACAAATATAAGTAGCATTTTTTATTTGTAATTTGTATTCTTAAGAGGAAAAATTGTGATACGTCAAAGTGGTAATAAGCAGCCATAAAGAATATTTAACGAGGTATGCATGAATGATATTTGCTTGAAGCTACTTACATAAGATTTTGTGAAAGAGAAACGTGTATTATTATTTGAATTGTTATTAAATTTTACAATATATCAAGTTAGCTTAAAGAGCATGATTTTCTTATTATACAAAGACATCAAGCATTTGTATATGTTTAAATGCATTTATCTCCTTCATCGCAATTCTTTAGTGCACATTATTATTAGTGAGTAAAGGAAAAACATCCAAATATTAATTTCAAAGTGTGATGCGATTTTATTTGATTTTATTTTGACTATTTTTATGTCATAATAAAATTTTTTATTTTATTATGACTATTTTTTCAATCGAAGATTCGGCAAAATGACAATTTCGATTCATTAAAATAAAGATTATAGTTAAAACGAGGTGATTTTAAACGATTACGAAAATTTTAAATTCCGTGGTGTCAAACGAGTGTGACAGGATTGGAATCATGACATAAACCAGTCCGTTTTAGAATGGTTTAGAAATGCTTGAGCGAAAAAAAAAATTGTTGTTAGTGGATCAATGCGTGTTCATAAGCAAAGGAAATTACACATGTTTTGGCGCCGGAAATTTTTCCGCCAGCAATGGATGCTTGGGTAGATTTTGGTTTCGAAACAATATCAAGTTTAAATCACTGTACGGTGGGGTTGCCATAATTTCGAAGTATTGATACGGGACATTTAAATGCTAAAAAAATAAAACATGAAAAAAGCGGGTAGGTAATGGTGTATTTTACTCTGATAAAAAATCAATAAAGTTTAATCAATCTAGTAAAATGAACCGTAGAATAATCAAAAAGACTCAAGGCTAGGCTAAACCTTTTTAGCCTAGCCATATTTTAAAGTTGATTTTAGTTTCTTAATGATATCATTTTCTTCTTTCACATAATTATAAATTTGGGATCAAGTCATTTTAAAATTATAATGACGAATAAAAATTGCTTCTATTGTTTCCACTGACAAACTATTTCTTCCCAACCATTGAGTTGATATCAGGAAAAATATTCGGGATACTCTCCACATTTGCATTGTGGGCTGGAATGTCAAATATGTATTCGCATAGCTTTATTAGACATGACTTCTGATCAATATAAAGGAGAAAACGGGACTCAACATGACAAGCAGCAATACGGGACTGAGTAGTGAAATATGATGACAGTCAGTATGTACGGGACGTATGGCAACCCTACTGTACGGTAAAGCGGTAAATGAGTACCTCATAAGCCAATGTGTTTAAGTTCATTTTTTGATATTTTCAGAATCTTGTAAATTTTACATCCCGTGGATATCTTGTTTTGCTGCAGAACCTACCCTTTAAAAAAGCATTTTTATATACATTTCTAATGAAATTAATAAACTAATTTTTTAAAAAAATTAACTTATTATAAATATTAATTAATAGGTGAATTCTCAATCTTTGTTCCCCGGACTCAACCGAAATGACTTCTGAGCGACGCAAATGTCGACAAAATTAGGTAAAATAGATTATATGATTACCCATTCTTTAACAATTGTATCTATTAGGGATTTACTTTTCCAATTAAAAAATAAAATTAAAAAAGTTACCTCCGAAAAAACAGAAAAAATCAAGCTAACAACAAATTGTATCTCTCTTCAAAAAAATTTAGAAATCTTCGACTTCATCTTTGGATAAATCTTAAAATTCACTGTGTCAGAAATAATTTATTTATTTATTTACCACCCGCCCCGTCCCAGCCTACCCAAGAGGGTGTAAAGCCTTCCACAGGACGGAGGGGAAACATAAAACAAAAGAAATGAATTTCATTAAAAGAGAATTTACAAAGAACCTCAAGTTGTGAACAGAACAATTTAAAAATCATCGTTTACAACAATGAACTCAAAAGAAAGTTAAAGAGCAAAAACGCAAAGAGCAAAAATACGAAAAGCTTAACATAAAAAGCACCAAACACTAAAAGATTAAGAGCAAAAATACAAAACGCTTAACATAAAAACACGAAACACAAAAAGATTAAGAGCAAAAACACAAAATGCAAAAACCCAAAGAGCAAACAACACAAAAATGTTAACATTAAAAACACAAAAAGATTAAGAGCAAAAACAGAAAACGCAAAAATAATGAATTAGGGTTTGTTTTAATATTGATTTTTCCTTCATAAATGAAAACCCTTCTGAGAGGTTGATTTCACTTGGAATGGAGGAAGGCCGTTCTAGAGAGGTTCTACTGCATATCATTCTTATGGAAACCATATCTTTGTTTTAGATGAAAGGCTAAATTATTATTTACTAGCCGCCTTCGGCGACCAGCTGGTTCGCCCGTTTATATTAGTTTCTATTTTTGTATTTCACATTAATTATAGCATTCCCCATCGCAGTTTCACCCGGGATAACTCAGGAAAGATGAATAAAACTGTGATTTTATTGTATTTGGCAGATAGTAAAATATGTAAAGACGTAAATTTTAAAATGTCTGCGATGCAATTCTGTATGATGTATCGCAGATAACGAAACTTAAATATTGCATTTCAAATAACTCTCACTCAATTCATTTATCACTCGTCGGTAGAATGATTAACCCTGAATATGTACACGAAATTCCCACCGGCAAAACTGTAAATTTAAGCCTAACTAAAATTTGAATAAAAACTTACCTATCATACAATTTACAAAAATTTAAAAGCGTTTTCATGCCGCATAATTTTAAAATGACAGGAAAGCATGAGATTAAATGCTTGAATACAGAAAAAAACCCTGGAATGAAATATCTGTTGCCATGTGTTAAAGAAAGTATTACTTTGAAGCAGGTGCGATAAAATATTTCAGCAATGCAATTAATATTAAAGTGAAAATTCTGCTTTGGAGTTAATTTCCCAAGAAAACAATTTATACTATCATAACCGTAAAAATTTCAAAAGCGCGTGAATAAAATATTTGCTGAAATAATGAGATGGTTTGAATTTTATTTACAATAATAAAAACATTGTTACAATTCATGTTTTAAAACATTTTGAAACATTAATTAAAATTGAACAAAATGTCGCATGGAAATAAGATTGGTGTCATTGAAAAGCTAATTGTTTTATCTGTAAGATGATGTAAAAATGTTTTTTTTTTGCGATTATAGGATCCGATGTTGTTCCGAAAAAACGTTAAAATTTAAAGTCATTTTTAAATAATTTAAATTTTAATTAAAATTTCCGAAAATTCTTTCTTAGTGAGCACCTACTCTACAAGAAGCAACCTCCTGCCAAATTTCAACTTTCTAGTCCCGGTGGTTTGGGAGATTTCGTGATGAGTGAGTCAATCAGTGAGTCATGGTATTTGCCTTTTGTATATAAAGATTCACAGAAATTTTACCTTTTATCTTGAAACAGCTTTGAAGAAAGTGACGTTTAAATTTAATTTTTGCAAAACTATCTGTTTTACTTTCCTTTAAATTAAGTTAAACGCTTTTATTTACTGCGCTACTTTTTATTCAAACAAGACTTGTACTTCTGCGTGTCTGAGGAAAAGAATTTATTTACTGATCATCTATTACCAAGAGAAGGCTTTAGAGATATTAATCATAATCAGATCAGGGCAACATATAGATACCTTGTTCTAGATGCAGTGAAACTTGTACAACGGGTTTTGTTACTCGAATAAATGTGATCTACACATACGATTATTTATGAAACCACAGATTAAGTCATCTTTCTGAATTCGCTAACCCTTATGAATATAAAACAGGTTACCTTCGCTAAAAGTGAGCTGGATCTTACTGAACAAAAGGAGGAAAACTGTTCAGCATCGCTTTTAACTTATCTCAAATCTTGAGTCCAATGTTTTGAAGAATAATTCAAGGTGATTGATACGGATAAGACTGTATTGTTTTCCCCTTTTGTTTCAACCTAAGAATGAAAGAATTATCTTATTAATAAACTGATCTGAATTGTGGTATTATAAAGAAACGAGTCAAAGATTATCTGGTGTATGATTCATAGATGGGGGGGTGTTATTGAAAAATTATCTAAATTATGTATAGTTTTATCGGCGGTTTAATGACCGTATTGTTTTCTTCCGTCATATCAAAATAACTTGTCTCGTAGGATTCACTTCAAAACAGTGGCGAATCCAGGGGGGTATCGGGCTACAGCCTCCCCCCCCCAGAGCCAAGCCAGAATTCTTGATTTTATTTAACATCATTACAACTGTTTTTTCTTAATTTCTCTCTTTAAAAAAATAATAAAAACGTTTCAACATTGCTTTATGGCTTGACAGGCTCGAAATTTTTCCTACTTTTGTAGTCATTCCTCTTCTACTTGTAGCTTTGACGTGGTCGAAGACATTTTTTTGGCTAGTTATTTCATTGTAATTTTTATTAAATTATCGAAAGTATTGTATTGTTCTTTGTCATTCTTATTGTCAGGTGAGTAAAGTCTGTAAAGTTGAAGAGTTTTGGTTTACTTTAGCATTGAGGTTTGACATTCATCAGGACGATACAAAGTTTTTATGACCTCCGCCCCCCCCCTCCAGACGGGAATCATAGATTCGCCACTTCTTCGAAATATTCAAATCGCTTGGTACATTTATTTTAAATGAAGTAAATCTTATTCGCAAATGGAAAGGGCTGGCAAAGAGACTTTTAAAGCAAGTGTCCTTTTCTTTTTACGTTAGTATATGCTTTTAAATCAATTTCCGTAAAGTAAACCCTTATAAAAAACTTAATTCAGTGTCTCTTTGTAGTAGTAAAATGTTAAATTTCATAAGCTATGAAACTGAATAATATTGGTTATAATGTAGGGTATTTTTATTAGATTGGCACTTCTCAGAGCCATCTGCAGCTCGATCTATCAGCTGAAATGCCACCAAATTTGGTAGGGGGACTAATGACGACGTGGGAGAAAAGATCCCGTAAAAAATTAGTTCCGAAAGTTGCCGATAGGGGAAAATGTGACACTGCTGTAATCTACACAACTGAGAATTAGACAAATTAATAACAAAGAAGAAATTTGAGTGCAACGCCGCTTTAATGCAGAAAATCTACTGCCACAAACGATCACAGAGATGATATTTCAGTGTACCATAGAACTTTATTCAATAAAAGCACTTTCTCGGCACAGAGCTCTTTCAGTGAGACCACCCTTGTGGACCACACATTGCATCCTGTACACAACATTCTCCATGTCCATTCTCTCCAGATCTAACCCCATGTGACTTTTTCCTGTGGGGTTATTTGAAGTCCAATGTCTATCTTGATGGGGTCACGACCTTGACGACCATAAAGGACAATATACGGACGCGGGCTGTGCCGAACATCCCCGGTGACATGTTACTTTCCGCCGTCGAAAATGTTCTGTACCACATAGATAGGCTTTGAGTTTCAACCTGTGGTTTAGTGGGTTAAGATATAGAATGGCTGAGGAATATCTGCCGGAAAATGGAAGATTGTAAGTTCTATTCTCAGGTTGTACTCTTTACCAGCGTTATTAAAATAAATTCCTTGGAGATCTACGTGCTCTTTAGTAACGAATTGTTCGTTGTGATCGGTGAGATGTTAGAGGTTTCCTTCCTAGTGAAACACAAATAAGGGCCTTAAAAGTCCTTCTGAAGGGCAGCGTACCTCCTTTTATAGGAGTTATGTCAGATTTCTACCTCCGGTACTACCTAGGTGATTCAGGTGGCTTTTTTTAATCATGAATCCTTGACTCATGCCTTGGTTAGTAACCTTCGATTAGGTAGAATAAGTCAATGCTAAAGACAGATGTGGATGATCAAGAATTTGAGAAGCTTTTATTTTAATTAATAAGATATATTTCAGCTGTCTAAAAATAGTAAATTGTTATACATCTGATTGTTAATCGAAATTTTTTTTTATGATACTGCTGAGCATGCTTTCTGGATATTACTTCCTTGAAAGCTCATTTCATAAGATCTAAAAGACTTTTTAAACTGGAGGTACAATATGTTTCCTGTGATATATTTTCTATGAAGATTCGGAAACTGAAAGCACCGTCTGCATAAATTGCAAGATGAACAGAATTATAGCCATATTTTATATAATTTTTAATTGCTTTCTTTACAGACGATTGAATCCCACCGGGGGAACCTCAAATATGAGTATGAGAAGTTGGCGTATAAGTAAGCAGGTTCTCACTTCCCTGGTGGGTACAATAATGTGTAAGGTTGAATGACCTCTATGTCGATGACAGGTCATACCTCTGTCAGAGGGGTCGTCGTATGTGCTGCTCGTAATGAGGGCTATAATGCGTCGGCCACAGTTCCCGGATTTGTTATTCGCGGCAGCCGGTTCATTCAATCTACCCCGGATGCTAAGCCTGGACAAGGGTTTGTGGGACTTTGTGGTTTACAGGTGATTCAAATACAAAGTTCATAGTTATACAACTGATTCTTTTCATTATTTTTGTTGCACTAGTTTTTCCATCTTTGTTATTAATTTTTCACATATTCCTCACTTTACTCTGTTAAACAATTGCCTTAAACAGACATTTACCTCATAAAAAATTTTAGCTTGCAGAAATTTTACAGACAAAAAAGTGAAGATTGATTTTGGTAGTTCATTAATTTCGTAAAAAAAATTGATACATCACGAATTCATAAATTATCGACTCTACCACAATATTGTATTTGTACAAATTTTTATTCATAACTTGTAATTCACAGTTATTATTTTACAGTCGAGTAAAAATAAAATGCTAATTCTTGATTATTGCTCCTTTAGATTGAATTAGGTGAAATACACGTTTTCCATCGATAACACTTATGTTCTGGCTTTAGCTCAAATTAAGCATCCTCAATGGCCTCCCTCAGTTCTTCAGCTGAAGGATAATGCTTGCTATTTTGATAAACTAATCGTGTGAGGATATCCCACGCTTTTCTATTGGGTGAAAATCAGGATTTAGGGCTAGCCAGTTCAAAACTAGCACCAAGTAGTATCTAAGTCATTGTGACGTTGATTTGGAGGCATGGGTTAAAGCTTTGTCACACTGAAAAGTCCAATCTGTTCCACCTAAAATTTCCCCAAAAGGAAACAAATTTTTGGTAAGTGTCTCTGGTAGTTTTCATACTTTTGTCGACCACTCACGAAGAATAGGGATATCTGCCCATTGAAGCAAATCGCTCCCCATACCATCAGAGATCCACCACTATGTCGTCTACTAAATATGATTTTGGTTCTTTTCAAAGATCATGCCAATAACATGCAAACCCATTATGTCCGTCCAAATTCCATTTTGTTCTCTCTGCTGAATACCACATTTAGATACATGGCATTTGCTGATTTGACATGACATCACTGAATGACATTTGCTGTTGGGCCCACTGTAATCTAGCTTATTTGTGGTGTGGTTCCAAAAGCAAGGTAATCGAGCCTCTTACGGTTTTTCATCTAATCCCGATTCCAAAATTCTTCTATGAATAGTATTTTTCGTAATATTTGTCCTCCAATGACATTTTTATTTCTTGCGCGACAATAATTCCCAATTGAAGCCAAGTTTTTCATGGGTGGTAGCAGGAGTTGGTTACTCGTGGCCTTCCAGAATGTGATTTTCATTTGAAGTTTTTACCACGAGCTAATATTTGATTAATTCCACTTTTCGACCTCTTTAAAACAGCTGCAATTTCAGAGAAATGGACTTCTGTTTTGATCCCATACACCAGATTTTAAATTTTTAATGCTTCTTCATATGAAAATCCTTTAGACCCAGCCATTTTGAACTAACGTCAAATCAACAGTGAGGTTCTTCTTATATATGTGCACAACTGCCTGTGTGATTTCATTAATTTGATGCTTACACCTTCGACACAGCAATCTTCCTTCTATTCTTAAGACTTCTGATTAAAAATAAAGTTTTAAAGTGAATAATGTTTAATATGATTTTAAAATTGCATTTTTGTATATAAATAAACGACATATTGAAATATCGTGGTTATTTAATGTTTTATTTTAAAATTATTGTCGTGCTTAAACTTTTGACACGCACTGTAGCTATAACATTCTTGGAATACTGTTATTTCATGAACGTCTTAGTAATTTTCTATTTATTAAAATAAATGTAAAGAGAAGCTAGAAAGAAAGGAGTATTCAATGAAACATCGTTTTCAAATAGAGTCGTACTGTATCTGTTGAATTTCTGTAAGTAGAAATTATCTCTTGTACAAGAATTCTATTTATAATAATTGCTCAACAATCATCTTTGCAAATTTTTAAATTGGGTTGATGTTTCTTATTAATATAAAGAATTAAAAATGACGCCTGCTTGGAAAACAATTAATTTTTTTAGAAAGATAATTAAATCTGTCTGTGCGGTAATCAGAATACTTACATATTCCAAAATACCACCCCTCTCCGACTTAAAGGTGTATGAAGTAATAAATCTTATATTAAACAGCTTAGCCAAATTACGATATCAGGTGCTACCTTTTTGTATATTAAATATTATAATGCAGAATAAAAATTATTTATACTTTTCATATTAATAACTGCACCCTAGAAATTAATTCTCATCTTAATGATTTTGTTTCAAGGTAAGAATTAATTTTCGCTGCCTTCAAGGAATAAACAACAATAACTTTTTTTGCACATCTATCCTGAATAATTAATTTTCAAGGTCTCATGTAAATTTTCATCGGCATAGGAACCACTCTCCCGAGAATTTTGCAACTTATTTGCTACTGAGATGGGGTGGGGCTCCGCCCCCTACTTGCTTCTCTGGCCAATCCTCGTGGTTTCATTTAATTAAATATTTAAGTGAAAAATAGTACTGAACGAATGGAAGCAATCTTTAAAATCTTTCAAGAACAATTCTTACGTTTCAATTAGTTTTCTGATCTTCTGTCATGAACGCAAACTCATTAAAAATGATTTATTGTGTTGGAATGTTGCGATACTCCCTTACTACAATGTTGAACAATGCATCCCCGTTTGCAGGCTTTTATGACTGAAAGGATATTATTTATTTAAAAGTTCATGTCTACACAGCCCTCCCTATCTTTAGAGTTATAATAGTTATTACGTCAATCATTCATTAATTTTCTTATCATAACATTCACATCATTCCTATCATCAAGTAATAGTTTTAAATGAAAATTTGAATCAATCTCTTTTTCAAAATTATAAACGTCCTTCTTCCTCTTCATTCTTCATGCTAATACATTTATTGAAGCATCAATGAAAAATAAGAATAAAAAATTAATAACTTTCTCGCGCACAAAGTATTCCAAGTATTGTAATCATCACGATTTCCGAATACCAGATTTTAATTTTCTCCACGTCTCCATTAGTCTGAAAAAGACATTTTCGGAATTATGTCTGCTTCTTTATGAATGTAATTACTTAATCAGCAAAAAGATCACGACGAATGAAATTAGGCATGGGGATTTTTTACTACAAAACTCAAGATCTGCATGAAATTTTTTTGTTGAAATCCGTTAAATGGAAATCCTGTCCATCTGTCTATACTATCAGAAGACTGTTCGTCTGTGTGTACGCGAACAAGTTAACTGAAAAAAGCAGAAACTGGATGGATGAAGTTTGGTAAGACTGAAAGTCAGATCATGGTTTTATCAACAGAATTGCAGAGCTGTATCTATTTAGGATCAAATCCGTCAACTAGCTTAATGTCTGTCTTGATCTTTCTATTCTATTGCTTCTCAGCCTTTTGGTTAAGATTCAAGTATACCTTGAATTCTGTCTATTCTTGTGTATGAGAACTCTATGACTCAACTAGCTAGGTAAATAAAATTATTATGTGGTCTTGACACCAAAGTTGTTGATTTGTGTTAAATTTTGGATCAAAGCATCCAAAAGAATAGTTCTAAAATACAGACTTGATTCTCATTCTATTCTACGATACTAAACACGAAATGAACCATATTGTGAAAGTATACGAAAAAGTTGGGAAAAGAATACTACTGCTGGTTTGAATAGCAAAAATGAAATTTCACTACCTTAACTTGCTATAAGAATAATATAAAAATTTTAGTGAGTTTTAGTGGTCGTGCCTTGATTGCTGTTGAAATGCAAATTAATGTTAATAAATTATCAGACATGCAAGCGATCAAAGTATAATAGTTTAAAATTAGCAGTCCAAAGAAAAAAATCCCACGCACAGACTATTAAAATAAATTAGAACTGAGATCTGAGTATCACATCAATCAGCAAAACAGATTTTTTTTCTCCTGTAAACGCATAAATAAAAGGTAGAGATCTAAGACAGATAAGATAACATGTTGGAATTTTAAATAAAAATATTTGAGTGATTACACTAAACGATTTTGATAAAATAAGTTTTCAGGAAGACGATGTTAAAGCAATCAATCATGAATTTAATGTCGAAGAGTGTTAAAATTTTTATCTGCAAACGCTGAAACGAATGGTGGAGATCTATATCGGAGAAGATAACATTCTATTAAAAATTTTAACGATCTTCCTAAGTCCTTAGAATTCAAAGAAAGTAAACATCTTGTCTTCCAGACATATCTGAATTAATTGTGAATTAGTAATCCAGCAATTAATCACTAATTAATTGCTGAGGATTATTATGAATGTTGCCTGTAAATGATAAAATGATAAAATGGCGATCTATATCAGATAATGTAACATCTGTAAAATATACAAGATTATTCCTTCAAGGATAATAATTATCTTATCTTCACGAGACAAGTGGTGTGAAAAGAATCAACAATGAACACATTGAAGAAAAGGAAGAATTTTGTCTGTAGATATTTAAATAAATGACAGGGACTTAAATGAATTCATATACCTTAAAATTTTGGATAACTTTCCTAAACACTTATTATCAAAATAAATCTTTTGTCAACCAGTCTCTTTTCTTGAATTTCTTCTCTTCTTCCAATCTCTTTTCATTAAGGTGGCAGTAAAAACAATAAAATATTATGTGCGAAAACGAAAGAAAGAAACTTAATTTTAATGAAACAAGGAAATTCGCTCTTTACCTGCTTACAAGCTCCTACTCCATGCTTCCGTTACCATAACTTTAGCAAGTCTCTGAGCATCAAAAGATTTACGAGGTCATCTGCTCTTGAAATTTATTAGAGAGGACGCAAATTCGCCCTTTGCCTTGGAAATCAGTCCTCCTCAAGTGGCTATAAATTTAAGCCTCTTGGTCCAAAAGCATTCATTGACAAAACAGAGGTGGGTTTACAGGGACGTTTGGTCAATAAACAAAACTGGTTTACAGCACATGTTTAAACCATTGATGGTGGGCAATAAATTCGGGGCGTGAACGACATATTCCCTTGCAATTATTTTATACATTTGTTTTAAAGGATTTGCCATTCGTTAAAATATATGTAAAAAAATAATAATATCTGTATGCATATGCGTATGCATACACAGTGTGTATGCATTACAGTATGCACGAGATTAAATTAAAACAATTTTAAGACGAAGATTATCTGTAATGTTTATTAAGCGAAATGTTTTTAACACAGCAGGAATTCATGATTTTGGTAATGTGATTTATATCCGCTTCCAGAAAGTTTCATATTCAAATTCAGGTGTATCAGAATTTTACCAAGTAAGATAAATATCTAAAAGATTTAAATAATTCAATGCAGTGTAGTTTTTCTGTCTGTAGCTAATTTTATATTTTTCCACCATCTGAAGTTTACATATTAATAACAGACATTCGCTTATTTCTACATAAAATATCAAAAATTAATATTTCAACAGACGAAGGGTGGAATATTTGATATCCAATACGTTCGAAGTCTTTCAAACCTGGATTCTGTTTGAATAATTTAACGTAGCTCTTAAAGCTAACTTACACGTAAAGTTTTGTAAGTTTTCGGGAAACATTTTTAAATGCTGTGCATTATTTAAGAAATTCTGACGTTTCTGTAAGTATTCATGGCCAGACGAACTAAGAACATATCTTCATATTTCTCAATACTTAAATGTAAACTATATATTTTAGCGTATATTATTCCCAGAACAACCCTTCTGCGTACTGCATGCAATGACCAAATTGGATGATAAAATGAGAAACTACACAACGAAATACACACAGAAATAAAAAAAAAATAATATCGAAAAATAGATGAATCTCCACGTTTTAAATTCTGCCCGAAAAAAACATATTTTTGGAATTATACCATTCTGCTTGTATGGGAACACGGCAACTCAAAACACAGCAAGGTAGACGCATGATTATCTGGTGTGTAGTCTTTTCACTAATATTGCAGTGGCTGCGGTGTACCGGAGCCGGAAGGTTTCCTGGCTCGAAACCCGATTCCACTGAAGATCCATTGTGCATTGGAGCTCATGCACGTTAAATCATAGGTAGGGGGTCAAACGTCCTCCTGCTGGTGTCATATGGAAGTTTGGAGAGCAGGTGCCAGCTCAGATGTTGTCCTCGTCATCTGACCACGGTTCAAAATTACGAGGTCCGTCGAAAAAATAGCCCTCATGTTGGGACGTTGATATAACTAAACTAAACTAGAAACTAACCAATATTGTAGATATCTGTCAAATTTTGGTCTGAATTAATTAAACCACAGGAAGTATGTCTGTCCATGTCAGCACGATAAATGAAAAACACGACGAGCTTGACAGATAAAATATTTTTCCAGAATTAGAGATTTTTATGAAATTTTCGACTCTATCTGTCAAAAGATTTAATGATTATTTATGTGTTCGTGTTTCTGTGAACAGGATAAATGAAGAATACAACAAACAAGATAAATGAAATTAGTGTGTTATCTTGACACCAGAATTGTAGATATGAATCAAAATTTTGGCCTCATCGGTCAAAGGCCAGAAGTCCAAATCGCTTATTCGATTCTTTTCACTGTATTACAAAGCTAAACACAAAACGAGCCTATTGTAGGGATGGCGGTTATTGCGAAAATAACCGGTTTTCGACTATTGGGGTTTTTTCCATCTGCGGTTTAACCTGGCGGTTATAACCGCTCAAAATAACCGGCTTTCGGGGTTTTTTTTTATTAAAAAACAAACACCATTTGTAGATAAATTTTTTTATCAATACTGTTTTTACAGGAAATCAATCCATTGGCCAATATTTATCTGTTCCTAAAGACTCTTTCAGTAATGCGCCAACCAACAGACGCCTCCAGGAAGCGGTTGTCGTTAATTGGCCTAAGAAGATGAAATTCAAAGCTTCATAATTTTGTACATTTTAGTGTAATCGAGCCTATTTTCCGATCTTTTTTTTGCCCGGTTATTGGATTAAAAAAAACGAAAAACCGGTTAACCGAAAAAAACCGGGTTTCAGTTAAAACCGGTAGGTTTTTCCCATCCCTAGCCTATTGTGTAAGCAAAAGAGAAAGATGGAGGGACAAACATTAACGCTGGTTTGCTATTATTTATTGGACTCATATCAATTCACTGGACGTTCTGATTGCCAGAAAATAACTATTCTTTGAGTGCAATTTTATTAAGTTTTATGTACCTTCACGGTGAACTCAAATATAAAAAATAAACTTTAGCTGAGGTTCCTGAAAGATATCAAAACAAAAGTGAAGAAATTGAGCCGAAGTTTAAATTAAGACTTTTAAAGAAGGAATTTTCATAACACCGGAGAATTGTTTCGGCATACATATCAAGTGTAATAAATGCATTGTTTTTTTTAATGCAGCAACAATAAAATTGGGATAAATAATTTCCCTTAGATAATTAACTTTACTGAATAATAAATAACATCATTCTGTTTTGAAAATGCAAATGTTAATGATGGTTTGTAATTGCAGGTGATAGAGGGAACGGTTGAATTTTACACAGAGCCAAACGAGTATTGTAAGCCAACTTCTATTTTCAGGAAAGATTTTTTAAAAAGAATTTTGTAGATGATTCCAAAGTGATGATGATGTTTGCGACGTCAAGGACGTCAAATTTTGCTTTTACGAACTTTTCGATGAAATTCGTTTTTGACTCATTTAATTAAAACAAGAACTTTAGGTATGTTTTGGTGTTTATAATGATTGGTTGATCTGTATCTTGCCAGACATATATCAAATATGTCACGAACCTGATTTTGATTCTAAAAAGTGTGCAAAAAGAGTGCCGTGTTTATTTTCCGAAAAAAAATTGCATTAGAAATATGCTGCAAAGCAAATCAAAAGGATTAGCGAACATGAACTGCTGTTTCTTTTTTCAAATCAGCGTTTCGTTCTCATTGAAATGAAAATAAGAACGATAATATTTACGTTAAAGATATACTTGTGATGGTGAAGATGAAATAAGAAATGGTTTCTCCAACGTGCATTTATCCACCACTCATATATTATGATATGCAGTTGTGACAAAATGTTACCAACTGATGGAACATTTGCCTGAAAATTCAGTACAATAGAGTTCGTTTTAAGTTTGAATAATATCTGAATACATGTAACTGAATTAGTGCATGAATAACTTGACTGAAATCTATATCAGCTAAATTTCAGGACTTGCTTAGATTTGATATACCAGAAAAGACCATTTTGAACTATTTAGAAACGAATCGTAATTTTGATGTCCTGTATTACAAGTTTACAGAAGAAACCAGAGGGAGTGGTCTCCTCTAAACTTTCTCGTATACTCCTTAACAAAGGTGTTATTTCCCCGAACTCTCGCGCAGATAAAAATTGCGAATTTTCTGTACGCCCAGAACGCACAGTGGTTCAGTTTCGGTTTGTAGCGCGACAAAAATCGAAATTTCGAGGTCGGCAAAAAGGTTTATTTTCTTTGGGGGTAGGTAGAGAACCATTTGAAACCCTGAAAGCCATTTTTTTTTTATAAGCATGTAGTCTCAGGAGGTTTTACGAAGGTTAAAGTGGAAGAATGTCTTTCGAACACTTGAGTCGCGTTTCAGTGAGCCCTCGGATTTCGTTCTGTAAAGTCCTACATTGCTCTTTATCTGTCTAATTTTAGATTTTTCATGATGTCGGATTCCAGGGCAAGTAAATGAAACCATTTTTAACACATCATTTTATTATTTTCCGTATTTTTGTACTATATTTTGAAAGGCCCTTTTTTCACTAAATTTTCAAATTTAAAAATTTGCACAACTTTGCACACCTTGAGACTACCTTAAATCATTTCTGCACTCTATCTTCTATGAAATGTCTAAAAATTAGCCCCGATAAACCCCAGCTTTTTCATTTATTTTATTTTTTAATGTCATCTATGCCGGTGAAGAATTTTCACTTTTTCCTTCAGTGACAGAAAAATAAATATCTGGGTAAAGAAAAACCCTCTTGAAAGACTAAATTAACTTGTTCTAACCTAGATGTTAATTGCTAAAAATTCAATCGACATTATTTCGAAAATTTTATTTAAAAAATTTCTAATTTAAGGGGGCGGATACTCAATCTAAAATACATTTTAACTTTTTAAGAAATAAACGCTGGATGGTTTCAAAAGTATTTTAAATCAATTTCACTATTTATTTCTTATTTAATAGTTGACATAAAACACACCGAAAGCGCGAAAATTTTGGAATAGTTCAGAACGCGATTTGAAATTTTCAAGACAGTTAGTTTGCTTCAGTGACAACCTCCCAAGCGCTGTCTTCAGCTACAGCTAAAAGGACGATAAAATTGGGAAAACTTACCAAATATAGTTTTTCATAAATAACAAATAATATAAAACATAATTTACACGATGAAAAGCGTTATCTTTATCTATTACGCTGAAAAGTTAGTTATTAAAATGTTTTGGAATATTTTCTGAATTCTCATATTATTTTTGTGAAAACTGCGGACAATTTTACTCTTAAAAGTAATTTTTTTAAAGATTTAATGGTATTTATATAACATTTATATTATATTAACGGAATTTTTTCACTTTTTAATCGTTTTGAAAGACATTTGAATTTATCGCACAATTATTCATTAGATATATTTTAACATTGCAAATATTTGGAATGTTAAAAATAAAAAAATACCTACCAGACTTTTCTAAAATTTCTCTAATCTTATTTTAAAGCTATTTCCTTCATTTCGTAAAATTTATCAGATTTTTTTATGTTTTATACAACTAATTATTAACTTTTCCGAAGATTACAACAGTTGCCTCCAATGGGGACGAATTAAATAAATTAATACAAATCAAGAAAAATCCGACCGTTTGTTATGAAATTTTATGTGATACAACTGAAGTCCATTTCCTATTAAACTGTGCAAATTTCAAGTCTCTGCTGTTTTCAGTTTCGTCGCTATGATTTTTGTCTCGCTAGAAAACGAAACTGCACGTGACCTTCGAGATAAGGCGAATCTCCCTCAACGAGCACACAGGGGTAGAAGCGGAAAGGAGTAGCGGAAGCGAAACACGCCATTACACAATAAAGGCCTTGCGTCGTTGTGTGATGAGTAAAAAGCGAATAGGCGATTTGAAGATCATTTTTTTCAACTGATTGAGACGAAATTGGGCACGGATCTACAATTAATGTTAGCAAATGTCAAACCGATTTTTATTTTTCTAAGCCATAGGGTTTAGGAGTTATCGTGTTCACAAGTATGCGATTACACAGACCGACAGACAGTCAAGCCTTTGACATATTTGGCCTAAAATTTGATACGGGCCTACAATCGTGATAAAACCGTGTACTAAATTTTTTTAAAATCCATCTAGCTATTTAAGTTTTTGAGTTATCGTGTTCACATGAACACGGACAGACAAACACTTTCCGTTTCTGGATTTTGTCCAAAATTTCATAGAAACCTACAAAGTACGTGTAAAGATCACATACCAAATTTCATCCCTCTAGCTCTAATAGTTTTCGAGTTATCGTGTTCACAGACACACAGATAGACAGACAGACATAATTCCAAAATTATGTTTTTTGGACTCAGGGAAGTCTAAAATGTGGAGATTCATCAAAATTTCCAGCTCGAATTTTCGCCGATTGCAATACTTTCTCTTTGTATACTTCGTATACGAGAAAGTAAAAACTGAACGCATGGCATTGTACAGAATCGCTTCATATTCTTGCAACTAAATTTATAAGTGTTCTTTATTAGCATTTGAAAGATGCTAGTTTGGATCACATACCAGGCTGTTACTCAATATTTCTAATTATGAATGAACTATGCGCAGTTTAGAGATTTAAAAATGTTCTAAATTACCGCTCTATATGCAAGGTTCCCACTTATATCCCTTACACCCCCTTAACTTCTAAATGGTGACAGCTTAGGGCATAAAGTTGGTGTTTAGATATAGTATAAAGTCTATGCGCTACTCGATGAGACACCTTACAACGCCATCTATCGGCAAATTTTGGAATTAGCGATCCTATCTCGTAAACGGTGAAAGATACGAGAAAAAAGTAAATTAGAAAGTTGTAGAGCACTCTCGATTTAGTGCGAAAAGATACCCTGCGCACATTAATACTCAAAACAGAATGCAAAAAATGAAAATTTTTTTTGGTTACGATTTCGAAAATTGCCATGTTATAAAGAGTGGAAGAAAGAAATTGAGACATGTCCCTGTCTTCTGGATTATTTATTTATATTGCTCAAAATGCTCTCCACTAGCCACTATACACATTTGCAGTCTGGACTGGATTTCTCGCTTCGCTCTCGTTTCACGACGCCATAGTTTTGAAAATCACAATCAAACAAATGTTAATTTTTTACATTCTGTTTTGAGTATTAATGTGCGCAAGGTATCTTTTCGTACTAAATCGAGAGTGCTCTACCATTTTCTAATTGACTTTTTTCACGTATCTTTCACCGTTTACGAGATAGGACCGCAAATTCCAAAATTTGCCGATAGATAGCGTTGTAAGTTGTCTCATCGAGTAGCGCTTAGCCTTTTTACTATACCTAGACACCAACTTTATGGCCTAGGCTGTCACCGTTTAGAAGTTAAGGGGGGGGGGGGTAACGGATATAAGTGGGAACCCTGTATATCCGCTCTATATAATAACACGACTCTATATTTTTCCAATATATTTTAAAATGACAAGTAAAGATTCCACAAAATACAATCTTTTCAAATACTTGATGGATAAATATTTTATTTTTAGGAATCTAAATAGCTTATAATATTTTGAACTTTTTAATATTAAAATAAATCATGTCTGAAAGAAACCAGAATCATCTAAAGAATAACTATGTATATGGATATTTTCTAAAGATTACATTTTTACTCTCTCGTATACGAAGTATACAAAGAACAAGTATTGTAATTTTCAGATTAAATTCCCTATTCGTTAAGAGTCTTTTCCATTAACTAATAAAATTTTATCTCTCTATATTTCCATTACATTTTAAAATGAGAAGTAAATGTCACATGAAATACAATCTTTTGAAATATTTGGTAGATAAATAATTTTTTTATTTTTTGGGAGCTAAATAGTAATAAAGCTTTAAGAAAAGCTTTATATTAAGTTTAATATTAAATGTAGCATGAAATCCATGCACAGTTTTGTATAATATATTTCAGTAAATCTACAAATAAAATTTGAAGCGAAGTTGTTCTTATTTTAAAAATTAATAGGGAATTTAAAAATTCGAATTTTTTCATAAAAAAAACATTACATTTCATCTAAAGAGTAGGATCAAAACAATTTTGTCTTTTCAAAGTGGTTTTGCTTGAATATCAAATTAAAATGCTATCTAAATTTTTCAATAATAGTTAAAATTTTTAAAAGTGCCGAGAAGGTATCTTGTCCTCTTAAAGGAAAATATATTTATTTAATCGTAGAAAATCCCATCAATCTTATATACTTAATAAACATTGCAAGAAAAGGTAAAAAAATGCATTAGAAATAATTTTATTCCAGGTAATGATAAGAAATAATATATATAGGTAGTTGAAAAAAACACACACATAACACATGCTAGCATTGCCAAGGCAGAAATCTCGTATCACTACCCGATTGCCTACCCAGTTCCGTACCGACAGGAAGGGATCGGTTATCGGCTGTATCAGGTACAAAAGTATGAAGTAAAAGTATCAGGTACAAGAGCGTATCAGTATCAACTTGTACCTGATACAGCAAAACCTGGTATCAACCCACAAATCTAGTAAATACCCATCAAATTTTAATTTTTGCATTCTAAAATTCATCTCTGTCCTTCTTAGGAAGGCTTAAAAGGAACCAGCGGGAGTGGTCTCCCCGAAACTTTCTCACATATGCCCTAACATGAGTGAGGAAAAAAATGTGCTTAGTAACACGCTCCATTTCCTAACACAGACAGGGGAAACGCAAATTTTTTTTTGTGTCGAAGAAAGGTGAAGAAACCGAATATGCAATTTGAATGCCTTTTTTTCAACCGATTGAAACCAAAATTGGACACAGATCTATAATTGAGATAAAAGAAGACCATATATCACATTTCATTTATCTAAGTCATTGCATGTAGGAGTTATCATGTTCACAAGCATGCGATTATACAAAGCGACACACAGTCAACCCTTCGACGGATTTCGTCCAAACTTTCGATACATTCTTGATGATAAAACTGTGCATCAAATTTTATCCATCTAGCTATTTAAGTTTTTTAGTTATGTTCACATGAACACGGAGAGACAGGCAGACTTCCTGTGGACGGATTTGGTCCAAAATTTGATAGAAACCTAAAAATTATGTGTAAAAATCACATACGGATACAATTGTCACTAGGTTACGAGTGGGTCACACTCGATACACCCATCGCCATCTGCTGATGGGAGAACAGGCACCAATGTGTACCCAATGCAATTGCATTATGTCAGTCCTTCATATCCTTTCTGAATGCCCAAATTTTAACTCTCTACGGTTACGTTACTTTCAAACAAGTTCTATTTCCTTAACCGATTTACTTGGAAAGACTCCTCATGTTCACCTACCTTTTTTAAAATCAATTGGCTTTTATCCTCTCATTTAAGCACTTTTAACATATTTTCATGTTTACACTATCTTTATATACATTAGTTCCACATTTTTATCTTGCCCTGATTTTTACATAGTTTAGCGCAAATCTAAACAAATGTTTGGCGCAGCTTGGCCAATTCTGGCCCTTGTGCCATAAAACCCCAATCAATCAATAATCACATACAAAATTTCATCCCTCTAGCTCAAGCACTTTTAGAGTTATCATATTCAAAGATAGACATTATTCCACAATTGCGTTTTCCAGACTCGGGGAGGTATTAAACATGGAGATTCGTCAAAATCTTGAGTTCGAATTTTTGACGATTGCAATACTTTCTCTTTTGAGAGAAAGTAAAAAGTGGGTATACCATTACAAAAAAGTCTCGCCTTTGCTATTTTCCCCGTGCAAAAAAACAGTTTGTTTTTTTTTTTTGTTTATGCGATTTTAGAGGCATTTCGGATAACCCCAGTTTCGGTTAACTGAAGTTTAACTGCATATACTCGGATTTTCTCCATCACACTTCTAGACTAAAAATCTCATATTTACTTTCTCATCACTCATCTTTAGCAAAATTTTATAACATGCCCATTACCATCCAGGCTTAATGAAAATTATATTAGATACATTTTTAATTACTGTATTTATATACCTGTACATTGCCATTGGCGTGCAAGGAAAAAATTATATACATTTTTAGTAAATGGATTATTTTCTCAACGGGTTGCCACTCCGTCCAGTGAAAATAATAAAAACATTAATTAGTGCGCATCTTATCGTGGTTAGAATTAAAAATGGATTTTTCGGAAAATTATGGAAATTAGAGAAAGTTTTCTTCCAGTGTAAGTTAATTTTACATAAGGAAAGCATCAAAACTACACAGTCAAACCACAGTGACAAACTGTCAGTGCAAAGGTGTTTTGAGGATTTTTTATCAATGCCAATCGAAAAAGTTTGATTCTATGGCATAGAGGCACAATCATTTTACATCATGTGTTGTAAGTGATATCCTTAGATGTGGAAGTATACAAGTAGGTTGAGGGACGAAAACTCTCCATTTTTTTATTAAAGTTAAAAAGATCTTTGCCAGAAATTCAAAACTAACAAACAGAAGGTGGCACAGGAAACAAAAATTATGATTTTCATGTTAGATGAATCCCAGTAATCTACCTGTTCCATGCATTAAAGCTTACCTTAAATGTGTCAGATTTAGCCATCAATTAAGCGCCGATTATCCGAAAATATTCAACATAACACTCCCATGAAACTAATTTTGGGGTTTAATTAGTTTGAAACATTGGTTCATTGATGTATCCACATTTTGGAATTTCAATGACAACTTGAAACAGCCTTGACTAGGTATCTTGAATAGATGTATTGTTTACCTGAAGTTAAAGAAAACTAGTGAAAATGTGTGGTTTTTATAAATCAACTGCTAAAAAGAGAGATAATAACACACCTAATGTAGAATTCAAAAATAACTTCCTTTTTGTATCTTTGTTAACAGGACAGGAACTCCCTAATTACTACTGAAGTGTTTCCTTAGGAAACTCTCTATGATCCATCAAAGATTCATATACAGCAAGTGCTGTAATTTCCTTAACATGAGCCCTCAAAATGTTTATTTTGTTCAAAATACATATAAATTCTGTTAGGATAATTTCTAGATGTTATGCCTTTTACAGGTCCTCAACTCAGTCACCACTTATACCTATCAAATTACAACTCTGGCAAATCCTATTTCATAATGGGCCAAATGAAAGGCTATGCACATCAGAAGATCAGGAGTGGAACAAAACCACAACATGAAAGAGCAACGAGACAATATGCAGAGTGCTCTTGCCTCGAAGACTTGTAATTTTGGTGAACAAGGGTTAAAAAATAATATAATGTGTTCAGTTTTATAAATTTTAAGAAATGATTCTGTGATCTATTATCAAGCGACATTTATAATCAAAGGTCTTCAATAGTTTGCAATGTGGGAATTCCTGTGTCCTAGGAATTTTTCCATTGCACCTTTAGCAAAAACCAATAAGTTCCATCTTAACACCTCAATATTACGCTAAATGGAATTTTTTTCCATTTCATTCAAATAGCTTGTAATTTATAAAACAAAACTTTAATAAGTGATATGCACCGCATTCTTAGAAAATCTTGCCCTTTTGCTTCACAAGAATGAAGAACAAGATTGTGTGCATTTAACTACATGTCACAACATTTTCTTTTAAGTTTGCATAAAACCAATATCTTTAGAATCCATTCTCTTTTACAGTGAGTAAAAAAAATTCTCAATATTTGAAGAGAGTAGCATAGTTGGCATTGATAGAAATGAAACTTACGAAACATGAAATAAAACAAAAGACCTTCTCATTTTATTAAACTTTTATTACAAACTAAACTCATATGACTTATACTTCAAAATTTACATATTAAAAAATTAGATAGCAACTAATATTCATACACTTCCTCTTTCAAATCTTCTATAAATCACAACTAAAAACTGTAGTGGTTGCTCAAAAACATTTACACATGTCTTTAAACATAATGAGTAAAAATATAAGATTAAATGATATTAGTGCCTCTAATGGTAAGTTTAAGTACTTAAAACTCTGATTTGGTTCTTTTGAAATAGTGCAATGGTATTTCAGTGGGATGCATTAGCAAATTCCTAAGTTATTTAGTTTATATCAGCCATACGTAATGTCAATTATGACAGTTCAATTAAGTTAGGAATTTGAAAATAGTTTGCTAAAATTGGCTTTGAAAAACTAAGTAATCACTAATTATTTAACATGACTGAACTTATGAACTGTTAACAGCTGGAACTTTTGAACAAAGTTAAGGCAAGATCTAAAATTATAACAGAACAAATTTGTTTATTTCAAAATTCTGACTTTTCACTTCTATGTACAAAAATAGACAATGTCTTGTGCTGTCTGTCAAAGGTATGAAAACTATGAAAAGCATGTTTCTTTTTAAGCACCCTAAAACTCAATCTAAGAATTACGTCAAGAAATGTGAATTTCAAGAAAGCTATGTCAGTTTGAGATAAAAATAAAATTTTACATACTCTGGATACAATAAAACTATTTTCACTAACTGCATGAAAAAAGTTATTGTGCAGTTAAAATTCATGTAGAAACATTCAGCAAGAGTTACTATAATTTGTCCTCCAAGCCAAAAGAAAATTTTTCTGAAATTTCCTGATGCACCGAGTTTTAGATTGCATTAATTGATGAGTTCCATTATCTAAAACTTGCTTCACAATTTTCATATAATTGGCAAAAAAATACAATCCACAACTCAGGATTTTACTGAAAGAAATGTAAGGAGTTAGAAATATAGCAAGTATTATAATTATGACAATCATTAAATAATTAGTTTAACACCTTATACTAACCAGACTGAATGTTAGTTAAAGCTAGCTAATTACAGAAATGTATCACATTTTAACTTTAAATATTCAAGATATTTCAGAACTTAAAATGTTGTATCAAACTACAGGATTTTTTATAATTATTTAATTTTACAAATCGTAAATATTTTCACAATATTTAACACTTGTGCAAATTACTTTTCCAAACAAGTTTTATTGTTGTACTTCTCTTCCTCACTCAGTCAAAAGAGAAAGAAGGATTATTTTTAAAGTAATAATGAAGTATTCAGTTTTACGAAAATATATACTTCTTGTGAACCTAATTTAATGAAAATAAAAATTAACTCACTGGAAACATTCCGCTGAGAATTTATTCCTTTATATAAAAAAAAAGCTAAATACTATCAGTCATTTATAATTAATGAAAAAAACTACTACATAAGGACTACTAAAAATGAACCTTAATTCTTCAATTAAAAATCTAAACAATTACTGCAAATAGAAATTGCATAAACCTATAGTAAAAAAAATCTTAGTGACAATCCATATTTAAACATTCTTTAACAAAAGCAAATGATTTTTTTAAAAAATATACTTAATAATCAATGATGTTTTTATCACTGTTGAAACTTATTTTAAAAATATGTCCAGTATACAGATATATTTCAGAATAATTCACAAAGAGGACATTTTTTCTATCAGAGAAAAGGTTTTTTTTTTTTAATAACTGCATTTGGATTGAATGTTAAATCAGGATACAGCTTCAAAGAATAATAAGAAATGACAATGCAAGTTGTAGTGATGTACTAATGAAATTAAAACATTGTAAATAAAGAAAAACATACACATGAGTAAACAATGCACCTTCAAGAACTTCAGTGAACACTTATAAGATGACGAAATATTTTCTTTGCCGTAAGTAGGTCCACAGCTTAATACTCAATACAGCAATGCATGCTATATAAAAACTGGATTGATGAACTTTCTTAGAAAGCAACATTTATTTGCTGCAGTTAAAAAATGCAACTTGTTTTAAAGAAAACTGCAAGAATATCAATGATCAAGAGGCAACATGCATTGAACTATGTATAAAATCGCATTTTATTATATTTAGATTATAACAGAAGAACACCTTACAAACATTTGAGATCAAAGTTATAGCATGGATATCGAAACTTGAGTTGATGAAAAACTGCTGGATTCAAAAGGTAATAATGAGAAAACCATGTCAATGAGATATTTCATAAGTACTTTCATATACAACTTCACAAAATTTTGGAACTCTGATAACTATTGTGTAAACAAAATATGCTTTTCATTTTTTTCACATCTATTAAATTGATGCTTTCATAACTTCAAAAGATACATCAGCAAGTGGGGAAAAAATACAACCATAAAATAGTTTAAATTTAGTGATACACATTTGATTCCCATTGACAAATTGAATAGTTTAATAACAGTGTGTTCCCACAAAATGTATACACACTTCAAATAGCTATTGCATAAACAATTCATAAATTACATTAAAGTTTCATGATTCGGATTAATACATTTTTATGGTAATTAATTAAATAAGCCTGGTGAAAATATGGTTACAGTAAAGATGGAGCAGGGAGTAATAAGTTCTTCCACCTCCCACACATACACTACCAAAAGTCAATCTCTATGGGCTTCTTTTTGCGGAGAACCTGAAACCCAATACTTATAGCCTAAGACCAGCCACAATCGACAAGTTGAGAGTGATCATTGGAAAGGAATGTGTCTTAAAACCAATTAATATGCTTAGGGACATTTGGAATTCTATCATGCAGCATTATCAGCAGTGCTTGGTCTATAAAGGTCAACAATTCCAATAGATCCTTCCACTGGTAAGATTCTATACAGGGTGTCAGACTTATTGGACACATTACGAAAGTATGCAAAAAAAAAAAAAAAACTACAAACAACGTTTTCCTGATGTCTCGCACTACTAACACGACTCCTAAAGTTTTGTTTCATATCATTGTTTATTCCCAGAATCCGATAAGATGGAGCTAAGTGTGGCCTGATGTGTATTGTATGAGAAAATTTAAATCGGTAGTCGTGCCATCCGAACTTCAAAATTAGATCCCTTGGATTTTTCATGTGGGATCTGGTGAAAGATTGTAGTATCAGATGCTTTACAGGATGCAAGAACTGAAGCAGCATATCACAGCTGCTATTCACTCAATAGTAGCTGTGATACACTATCCCTGTAGATTCTTGCAAACACCGGTGTGAAATCGAGTATTGCTTGGACATACAACACGCAACCAAGAGACTCACTCTGATATTTATTAACTTTTGTAGTTCTATAATAAGTTAGTACAGATATTTTGTTTCAGTATGTTCTAGTTTTTATTTTATATAATTTTGTAATGTAACCAATAATTTACAGACACCCTGAATTTATAATATATAATTTGAATTATGAAACTGTATTCATTCTTCCTGTCATCTATTATTTTATTACATCTTCATGTTATTCAAAGTTTGAATACATTGTGGTGACTTCACAGTGGCAATTAATAAATTCAGAAAAACAATTAGATAAAGAAGTTCAATAGCACAAATTTTAAAATGAATGAAGTGTTTTATAACAACTTTTTTATGCCTGTCAATACTTGAGTAAAAAGCTGTTATTCAGAGTTGTTAAAATCTACAGAAAAGTTAACATATTGAAGTAATTTTTTGCTTCATCTAGAAATTCATGTAAAAGAAGGCTTTTCCTTCTCCTCCTCATAGGTTTTAAAATCCATAGGAAATTAAAGCACTTGAAACAATGAGAACCACTAAAAAACATGAATAAACACACATTAAAAATCATTTTTTGAGGTAATTCTATTATGCGCAGTTTATATATTTTATTAATTTCTACACTTCCATGTTTCTGGAATTATACACATTAAAGTGAAAAAATCAAAATTTGATCCAAAAATAAACTAATGTTCATCTGTACACTTAGAAGAACTTTATACCAAATTTCCAAGATCAAGGCCAAATCTCTCAGCTGCTTTCGCTTGAGCTTTAGCAGCAAGTAGCAGGGAATATAAATGTGCTAATTCAGTTTCTGTATGAGCAGCATCAACAGCTTTTTGGAACAATTCTAATCCCCTCTGCAAATTTCCTCTGAAAAAGATTAAATGATAATAGTTAATTTTTGGACGATAAAAAAGTGGATACATTAAATTCAGATAATAGAGTTGATTTTTGTAGCAGAATCATCTTACCTCCATCAATATTATTAAACTATGATCAAGTTTTTTTATTAAAAATGTTACAGTAATCGTCTCTCAATGGGATTCTTTTAACTTGAAAGGCAAATATTTTTTCAAAAATCATAATTTTTTAAAGGGATTTCTACTTCCAACAATGATTTCTTCTTTTCAAAAATAAAATTTAATGTCATGCATTTCAGTGTAAGAATTAAATTTTTTAAAAAAAGGAATTCCATATAATAAATTTAGAATTTTTCTATGTTTTCTAAGCTTTCTTTCTCTCTTCCCAGGGGATTCTCCAAATTTGTATCATTTACAAGCTCAGACTGTAGAGTGAAAAAGAAACTACTTCCTGAAAATGTTTTCAACTTATCTACTAAGAAAAGAGAGATATATGAAGGCACTGACCTACACACAACTCACACTGAAATCAAATAACTGCTTCGCTTATACAAACCATATCTTATAATATTGTGGCTTTTTCATAATGTTTAGCAGTTGATAGATGTAGGATATTACCCGTAAAGAATAATTTAATCACTGCAAATTAGTTTGTAATGAGCTAGATTAATGGTTTTTTTGGCAATAGATGGAGTTAGAGGTCTGCTCAAGACGCGTCAGTGCAGCGCCCTCTTTTTTCCCAACAAAACCAGCCTGCATGCTAAGAGCAGAGCAGTGTTGGAAGTGCTGGGATAAATTAAATTGTTGATAAGATTTAATATTAAGATTTGTATTTATTATTTGTATTTGTTAAAAAGGATTCAATTAATGTTTAATTTACCCAGCTGTTCTCCCAGGTCGTGAAATATCAAAATGTAAACAAATATCTAATCTGCTTGCAGTTAGATAAGCAGTTAAGTATAGATGGCAGTGTGGTATGTTGTCACTGGTGAACATCAGGTGATGTCATATAGTCAGTGGCCAATGAAATCATTCCACCTGATGCAAATGATGCAATGGGTTTCAATGACCAATCAAATCATGCCATCTGTTGTGTATGATGCAATAGGTTGCAATTGCCAATCAGATCATACTACCTGCGGGGATTTAAAGACAATGTGTGCTTGGATGTAACTAGAAGTGTTTGTTGTCTTGATGATAGTTGTTGGATACTATGTTTGTAGTCAGCTAGCTTTATTATGAATAAATTTTTAAGTTTATTTGATGCAGCTTCAATAAAGAATGTTTATTTTTAAAAGTGTCTCTCTGCTACCATAGTTTTTCACATGCAACACACCTCAGGCAGCCGACATGCTAACATCTCTCTCATTCCCTCTTTTGTAAATCAGATCAGTCTTGGCGCAGTTAAGTTGCCCGATCTCCCCACTATGGTAACTAGTCCCATCTTACTTTCTTTACGGTTCTCTAAATCTTTAAATCACTAATACCATAATTATCCTACCAATAACCTCTAGCCCTCGTTAATCTAGCTCAATCGGCAATAACCATGACTTCATGTAAAACAACAACTTTCTGTGTATATATCTTTCCCCCTTGTAAATTCTCCCTATAGTACTTTAATAAATGTTTTTTGTATTTAACTTAAAGTCTCCTTGTTTATTTTATGTAGTATTTTGTTCTAAATTTAATGTAATAAAAACCCTTAAATCCCCTAGACATAAACCCGATCTATTTACCCCTTAAAGGTAACCCTTCCGTGGGCATTTTGTTTAATTGAATGGAATCCCACATAGATAACAAACATATATTGAACAGAATCTTAAATTTTACTATATTCTATTTTACTAAGAAATCTAATGCATATTTTCCACCAAAAGTAAGCAATAAAAATAATATACACAAGCATTTCACTTTCTTCAGGATACCTAGTATAATATCTTAATATAGATTTAGTTTCACTAGAAGATGCATTGCTCTTTTAACCCCATAGCATTAAAAGTATTGAACTTTGTTGTGGTTTAGGTTTAGTTTTTAAAATAGGTTTCTCATTAAGATGTTAATATTAATGAGAAACCTATTTTCTTTCAGTGTTAAAAAAACCTACCATTGCATAAAAGTCTGTAATAATCAACTATCCAATCAAATAAAATTGTGACATTTCAGACCCTCAGGTTTTAATGTATATTTTTTATCTCTGGATATTTTCAAATTTTGATGATTAAAGTAGAGCTGTTCATCAAAAGACTCTTGAACTGTATCAGGAGTGATTGCGACAATATTTCAAAAATTTTGAAAACTACCACAAGTTCAAGTCCAAAATAGCATATATCCTGAATTATTTAAAATTCACAGTTGAAAGTTCAGATGATCAGTACATCATTTTGATGCAGACAATGGTTTTTTACATTACCCATCAAGAATTAGTCATGAAACTGGAAGTAGTATGAACATTAACAAGTACAAGTATTAGAGAGATGGATTGCTAGTAGAAATATCATGGTTCATGGAATTTAAGTAATTTGCTTTAGCTGTCCTACTATTCCATACATTATCTCAAAAATATTTACTTCAGGTTAAAAAACTTGTCAATAGTGTTTCGAGAGAATTTATGGCTTAAAAATTTCACAAGTTTTTTTTTTTTTTTTTTGTTTAATGAGAATAAATAATATTTTATAGTCTGAACAGTGTTTAAGTTTTCAGAATTTAAGGATATTTTACATTCTTTCAGGTTTAACATGATACACAATTAATCTTTGAATGATATGTCAGTTCTAAAACGAAATTTGAGAAAGATAATGAGTACTGTTCCCAAATACATAAAAAAAATCCAAAATTGAGGATACATATCCAGATCAGTTACCTTTGCTGTATCCATAAAAATAGAAATTTCATCAACTTACTTCTGTATTTCTATAGAACCTAAAGTTTCATAACCAAACTGACACTTCTCATCCATTGATATTGCTTTATTCAGGTACTCAATTGCAAGATTGACATCTTCCTTCCACTGAAGAGCAAGGATACTAAAAAAATCAATTGCTAAGTTATATAAAATAGTTATTAAATATATATACATTAGCCACTAAATCAATATAATCAGGAATATTTCTTTAAAGTATCTTATATGAAAGTGTATGAAGTAAACATTCCATTATGGTCAATGATAAAAACAAATTGTGTACACATTTTTAAAATCAGAATCATTCAATTTGTAATTCATTGCTTTCATTATTTTATTTCATGGTTTCTAAATGTTTCATACAAATATTTTTTTAAAAAAATAACTAATTTATAACTGCATATAATTCTAAAAACATTTTAATAAATATTTAGTACAAAACTTCTATTTCAGGGGAGGGGGATAAAATACCAAAGTAACTAAAATTTAATACAAAAAAATACTAAAAAAGGAAACAACTATTTAAAACTTGCGAAAAAGAAGCAAACTTTAATTGATACTTTCGAGATTAAAAAAAGGTGAATTCTCTGACTATTTTTTAGGATTATTTACACAGATTATTTCAGTTCCAAAAATGTTTTTAAAAAGTACATCACTAGAAATAATTAGTTTGATGGAATACTAGTTTTTGCATTTGAGAACAAAATTACAATCCCATCTTAATGCGAGAAAAGTTAATTTTTCTTAATTTATTCAAAATTTCCCTTAAACATAAATACGTTAGAGCACGATGTATCAGAAATCTTTCCATTTAATAAAAGAATGCTTTTAAAAAGTATTCTTTTATTAAATGGTATTATAGTTTATATAGAAAATAATAATTATAGTTTATAAGTTAATCACTGTATAATGAAACTTCCTTTCAATATTAGAATTCCATCATATTCCTAGTTTTAATATAAATATGCATGCTGAAAGAACATGCATTTTGAAAAACTGAGAATAAAAATGCATTTGCTCATTTCTTTTTTTCTTTCTTTCTAGCTCAAACACTATCAATTCATCCAGTAACAAGTAAAATTAGTATATGTCTTTATTATGACACACCTCAATGATTTTAATAGCAAGATTGCAAAAGTATATGCGAGCTGGAAATACATTAAGTCATGAAAATACTGCTAATGAGAAAATATTAATGCATAATTCTATACAGTTATTAAGCAAAAAAAAATACATTTTATATTAACAGAATAAACAAAAACAACTAATTAAAAAGGCTGAACACTTTTACTTTACTTTAGCCAACTGAGTAACAAGCATGTTTGAAAGGAGATTTCAAAATAATATTTTTATATAAATAGTTTCAAAGCTTTAAAAGTAGAAAAGCCACTCACAGTTTGCAGCTTGTAAACAATTTTCTAACACAAAATTTTTGTCACTTAATAAACATCATTAACTATTCTGCAACAACCTCTCCTAGTTTAAAACAAAAAGTCTTCTATTTCAACCTTTAAATCTGCACTTTTTTTTCTTATTTAAAAAGTATTTTGTAATACCAATGCTAGAACAGATTAACTCTGAATTAAATATTCAAAATGCTACAATAAAAAATTGTAAGTAAGAAAGGAGAACAGTTATTACTAAAGGTCGGAGAAAAATTCAATATACTGTACATACCCTAGATGAACATAAACATTTGGATCTTTAGCATCTAATTCACCAGCTCTCTTGAAATAAGTTTCAGCTTTCTGGTATTCGCCACATTCAGATAGCACCTGTAATATATAAAACAAAGTTCAATTTTATAAAACAAATAAAGAAAAGAAATAGCTTAAGGCTTTGGCAAAAATACTTTCAAATCATAAGCATGAAATGTAAAACGAACCTTTAAATATGAAATTCAACACAAATAGTGTGATATAGAATGTCGCTTACCTGAGCATATAAGAATAAACTCTCAGAACAATTTGGAAAATTCTTTTCAATTTCTTCAAAACCTTTTAATGCAGCAGACTTTTGATTTTCATCATTAAACTGAATACCACATCGATACTGAATGTAGCATTTCTGAGCTCTTGCAGATGGAAAATTAGGATTTAATGAGCAACTCTTCTCCATATCTTTAAGACAATCATTGAAACGCTCCATTAAGAGATACACCTGAAATGAACAATTTGTGACACTAAAGTAACAAATCAATTTTGATAGAAGATTTGATAGTTAATATATTTAGGCAAAATTAAGGAAATTTTAGACAAAATTATTTTTAAAGATGATTCATTTTCAGCTATAGGGAATATTTCTTTAAAAGACTGGATATAATTAAACCTTTATTTTCATATAAAATCCAGGCAAAATGCAGCATACAGATATTTATTCCTTTAATATATCTTCTGCCACGAGATTGCCTGCCTGATAATGAAAAGTATCAAAATTGCTAGTGAAATATTCATATTGATTATTCATTATGAATTGTGTTATTTTGAAAATTATGCATTAATTTTCGAATTATTTGAAAAATACGAACAATTGGAAAAATGAGGTATAGCTTAGCTAAGTCATATTTAAAAACTATAACATATTTTTTGACATTTCCTTTGGGGTTTTTTTATTGCTATACTGGCCAGCCAGGTTTCGCCACAAGGCTACACAGTTAATTTGCCTAACTTTTTCAAATTATATAAAATTTAAATAAAAAATTAATACAAAAAATGAAATAAAGAATACGTACTTCGTACTTTTTTATATATTTTTTATTGAAACAAAAAAAAAACCAGGTGGTTAAAAAATAAATGTTGTCCGACTGTCGACCACAGACTTTTATGTGTTTGACATTCAGTATGACATAAACAATGAATGTTTTATTTTATTCTATTTAATGTATTAGTAATACATACTATATATAAATTCCTTACAGACAATCTCTACTCTGTGCGACTGTTTGACCACAGACTGATATGTGTTTTGACATTGACAGATTTAAATTGCCTGTATTTTGTATTTTACTCTGAAGAGTTTTTTTTAATAAATAATCTAAATAAACTCCCTCTTGGAGTGGATTTCACTGCAGGGGGGGAGGGGGATCAAATCAATTACAAATCATCCATTCCGCATTTACCCCACTGATTTTTTACAGTGTATGAACGTAAACAATGAATGTTTTATTTTATTTTAATTTAATGTATTTGTAACGCATATTATACATAAATTTTATCTTTCTGCACTCCTTCTCCATATGAACTTTAACTATGCCAAATCTCACACTCCTCCATGTGTGCAATGTGCTTAAAAAGGGGGTACAGTTTTTTCTTGACGTATTAATATATAGATAATCATTTTGAAAGTCATTAATGAAAAAGAGACCAATTAATTTTCACAGTATAGAATAATCAAAGTGTTTCAACAAAATGGGTTGTATTCATTCAGTATTGATAATAGAAGGGGAAAAAAATGCAGGAGCTCTGAAAGACATTAGTGTAGTGAATTTAGCTAAGAAAGAATATACAATTCACAAAGCAGAATTTTAGGGGTTTTTTTAAAAAAAAAGAACAGGACATTAAGTAAAGAGTAAAATAAGTTAATTGGAGGAAAGATACTTCAAAAGATACTTTTCCTAATAATTCTTTTATACAAACCTGTCCTCTGTGAAGATATATATCTGCATTATTTAAATCCAATTCTATTGCTTTATTGAAATGTTGCAAAGCTTCGTCCATTTTTTCTAACTGAACCTTCAAAGTTCCAATCTTAATTAAACAGTTAACTCGAACCTAGAAAAACAAAGGAATAATTAGCGAATATAAAATTAAAGTTATAATATAAAAAATTTAAATTTCCAAATTATTATAATACTGCATTATTATCATTTCTAAATTTGTTATAAAAAATTAATAGAGATTCAAATGATTTAATTGTTCTTAAAAATATAGAATACATTATTATAATAATTATTTGATGAGATTCAATGCTTTCTCAAATTTATTTCTAAGTACTATCTCGAAGATTTATTCAAAAGAAAAGATTTCTAATAAGTACACAGATCAACAAATAAGTTCTCGCAATGTAAAGACCAGTTAAAACTTTTGCGATACTACTTCACATTTTTCTCTCCATTGGTAATGACAATAATTGTAATGTCACTTACCTTTACATCAACACTTTCTAATGCATACAATGTAGTTAAGTCAGCTAATGAGTCTTGAATTTGGCCCTGTAATAGTTTGAAAGTAGCTCTGACTAAATAAGCTTCAGGCAAATCTGGTCCTCGGCGATCGATTTCTACATTACAGTTAGGAATGATTTCATCAAAATTCTCTTCAGCAAGGTGATGAATGACTAACCTAAAACCACTGTAAATTTTAAAAGATTTTAATAAAATTTGTTAATGTACACAATATGCACATAAATTATTTTAACACATAATTATAACAAATAATTTTAAAACACATAAAATGAATTCCTAATAATCTATTAACATTGATTATCTAAACTTAATGGCATAATACTTTTTGACAACTATTTTTAATAGCAAAACTTATAAAAAAATAGTGCTTTTATTTTTAGAAATAACATCCAAGCAAATGTTTTAAGCAAATTATTCTAAAAATTAAGTACAGAATGCCAATTGTAAAATAAAATTATAGTTACAATTCAAACCAGGCATTACCAAATTCAGTAAACTTGAGAAGCAACATTACTGAAAAAATTATTAATACATTGAACAGTATATAGAAGATTAAAATTAAATTATGCCAAAACAGATAAATTTTTAATAAACTATTCAAACACGTATAACCAAAAAAATTGTTCTATCCATAAACTAAAAAAATTATTATTATTGTTATGATCAATTTTTTAAACTGTATCATGAATTAGAAAAGAGGTTGAAATTAATTGTAAAACTGAAATGATATATTAAAAAAGAACAAATTATATTCAATAATTGCCAAAAATATTTTTACTATGTCTGGAGATCAAGTTGTTAGCAAATTTAAATGAGCAAAAGTTTTAAACTTTCCACCGTTTTATTAAATTGAAATAATTAATTAAAAATATGCTGCAATGAAATAACATCTGTGTTAAATATCTTTAATTTTTTAAAATTTAAAACAAAGACTGTCAATCATAACATTTGTTACATTTTTAATTTCTCACTTTCAAATCATAGCTTGATGAAAACTGAAGTTAATTAATTGACTACACTTGATTCTTAGTATCATTGTTAATGTTTTGAAATATTTAATCATACACGATTTTAATGAATGAAGGATATTTAATTCTCAATGTTACCTGAAACATTTTTCATATCAAATCTAACTTATAATTGCTTTTTTGAATACACTCGGATACTATTTGACAAAGGAAAAAACCTTTTTTTCGTGTCTAAAGAAGGACTCCCTAAGAAA
This sequence comes from Araneus ventricosus, assembly GCA_013235015.1. Taxonomy (NCBI): domain Eukaryota; kingdom Metazoa; phylum Arthropoda; class Arachnida; order Araneae; family Araneidae; genus Araneus; species Araneus ventricosus. Next base: position 429,258 of record BGPR01000047.1, on the reverse strand, counting down.
GGGTTTAAACAGAGCAAAGAGAAGGAAAAAAACTGTTATAATTAAGTTCATCACAAACTTTTAGTAGATAATCAGTTGAAAAATCAGCATTACCTTAATTCAGCAGGATTTTTCATATCCTTTTTATATTCTTCTACAGATTTCATTATTGGATCTTCACTAAATGAGATAAAGTAATGACGGACAAAGTGCTTGGAAGGAAGTTTAGGCTCCCTTTGCTGAAACATCATAAATTTTAAAAAATTAACTACCTACAACTGAGGAAATATATTTAAATTCTAATAAATAAAATAAATTTAAATTAAAGAGAAATTAAAAATACAAAAATCCTATTTTGCATATATTTATGTACATATTTCTTTGTTTTATTCAATTATCCTATTTTTATTATCAGTGCTTTGGGGGGGGGGTAATGGGTAATGACTTTTTTAAAAATGCATTGCCCTTATGCAGAAAAAACACCTTTTGAATATTATTGGGATATTTCACCACCTGATGAGCAATATTGCATGATATACTTTTGAATACATATTTTTTTCTTGTTTTTCATATTGTATGTTTCTTGTTAGATATATATGTTGCTAAACTTCTGAAATCCAAACAATTTAAAGTTGTTATCACGTGTTTATCAATCAAGTTAAACATTATTAGCTTTAAGTTTCATTAAAGAAAAGAAAAAAGTAAATCTGTACATTTCATTTCTACTAGCAAGAAATTCTGTGAAAAATATATCATTTGAATATACTATTTGTGTAATAATAGTCAACTATAAACAAGCCACTGAGAATTCAATTACAAATCACAGCTAATAGATCAATACACAAAATTATTTGGTTGGAAAATTAAATAACTTACAAAACAAAAGATAAATACTATTCAACAAGAATATACTGTCTGTCTGCCATGAGAACTGTGGCCGCCAAAATGTCTAGTTTACGGCAGTTGCTATAGAAACAGGTTATCATAGGAAGAATCCATTTCTAATAGATAGCAGTTCATTCAAATGTGCTACATTGGCACATTTAGTGCCAAAATGGGCTATGTATGGTATTATATTTAATTTTTAAAAACAAATTCAAAAAAATAATTCATCAAACCCAAAATTATTATAATAGCCGGAATATTGGAAATATCCAGTATCCTTGCCATATCAAAACTAAGAACAACCCAAGTCATATGGAAGCACTAAATAATTATCTGTGTGCCTAACGACTGTACAGTAAAAAACAAATTAACTAAGAAACGTAAAGCAGTATTAGGATCAGTTCATGCTGTAAAAAAATTAATCGTTTTCATTTCATTTGTACTAAATTCAGAAATGAAATTGACACCAAATTCTTCGAAGAGAACACTAGGTCTTAATTCAGCTTGTTGAACATAAAAACAATATCAAAATTAATCATAATTATTTCATCATCTATATACAAGCTTGTTTATATTCTAATATCAACTAAAATGTCCATTATTAAATATGAATGATACCTTCTTGAAATTTAGAATATTTAGTTACTTTCTCTGAAGTATATATTTTTCTAAGCACAAAATTAATAACTGTCTTAATAAAAGAACATTTAAAAAACTGCTTATATCTAAATTTGATTTGTTACTTCAGGTCAATATACACACACTTTTTAAAACATCAATTAATTTAGCAAAGTTTATATGTACCTTTCCCAACATGAATTAAGTTTTTCCACATGATGGTAATGCACTTGCCATTTTTAGGAAGTCACTCCGACCACAGCTTGGCAAAATAGATTTTCTAAAGTCTCCAAACTCAAAATCGCCAGTGACATGTCTTTCTTTGATTTGTCTTTTAACTGTTGACCAAATAGATCACTTTTAGGTCGCAATGGTAGAGGGGGGGGGAGGCCTCAAAACTTTATGCCCATTCTCTTTTAAATTGCTGTCAATCCACATTTTGTCGATAAATACGATCTGGTATCCACTTTTTCTATATTGCCTCATTTTTCGTAGGTTCCTATTCCTCCCAAAAACTATATTGGATTTTTTGATGAGCACTTTTCTTTTATTTGCGCACTTCTTCCATCGAAAATTCATCAAATGCATTACTTTTCTCAGTGATTCCTTTATCCGCTGAAAGTTTAATTTCTTTGTCAACACGGGAAGTAATTTTCTTAAAAATTGAACTTTCTTTTGTTGGATGTATAATAGGGTGGATCGAAAAAATTTTTTTCATAAAAAATTCGAATCCTTCCTATACAGAAAAGATGTTTTATGGTATACAGATAAATGGAAAAATAAAATAAAAAATTAAATTTTAGGTTAAGCACTGCCGCAACGGGGATGAGTTTAGGTATTTGAGCCTTTTTATGGTAAAAAGTCAAAGTGATTTTTGTTAAGGTGAAACAGACATTTTAGTATTTTTTAATGCTTATTGCAATAAGAAGACATATACTAAATGGTTACAAGAAAAGAACTTCAGATACAATTAACAGCTTCTTTAGTATTAAATCAAGAAAAAACGTAAAAAAACATCAAAATTACAGTAGACGGTAATCATGTTTGGTGTTGAAAACTGGAATGAGGTTTCGTGATTTCATGTGATTCCTTTTAAACCCGTCCCTTCTAGATGGTCCAAAGACTGCAGCAGCTGCTTCCGTGACAACTTTGACTATTCGTTCTGTAGCTTAAGTGTGGCAGGGAAACAACTTGACAGTAGATAGTATTGCCTCCTAAATGATTGCTGGGTTTACTATTGCTTCTGCAATCATGTCATCACTGAATCTTCCAGTAAGTGGATGTTCTGTCACATTTTCCCACTTAATCAAGTCCACATAATCCATCACACAAAGATCAAAAGCTGGTAAATTGAAGATACGGATATTATTCGTCAGAATGGTTGTGGTTGCAGTAGACCGTTTGAATTTGCGTGCTTTCAGAATTCTTCGAAAGGCTAATTCCTTTATGTGATTTCTGTCGTAAGCTAACATTGATATAAGGACATTTTCAGGATGACCAAAAAATTTGTTTCTTTTAATAACAGGGTATATGACATCCTTCAAATCACTCAACAAATAACGCGATAGAACGATTGATTGGTGCAAATGCTGTGCACCACAGATTACTGATGGTTTTGTTTTGATCCTGAACCACAGACGCATAGACTTTTGTAATGAATGTCGTTGATGTCAAAAAAGCCTCGGATGGATTTTCGCCAACTACATAGAGCCTGAGAATACTGTTCGCGATTCTAAGCCACCTTGAGTGGCAAACTTTTCCAGGATTTATCTTCGACAGACTTTCTCTGCAATGTCAGCAGTTTATGACTTCACAAATTTCCATTAAGTACAGTTGATCAGTACTTAAGTCTTTCTTGTTAGTCACTTCACATAGCGTGTTTCCTATTGGCGTGGATGAAACTACAGATAGCTTCTCGCATCCGGCCAACAATTTTCTTATTTCGCCAGTCAGGCTTCTAGGCCCAGTTGTGGTTTTATCCACGTGCGCGAAAAGATGACGTAGTGGAAGCTCGTTGGCGTGTAACTGGCACACAAACCATTGTAGTGAACGATTCAGGATCAGTTCCATGTTACGGATAATACCTCCTTTGACACCTGTGTTGATAGATGTTCCATAAAAACTAACTTTGTTACATCTATATCATTGTCAAAGCATGACAAAAAACTATATGTGATTTCTAATGATTTGTGCTCTCCCGAAATTTACAGACATGTGGCCAATGTACAGAGCCAGGTTCTTTTACCAAGCTTATGTGTTCTTCTATTATGACTTTTCTTCTGTTGTCTTCCACAGATAGAGTCCTGTCTTTTCATCCATAGAAGTATAAACTAAACTGGTCATAATCTTTTATAACTGATTGAGAAGATAGAGTGGTTCTTGCCTTTGTTCTCTCATGCCGAATTTTATTTTTGTCAACAACGCTTTTTGAGATAATGCCCACATCTTGAAACGCAGCTGACACAATGGCAGCGCCTGCTCAGTCGGAAATACCAAATTGGTTCAATGTTCTAGCTACAGTTGAAAATTTTGTCACTACAGATGTGACTGTAGGGAAGATTCCATGAAATACCACTTCCAACTTATGGAGGGGTGGGAGGATAAAGCAGGAGACACAAAAAAGATGGGATTGCCTACTGCTCTGGATTGATTCGACGGTGTGGGGAGCAAATTTTAATATTGCAAAAAAAAAAAAATTATTTTGAATCTCAAATCGTATAATCAACAAACAAAATTAAGTATTTTTCCATGTTTTTCAAAAATTCAACTCCCTTGCGGCAGTATTAAATTTTAAATTTAATTTTTATTATTATTCTTCTCTTAATCTCCATACCATAGAACATCTTTACCGCATAGGTAGGTTTTGATTGATAATAATTTTTTTTCTCCATATACGAGCGATCCACTCTTATGTACAAGTCTTGAATTGTTTGTAGTATAACATTATTAGTATAGCATTTGTAGTATAGCATTATTTTACGTGCTTGTGATTTTAATGTCTCTCCTTTCTTAAACTAAAAGGGCATTTTGAAAAATTTCAAGGTTTAAGATGCAAAAAATAATAAAATGTAACTAATTTTAACCAAAAAAAGGTTAATGAAATTTTTTTAAAAAGCAAGGAATAGATAAGCAAATGCAAAGGGACGTGCAACTACGGCAAAACTGAGAAGACGAATGATCAACTACTCTTTTTACCACTGCAAACTGGTGCCAAGAATAAAATAAAACTCTGACTTCCATAGGATTCCTCTTATTTGAAATGGATCTTCCCTAGCATAACCAGTTGCTATAGTGACCGCCACAAACTAGACATTTTGGCAGAATATTCCGAATAATTAAAGTATACACTACATAAGATTAAAATATTTATCCAGATTTAACAAGTTAAACATGTTTATTTTTATAATACTTACTCTGAAAAATATTAAAAAGACAAAATATATTTAAATGAAATCTTACACTAAATGTTTCTTTGGCTTCTTTCTTGCTAAGTTCCTTCATAACTTTATCTGTCATTTTTAAATAGCTTTCAGTTCTAAATCCATCAAACATACACACAGCAGTGATATCTGAAAGACATAAAACAAGTTAGATGGTATAGAGCACTTGAAAAATTGTCCGTGCATATTTAGATGTTAAATATTTATTTAATAAGATGAATAAACTCAAGCGGTGATTCAACTAAAGTCAAAATTCTGTATTATTCTAATTTCAGAATGATTAAATTAAGATATGCTTATTATAACTTAAAAAAACAAACTTGTTACTCATGACTTTAACAAATATTTTTTTTTAAATATTTATCACAAATATAATTTCTGCAAATTAAAATTACTTGGATTTGAATATTTGTTTTATTTTATTAGAAATGATTATTGATCATAGGAAGAAAAGGTTATGAATTTTTCTACTTACCCAGCATTATTTAATAAGGCAAACAGATTGATTGTTGCATTTGAGAAACTAATCATCTGTAAACTTGATTTTTGACAAATCATACAAGATATTTATTAACATTATATGCAAAGCTTACCAATTTGAATATGAATTTTAATAAATTCTTAATGAATTTATATTTAATTAATATATTTAGAGACTTTAATGGTCAGTTTAAATTGTGGTATGAGAACAAAAGTGTCAATTCTATAACAGATATTAATAAAATGAAAATCTCATTTTTTGAAATTACTTTCAAATTTCATGAAAATAAAAATAGCCAAAACAGATGATAAAGGTAACTGTAGATAAAAACAGCAAGAACTAGGAAAATACTGGTTTGCATGCTGTAGACAAAAGCTTATTAACTAAGTTATTACAAATATCAAATACATTCAAGGAATACACTCCCTACAATAAGCCATAAACATTATATTGAAAGGGAAAGATTAACTCACAATCCTTATTGGTTAATGTGCAATATTTTGAGTTATTAATGGTTATTTTAGTTTAGTGCTTCTATTTCTTTCTCCTTATTTAGGGTTGTTAACCCTTTCTGTTTTTTCAACAATTAGGCTTCATGGATGGTTAGCACTGTAAAATCTTGATTTAACATGAACAGCAAATCAAAATTCTTGCTGGCCACTTTAAATTGTTGGAATTCCAAAATTTGAAGTGCCTTTTTCAAGTATTACTAGATTTAATTATATGTACAAATATTTTATTAGTTTTCATATTTTATTTGGTTTACATTAATTAGATTATGGTTAAAATTAAAAATTAAGGTTTTTTTTGCAAATGAATTTGGATATCTGTTTTAGAACTTTAGGTTTTGACTTTTTAACTACTAAAGATAATTATTATATATATATATAAAATTTTAAAAGTACATAACATTTCAAATGTTTTTTAATCATAAGAAACGATGAATAAAAAGTAAGAATCTTGCTATGAAATTATAGCTCCATAAAAAAAATATATATATGGAAACAATGCCTTGGTTTATCCCATGTGTTTTGATTCTAATACATATTTTTAGATCTAATTTTTAGATATAACACTTCTCTCCTACATCATTCACAATGCTTTAAATTTCTAAAATATTAAATGCTGGTAATCGTAAAATAGATTTTTCTTTTACAGACATGTGTAATAAAAAGAATGAAAAAAAAAATTAAACCTTCTAAACACTTCTGCCAATCTCCTAATTCTTCATATGCTTTTGCTCTTCTATATAAAGCTTTTAGGTAAGATTTATTATATTCAAGGGCTTTTGAAGTATCATTTATAACAGCTTCAAAGTTTTTCTACAAAGAGAATAAAAAAAGTTTTTAAAAAAGCTGAAAAGTAGAAATGTGGTATAAGGAAGATAAATTAATTTCAAAATCAATCTATTATAAACATATGTTGATGCAAACTAAAAAAAAAAAAATTCTAAAAGCCAACAGCAAAAATTTAAAATATTGCAACTTTCATTATACACTATTTGAAAAAAAAATGCTAATCTTCAGTTAAAAATGCCAATTTAGTAGTAAAAAAAAAAAAAAATAGTATCTATACATAAATGACTTCCAGGTGCTTATTTACAAACATAATTTTTTTTGTTAACGGGGGTGAGAATTTTTAAAACACTGTGATAAAATATACACTTTCAAAAGCTACAATTCAAGGATAACTTATTAAAAAATGAAATGTTATCAAAGTACCATTTAAAGTCAATTATTTAAAAAAAATTGCGTGCCTTTCATCATACTGAAAATAAAAACAAAGTAAACAGAAAGAGAATAACCTATTAAATAAGGTAAGAATAAGGAAAGAAAATTAAAAAAGTATAAAAAATTTTATTGGAAATTATCAAAACATCAAAATGAAATTAAGATTATGTTCAGAGAAATAGATATGAAAAATTCTTATCATTACTTTTCTATAATTGTTGGGGGGAAAACTGAAAGACTTTCTCCCTTTCATAAAGAGTCTTCAATTTCCATAAGCTGTAGTTTATTTCATTAATACTTCAAGTGTTTAATGCTTCAAATAATGAATATTGTTTTTATGAAATTTAATTAGTACATTATACTATTCACCATACAGGTAAAAATTTCCAATGTGTTATTTAAAGGAATAATTTTAATAATTATTATTAGAGAATCTTTGAACTCTAAATCAATTATTTACAAATAAAAAAATTTGGTTTCCAGAAGGATGATGCAATAGCTTACTAAATTTTCATAAGCTGCAGCTCTATTCTGATAAAAAGTGGCAAGATCTTCTCCCCTATCAGCGGGACAAACATCTATGGCACTTGTATAGCATTCAATAGCCTTGTCAAACTGTCCCTCTTTAAAGAGTTTGTTACCTTTGTCTTTGAAGGCTTTTGCTTTGGAGTAAGGTGTCTGAAAACAATACATGAATATTGCATTAAAATTTTAGTTCAACCATAATTAAAAGTTCAATATTTATATATAAATTTAATATACAAGATTAATTTACAAAATACAATGCAGAAAGCTTGAATAAAAAGTGAATATATGATTTAACTGTAAGAATATGTTAATAATTATTAAAAACCAAATTAAAAATTATATTTCAGATGCAGTCAGATTTTGTCCAACAGACATTTCATGCAACATTTTTATTAATTAGGCATTGAAATATTAAGCATGCTAAATAATGCATTATACAGTAAAATTTCTCTAAGTGACTACCTCTTCTCAGTGGTCACTCTGCTTAATGGCCAATTTTGTTTAGCACAGAATTTCAGCCCATAGACATAATATTAAAACAACTTCGATTAACAACCATTGAAACCCCTCTAAGTGGCCAGATTGGTCTCCTGTTCAACTTCAATAGAGCACATTCCATTCATCACTTTGACCTTGGAGAAAAGGGAGGAAAGAAAGATGCAAAAAAAAAAAATCATACACTCAAAAATAACACTGAAATTAACCATTCCTTTCCTAATATGAAGAGAAAAATTAACTTCAGCCTATACCTGGATTGAGAAATTAAGTCCTCATTTGTGCCTTTCAGAACCGATTTGGAATTGGACAAAAGCTGTTAAATACAGGTTGCAACTATCAGCAAATGAAACTTTCAACTCAACTGACTTAGGAAAAATAGATGATATCTAATCCATTCCTCAATAACTGCTGATAAATTAATTAGGGATTTACTTTTCCAATTCAAAAACAAAATTGAAAAAAAGTTAACTTCGAAGAAGCTGAAAAATTCAAGCAAATGCAAATTGTCTCATTTTCAAAAGAAATCAGAAATTTTTGAAGTACTTTTTATTTTAGATGATTCTTAAAATTTGCTTCATCAGAAATAGCAAAATTTGGTTTGTTTAAATATGTATTTTGTACTTCCAAACATGAAACCCATAAACAATGCAAGAGAGAAATCAAAAAGAAAAATATAATGAGGAAACGAACATAAACTTTTGGTGGGAGTGAAAAGAGAAAAGAGCATCTTTCTCTTTTAATTGACCCTGTGTCAACCAGCGCTGGTCGGACAGCAGCTCCGAGACCTATAACCTCAAAGGAAGAAAGGACTGCCTTTTCTCTATCCATAACTCGGCTATGCAGAGTGGGAAAATTTTGATGCTTTCAAGGGCTATCAGCTTTGCAACTCTAACCTGTGTCTCTCTTACTTATTGATTCATTTTCTGTCTTCTTTTCATGTTTTTATTACTTTCCCCCATTTTCATTGATCATCGAACTCTCAGAGTAGGAAAGCAAACAAATAAGCAGCAAAACGAAAATTACAAACAAAAAAATTACAAGCATTTAAAATAAATTCAGGGGATGCTGCTGCTCTGCAGCCCTAATGGACGAGCCACCACTGTGCCCAATGAAACAAGTAATAAAATTTGACATTAGAACTTGTACTAAATTAACTATTTGATGAGTAGATTTGCTATTTTTGATGATTACTGAATTTTCTTTATCAGTGAATGTATTATTGATTTTCATCTGCAAGAGCATTAAGAATAAAATCTCTCTTAACTACATCAATATATTTAATCCTTTTTTTTTCCAAAAAAAAACTGGAGTTACTTTTTTCTGTTCAACTTTAAATCATTTTTCTTATCCTCCACACTAATATACAATTTATTTAAGACGGAAAGAAAACGTTCCAAAGAGAGAGAAACCTAATTTTCTAGCTCCCTTCTATTTTTAAGAGGTATGTTATAAGCAAAGCTGAATATATTATTTGAATGCAATCCAAATATCAACATTTAATTTTAAAAATTTTGTATAAAACATACTTGGACATTCGCTTTATTTCGCAGGGGACTCTTTCTATCCATTATATGTTCCCAGTTAGTTAGAAGAATTTTTAATAAATTTTAAAATGTTATACAAGTTCAAATCACCTTAATCAAGAAGAGATCAGTGTACTCAAGAAATCTTAACAATGTTATTAATACCTCACATTACAAAAAACAATTTTTTTTAAGTAAACTGCGTACTTAATACAACAAATATGCTAAACTATATCATTTAATAAATCACCAACAAACCTCTGAAGTATTAGAAGTTTCTTTTTTGGTGTATGTGATATCATTACTAAGTTCTCTCTTTTTGGGTTTGGTCTCCGAATTTTCATACACATCTTCACAATTCTTATCGAATTTCTTTGAGTGCTTTTTCTTGTAATACCAATATGCAAATCCTAAACTAGCAGTGGTTCCAATGCCTAAAATTATTGCTAATTGCCATTTGGAGAGCTGGGGAGCATTACTTTTACTGGTGGCTGCCATCTTGTTTACTGCCGCTGATGCCAAATTGCAAAAAATAAATTATCTGATATCCCGTTAAACTCTAATTTGAACATTCACTTTTAAAATACGTTTGAAAGTTGAAAAGTTCGCATGCATTTTTCCACAAGAGCGAATGCGAAATCTGATTTTAAGTCACAGATTATATTATATTATACAAATCATATTTTCATATAAAATAGATCTCTTACTGCATTTTTGAGATATTGTGTTCACATACACACAGTGGAGTAGCGAGGAATGGGTACGGGGGATGTAGTTTAGTTTAGTTATATTAATGTCCCGTTTTGAAGCAACACGAGGGCTATTCTGGGAAGAACCTGGTAATTTTGAACCGCGGTCAGATGGCGAGGATGACAACTCAGCCAAGGGCGCCATATGATAGTTTGTAGGGGGGAGGAGGCCTAGACCCAGTGATGTGGGCTGGATAAATACCCAGTGGGTAGGTAAATATTTTTTTGGGTATATACCCGGGTATTTACCCAAGGCCTGGGTAAATACCCAAAAACTGGGTATTTTGCGAAAAAAAATTTCGAATGCTGATTCACAATGAAACATACAGAGTTTTATAAATACCCCCGCCAAAAAAATATTTGCAGGAAAAAAAACGTATTTGTGAATGGCGATTCAAAATTAAACTTAAAATTTATAAATACCCAATGCTGGGTATTTTGCAAAAAAAGTATTTGGGAATGGTGTGATTCAAAATGAAGCTTTAAATTTATAAATACCCTTACACTTAATATTTTGCGAAAATAAAATGCATTTGTGAATGGTGATTCAAAATAAAACATATAAAATTTATAATTAGGATATTTTGCAAAAAAAATCATCTCCGAATGTTGATTCAAAATGAAACGTAAAAATTATAAATATCCCAAAACTGGGTAATTTTTTTTTATAAAAAGCATTTGCGAATGATTCAAACTGAAATAAAAAAAAATAAGTAAGTACCCCTAAACTGGGTATTTTGTGAAAAAGTATTTGCGAATGGCGACTCAAAATCAAACATATAAAATTTATAAACATAATACATAGTTATAAAATTTTTAAATTAAAGTTTTGACAAAATTATATAAACAAAACCAATTGCTATCAGGATTCAGAATAAAGTATTCTAAAACTTAAACGGGATCGGGGGAAAATTTCATTTTTACGGTTTGAAATTATGACACTTACAATAGAATAATTATGTTTAACGCCGTTTATGTTATAGCTAGCTATTCGGCGACCAGCTTGTTCGCCGGGAATATAATTTCAACTGACTCTCTTATGTATAGTTTGATATTCACGATTCCCTTAGCAAAGTAATTTTAAACTTCAGATTGCGATAGAGATTTAGCCCGCGTTCTTTACGTAGCCTTGCACTTGTTCTGTTTCTTGTCTATATCAAAGTCCCTAATGGAGTCACGTAACTGTTCGTGTCAAGTTTCATCTAATTGTAAGTAATCGAAGCGAATTTTAGCTTTAAAAATTTATTTCAACATCGAAATACCGCGGCACATTTTACGTCAAGCAGCATGTTAATCGGCTTAAAGCATGCTGATAAAATGAATTTAAACATAGCAACCATAATCGTTCAGTTTTACTGGATTATTTCTTTATATACTTACTATCTAGAGGACTTTCTTCACAGATTTCACAGAAAAATTGATCAAATGAAAAAAGAAAAGAAAATCCAATAGAATATTATATTAGCTTTCAATAATGGAAGAGAAACACGCAATTAAATATCTGTTTAAACAATGAAAACGGTTTGAATTTCATTGTAACAATGAATGCCAAAAAATATTTTTTTTAAATTTATTAAAATTAGTGAAAAATATATAATGAAAACTTAATTGATATATTGAAAAGATAAGTTTTAAATTTTCAGATGGTGTAAAAATAATTTTTGTGCTGTAATATTTTCGGAAGTTATTAAGGAAAAACTCCAAAATTTCACTTAATTTTTAATTAATTAAAATTCTAATTAAAATATTTTAAAAAACGATTACAAGGTGCACATTCCCAACCTCTAAAGTATGTTTGTGCCAAATTTTGTTGCTCTAGGACTATCGGTCTGTCCTGTAGAGCGCCAAAACACACATATTCTGCTTTATTATTAGTAGAGATAGACAGTGCCAGTGAATTTTGTTATCCATAATTTACTCACATTGCCATGATGGAAGTCAACCATTCTTGTTTTGATTTAGTGAATAGTTAGTCGTTTACTTCACGTGTATTAATATTACTGTGAATTTTACGTTAATAATTATTTTTAAAAATAAAATTTTAATAGACCACGTTTTTAAAACGGACTAAAAAGTATAAAATAATTTCTTCTAGCCCCATACAGATTTATAACCCCATACAGATTTAAAACGAAAAACGTGGGGCGAATGCAATATTTAATAGTAAGGAGTGTAGGGAGTAGCTGTCGTTGAGAAAACTCACACAACAGTTCATATCATTTCCATTGCAATAAAATTGTTAGTGACTGAAATAAACTATTTATACATCAATTATCTATTACATGCGCCCCACGTTTTTCGTTTTGAATCTGTATGGGGCTAGAAGAAATTATTTTATACTTTTTAGTCCGTTTTAAAAACGTGGTCTATTAAAATTTTTATTTTTTTAAATAATTATTTTCTGCTTTTTAGTCTTCTGTGTGTGAAATTTTGCAATCGATTTTAAACATCTTGATCAGATTATGACGGAGACATGTGGCAAATTTCAGGTTTATTTCAGTTTCTCTTCACCTAATCATAAATAAAAAAAAATGTTATTTTCCTGAAAAAGCAAGTTATGTGACGCAGAGACCTTTGAGATATAATGAAAAACGTACTGCGCATGCGCAAAGATATGGCTAAAATATGGGGTGCTTCGATGGCCCCATGGGCCATCCTTATACCCAGAACCAAGTCTGTAATGTTAATAGTTTTCGAGATATAATGAAAAACGTCCTGCGCATGCGCAAAGATATGGCTAAAATATAGGGGTGCTTCGATGATCCCATGGGTCATCCATATACCCAAGAATCAAATCTGTAATGTTAATAGTTTTCGAGATATAATGAAAAATGTACTGCGGATGCGTCATGCAAAATATGAAATGACGGACAGACAGACAGACAAGAAAGCGAATTAATAATGCATTGTCATCTAGTTCTGAACTATGTTTAAAGTTTCAAGTCTCCAGCTCATCGGTAAGTTAGTTTAAAATCGATCGCAAGATTTGTACCGAACAGACAGACAGACAAGAAAGCGAGTTAATAAAAACGTGGTAAAAATTTTGAAAAAAGGAGAAAGTTAACTGCTCGGAGCTTTTAATGCTAAGAAGGATAAAAGTATCCAATGTAAGTATTGTAATATTGAGTACAAACTTGCTAATGTAAGCAAAATGGAGAAACACATAAAAAAATGTTTCGTAAGTCTTGTTGGATTAAAAAAGGTTTTGAAAGGAATAAAATAGCTAATAAATTTTCTTTTAATCAGATTCCAACCACGACACTTGCATCAAATTTAGAGTTTTAAGAACATTTAAGTATTTATGTTCATGATCCAGATGAATCCCGTCTAACCAGGAAACTGTGTGTGTCCTACTATACCGTCAAATGATACAACAGATTCAGCAACAAAAAAAATCTCATTACTTTTTGCTGAAATCTTGTTACAAAAATAACTTACCTCTGTTGAAACTAATATGAGTGAATATTACTTTCAGAATAATTCACTTTTAAAACTATTAGAACTCAAACATCTGCCAACTTATCTGGTACTTTGACTAATTAGCTCAAAAAGAATTATAAACAATTGTATCTTTCATTTTAATTTCTATTATCAGCTCTTTGTCATTTTAAAATAAAAATCAACATTTTCTTTTTAAAAAATTTAGTTGAGTTTTTTTTTTTTTAAATTGATATTTAAGCCACGTATTTTATGTAAGATCCATGATATAGTATTGCGTTTTGTTTTTTCTGATTCATTTTCTTAGTTTTTATAGAATTTAAAAGGTTCATATATTACTAGTTTTCATTTTTTTTACTTTACCGTATGCTCAATATATATTCTATACGTATTTATATTATATAGAGGTATCGTATTTCACAAAAGTGCTTGTGTTTTGTATGAATAGAGTTAATTGAAAAATAAATACCCAGGTAAATACCCAGGGTATTTACCCTTAAAAATAAACACCTGGGTATTTTACATCACTGCCTAGACCTGATGATATGAGGTATTTTTAATATTTTGGAAGACGAACGGGTCTATTCTGGTACCCCTGGTTGGGTTGGGAGACGTCACTTTTTCCGCCCGTTAACGACAAGTGCTATTCTTGTACCCGTTTTTCTAACCGGTTGGGATCTCGCTCGATCGAAAAAAGGACTCCGATTTCTCGGCAGCTCTGTACCTGCCGTAAACTCGTTTCGCTAGCGAGAAGTGTTGTTTCGATATCAGAAGTTATCAAATTTTCGTTTAAAATGGAGGCCGCTAAGACGTTAATTGTATTTTGAAAGGGTTTATCGGGATAAATGTAATCCATTTGACCAATATGAAGAAGAATTTATCAATTACTTTAGATTTTTTAAAAAGTAGTTAAATCTTTTATCGATTTTAAATAATTTAATCTAATAATTTAATACGACAATCTAAAGTAATTAAATCTTTAAAAGTAGTTAAATCTTTTGCTACTCCATCAAGACAGTCAATAATGATAGTTGCTAATTAGCTAAGATCAATTACATTTAAAGATTTAATTACTTAATATTTTCGTATTAAATTAAATTAGGGTAACATTTTTTTTTAACATTGAGTGTGGAATGACTTTCCTCATTCCGTATATATATCATTACAATTTCTTTTATTTGGGTTTTAATTCAAAGAAATTTGTCAAATATTTACAAAGTAATTGCAAAATCTGACAAAAAAAGAATTTTTCTCGTTCCTTGATAAAGGTGAAAACTTGCTGAATTTAATAACTTCTTTCATGTTTTATTTTCTTATGTAATTGGAAAAATAAACAAATGGTTTGTAATGTTAATTTATAAGATTTATTCATGTTGAAATAATTGGCATGGAAAAAAGTTTATTACTTTTCCTCTCTCTAGAAAACTGGTAAAATTACTTCAGTATATTGAAAAAAAGACTCCAATTTATGTTCTATAAATGTATAATATTATTATAAATGTATATTTTGTAAAAGATAAATGGTTAACCCCCCCATTAACAATGGACTTATAAAGCAAAAAGACGCAAGAAAGATGCATTATAATGCATCTTAACAGAGAAGAAGTTAAATCTTCCCACCTCTTACCCTTGGTGCCTTTTGAAAAGATGCGATCAACTTTCCCACTTAAAATTTGTGAATATTTTTCAAAATAATCCAACATACAGTGACTCAAAAAAGTATTGGGGCACAAGAAATGTTCAAGCGTTGATTTCGTAAATTTCTACTATTACATAAATACAAAAGATAATTTTAATAGTTTTTGTATCTAAACACTCTGAGAAATCTATTACAACCATTACAATTAAATACAACTAATATAGAAATGAGCTATTTGAAATGATTTGTCTGCAACTATGAAATTAAGGTCAAAAAAGTATTGGGGCGTTTAGGAAAACCAGCTCGATAAGAAGCCAATTCTGGCAGAATGTCTGATATAACTGCAAATAGAATTGCAAACCTAGAAAACACTAGTTAAGAAGCATGGGGCAGGAGCTACTACGTTAGTCCATCATTTGCATGATAGCATGGGTCGAAAAAAATCGGAGATATCCATTGACATAAAAAAAAAAAACTTACCATTTGTCATCGAAAACGTGGAAGCTGTGAGAGAAAAATTGGTGAAATTGTAAATGTAAGTAAATCTACTGTGCATAATATAATTTCGAAATACAAGAAGACAAAATCAGTTAAAAACAGAGCAAGCACAGGTCACCCACGTCGTTTCACTGGGCATGAAGAAAGGTGGATTGTTAGAAAAGTACTAGCAATCCTAAAGCCAGTGCAGTCAAATTAACTTTAAAAGCGCAACAAAGGTTTAAGAAGTCTGCTAATCCAGAAACGGTCCTGATTATCTTGAGAAAATACAATTTTCATGGCCAAGTAGCTAGAAAAAAACATTCCTCAGTAAAGCACATCGAAGAGTTCGTTTAGAATTTGCTAAATCCTATATTAGAATGCCTCTGGAGTTTTGGAATTCAGTTTTATTTGTAGATGAGAGTGAATACAATGCTTTTGGAAGCGATGGGAAGCAAATGGTACGGCGAAAACCCAATAGTGAACTAGAAATGAAGATTCTGACTCCTTCTGTAAAACATGGTGGTGGTAGCCAGATGGTCTTGGGCTGTATGAGTGCTATGGGTGTTAGGAATTTACATTTTATTGATGGAATGATGGACAAATATATGTATTTAGACATTTTAAAACAAAATTTGAAACAGAGTGCTGAAAAAATGGGCATATTGCCACATTACAAACTATCAGGATAATGACCCAAAGCACAATGCTTATATCTGCAGACCCTGGGCTTTATATCACTGTCCCCAAGTAATCAAAACTGCTGCACAAAGTCCAGACCTCAATCCCATTGAGAATATTTGGGACCATTTGAATAACAGAATTCGTAAATTTAAAATTTACAGCAAAAATGAACTTAGAGAAAAACTCATGTCTGAATGGGATGAAATAGAAGGAAATGTTTGCGCAAATCTTTTGAAATCCTTGCATAAACGACAGAATGAAATCATAAAATGTAAAGGAGGACCAGCGCATTATTAAGAAATAATGTTTGAGTAAAATCGAACAATTTTGTTTGCGTGCCCCAAAACTTCTTTGACCATGAATTTCAGTTATACAACAAGAAATGTTATTTTCAGTATTACTGCAATAATATTGTAAATTAATTTTCATGTTTTTGGATTTTATTTAGTCTACAGATATGACATGTACAAAAGCATTTGGTTTAAATTTTTTAAAAATGATTTATTCTTTCACAAAATGTTTGGTGGCTTATTGTGCCCCAATACTTTTTTGAGTCAATGTAATTTCGAATTGGGAAGCAAATGTACGCTTCTCCATAGTTCCTTTGGCGATTCAAAACTCGAACTGACAAGGAGAGGGCATGACTTGGGAAATTCAATTCGTGATGAAACTTGGCATATTAGTAGCATACCATTAAGGTGTTCACTCATTAATCTAAAAAAGGGCAATGGCCAGCCAATTCGGAGGCCTCAAACTTTTTGCACAACTTACATACCAGTAACTCTTCACAAGCAACAAATTCTCAGATAGCTTAGATGTACTTGCGGTAGACTACTATTCGCTAGGTCTGCAGTTCGGTCCTGGGTGCCGTTTTCTTTATTTCTTTCAAAATTATTCCAAATTAAATTAAAATTAAAAAATATTTGAAATTAAAACTTTAATTATTTTTATGCAGAAAATAACTTCATTTATATGATACTTGAATTACAGATAAAATAATAATAAAAATAATATATAAATAGTAAAATAAAATTATAAATACATCTTTAATGGTGATAAATATTAACTACAATAAAAATTATCATTCTAAATTCATTGAAAGTTTTATATTATTGCGTTTCATGTTCACAAATTTTTCGTTCTTATTTTATCTTGGAAACAGTAGAGAGCAGATGTGAATATATTGAATACGTATGCAGATGATCCAATATTTTAATGATATAAAAATAGCAGAGAGCAGCTGTTAATCTATTAAATTCGTACGCAGATGGTCCAAAATTACAATAATTGCGAAGGGACCATTGGGTAAATGTCTTTACTCATTATCGTATGAAATTAGTAGAATTAATTTATAAAATTTATAGTGATGAAGCCTAAAATATATCTTTCATGTTGTGGGTAATTGTAGTTATGATTTATTAACTTTAAAGTTATATTTATCATTATTTTAGTACTTATAAAGTAAATTTACAAATAACTCAAGTATCATATGAATCAACAGTAATTTTATGTATAAAAAATTAATATTTTAATTAAAAATAGTTAAAAGTTTTTCATTTAATTTGTAATAATTTTGAAAAATTTAAAAACAATGTCAATCTTTCTAATCAAAGAGAGATAATTTTTAATGTCAGCGAAGTTTGTATTCCTACAAATCTAAAGGACCGTTGCTCTTGTGAACAATAGTTATTTATCAATTGTGCAAGGTGTCAAAATATTTTTTGTTTCCAGTGTTTTTATAATTATTATTCCGGTTTTTGTATATAATTTAATGTAGAAATATAAAGTTACTAGTGCAAAATGAAAGATAAAATAGAAATTAATTAATGAATCTAGAATAAACTTCTAAAATTTATGAAAGATAATGCCTAAACAAAAATGTTTCATGATGCGAGTCATAAGAGATAAAATTTATCACCATTAAAGATGTATTTATAATTATTTTACTGTTTATATGTTATCATTTTATCTGTAATTCAAGTATCATATAAATAAAGTTATTTTCTGCATAAAAAATTAAAGTTTTAATTTCAAATATTTTTTAATTTTTAATTTAATTTGGAGTAATTTTGAAAGAAATAAAAAAAAAACCGGCAGCCAGGACCGAACAGCGGACCTAGGGAATGCTAGTCCAGTGTACTGACATGTAGGCTATCTGAGCACTTGTGGCTTATGAAGAGTTACTAGTATAAAAGTTGTGCAAAAAGTTTGAGGCCTCCGAATTGGCTGGCCATTGCCCTTTTTTAG
>BGPR01000047.1:179615-393728 GCA_013235015.1 Araneus ventricosus | reverse complement strand
ATTAATTATGATATTCAGTTAAGAAAGGAAGAGTAAGTCCTCATAAAATTAGATGAATTGAATCATCCATTCATCCCAGAAAATTGTTTTCCTGTTTGCCCATGTATACAGTTCATAGCTTTTTCAAATAATGTTTTATAAAATGAAAGATAATTTTTAAAAATTTAAAAATTTTATTTTAAAAAATGAAAATAATTTAATTGTTTGAATATAGAAGAGTGCAACTAACAAGGCGAGGGCACGACTTGGGAAATTCAATTCGGGATGAAACTTGGCATATTAGTAGCATACCATTAGAGTGTTCACAGATTAATCTAAAAAAGTGCAATGGCCAGCCAATTTGGAAGAAATGGCCCTCAAACTTTGGGCACAACTTATATACCAGTAACTCTTCAGGAGCAATCAGTGCTTGGATAGCTTAGACGTCAGTGCGCTAGGTCCGCGGTTCGGTCCTGGCTGCGATTTCTTGCTGTTAATTCTCATTTTTTTTCAAAATTATTCCAAATTAAAATAAAAATTAAAAAATATTTTAAATTTAAACTTTAATTATTTTTATACAGAAAATAACTTTATTTATATGATACTTGAATTAGATATAAAATAATAAAAAAATAATATGTAAACAGTAAAATAATTCTAAATACATCTTTAATGGTGATGAATATTAACTATAATTAAAATTATCATTCTAAATTCATTGAAAGTTTTAAATTAATGGTTTTTTATATTCACAAATTCTTTGTTCTTATTTTATCTTGTAAACAGAAGAGAGAAGATGTTAATATATTGAATACATATGCAGATGATCCAACATTTTAATGATGGAGTAAAAATAGCAGAGAGCAGCTGTTAATCCATTAAATGCGTAGGCAGATGGTCCGGAATTTCAATAATTGAAAAGGGACCAATGGGTAAATGTCTTTACTCATTATCGTATGAAATTCGTGGAATTCATTATTCGAATAGCGGAATGAATTTATAAAATTTATAAGTGATGAAGCCTAAAAAATAATTTTCATGATGTGGGCAATTGTAGTTATGATTTATAAAATTTATAATAACAATAATTATCGGCTTGTAGTATAATAACAATAATATTCGGCTTGTTATATAATAACCTTTAAAGTTATATTCATCATTATTTTAGTACTTATAAGGTAATTTACCAATAATTCAATTATCATATGAAAAAACAGTAATTTTATGTATAAAAAATTAATATTTTAATTAAAAATATTTAAAAGTTTTTCATTTGATTTGTAATAATTTTGAAAAACTTGTCACTGAAAACTGTCAATCTTTCTAATGAAAGAGACAACATTTTTATTGTGAAAGAAGTTTGTATTCCTACGGTTTGTATTGACTGTTGCTCTTGTGAACAATAGTCATTTATCACCTGTGCAAGGTGTCAAAATCTTTTTTGTTTCCAGTGTTTTTATGATAATTATTAGTCCGGTTTTTGTTTTTAATTCAATGTAGAAATATAAAGTTACTAGTGCAGAATGAAAGATAAAATGGAAATTAATTAATAAATCTAGAATAAACTTCTAAAATTTATGAAAGGTAATGCCTAAACAAAAATGTTTTATGATGTGAGCCATTAGAGTTAAAATTTATCACCATTAAAGATGTATTTATAATTATTTTACTGTTTATATATTATAATTTTATCTGTAATTCAAGTATCATATAAATAAAGTTATTTTCTGCATAAAAAATTAAAGTTTTAATTTCAAATATTTTTTAATTTTTAATTTAATTTGGAGTAATTTTGAAAGAAATAAAAAAAAAACCGGCAGCCAGGACCGAACAGCGGACCTAGGGAATGCTAGTCCAGTGTACTGACATGTAGGCTATCTGAGCACTTGTGGCTTATGAAGAGTTACTAGTATAAAAGTTGTGCAAAAAGTTTGAGGCCTCCGAATTGGCTGGCCATTGCCCTTTTTTAGATTAATGGGTGAACACCCTAATGGTATGCTACTGCCAAGTTTCATCCCGAACTGAATTTCCCAAGTCGTGCCTTCTCCTTGTGAATCTGAAACCATAAACAAAAATATCGCAGACGATCGCTTGATTTGCTGCGCGCGCAGCAGAAATACGTCACTTCCAAAGTAAAGCAAGATGTTCGAAACGAGCGAGGTACGAGATTCAGACCCCTTCTTTCGGTCGAGAAAAGTCGTTAACGTCTCTCGGTCGAAAGGCGAAACGCTCCCAATTCAACCGGGGTACCAGAATAGACCCGGAAAGGCGACTTGTAAGTAGCCATAAAAAAGTTCCAGCTCCGACCATGTTGAAAACATTGTCCTGTTACTAAAATACTGAGCCAAGGTACTCATACTCTATTAAAAAAAGAATAACACATTGTTTTATCTACTTTATTGAAACCAGTGAATATTTAACAACACAAACCCAAATAGCAATTTTAGTTTGCAGCAAGCTTGCTACAAGTTTGACACGACAAGAGTGTAAGCTTGAAACAAGCTTGCAGCAAGTTAACGCAAGCTTCGAAGTCACCACGCGACGAACTTGCAGCAAGCTTGCCACGTCAAACTCATTGCAAACATAGCAAAAACAGAGTACAAAAAAAAACCTCGGAATAGAACTCGCGAGCTAGCGCTCGCGAAGCGGGCGCTCTAACCATTCGGCCAGAAAGACTCTGAGAGAATAAGATAGATTTCGCTAATGCATCGTTCGATTCGATTCGTATACGATTATTTTAAACTGTTTTCTTGATTTCATCCCAGATAGCACGTAAGTTTGCAGCAAGTTTGATTTTGACTTGATATTACCTTGTCATTGCAAATTTGACGCATCAAGCTTGAAGCGAACTTGTAGCAAGTTCGTCGTGACAACTAGTGCCACCTCCTTGTAATGCAAATTTTCTGCAAGTTTACAAAACAGACTTGATGCAAAGATAGCACAAAGAGATAATTATCTTTGTCTCTGTTTTAAAAAAAACATCATGTTTTTAATAGCATCTCCTAGACCGTCCTTCTTTTTATTAACTCGATAAATCAATGATAATTTGTGAAAGAACTAAATTTTTTATAAAAAAAAAAAATTTGAAACATTTTCCATCTTTTTACTAAATATAACACTCGCACTTTAAAGAAAACTATATTGCCTTTTTCTTAATGTTGAAACTTTAACGTTTATAAACAAAATTAAACCGAAAAAACAGTCAATGTTTGTTGAAAAATAAACTTATACATTTTGTCCCATTTTAAAGTAATTGCTTTTGAACTGTAATTTCATAATTTATTCTGCTAGCAAAACGTAGTTATTAGCGAAAATCGCTCTCTCTCTTTGACTTCAAATCCTGTTCTCAACTCAAAAAATTAATGAAATCAAGAAAACAGTTTAAAATGAATCGTATACGAATCGAATCGAACGATGTACTTGCGAAATCTATCTTCTCCTGTCAGAATTTAACTGGCCGAATGGTTAGCGCGTCTGCTTCGGAACCGGCAGATTGCGAGTTGTATCCCGTGTTGTGTTCGTATTCGGTTTTTGCTGTAATTTGCAATGAGTTTGCAAGGCAAGCTTGCTGCAAGTTCGTCCCATGGTGACTTCGAAGCTTGCGTTAACTTGCTGCAAGCTTGCACTTTTGTTATGTCAAACTTGCTGCAAGCTTGCAGATTTGCAGTGCAAGTCTGCTGCAAACTAAAATTGCTATCTGGGATTAATTTTTTGAGTTGAGAATGTGATTTGAAGTCAAAGAGAGAGCGATTTTCGCTAATAACTACGTTTTGCTAGTAGAATAAATTATGAAATTAGAGTTCAAAAGTAATTACTTTTAAAATGGGGCAAAATGTAAGTTATTATTTATTTCAACAAACATTGACTGTTTTTAGGTTTAATTTTGTTTATAAACGTTAAAATTTAAACATTGAGAAAAATGCGATATAGTTTTCCTTAAAGTGCGAGTTCTATATTTTGTAAAAAGCTTGAAAATGTTTCAATTTTTTTTTTTTTATAAAGAAGTTAGTTTTTTCCAAATTATCTTTGATTTATTGAGTTAATAAAAAGATAGTCTAGGAGATGCTATTAAAAATCGGATGCTTTTTTTAAAACAGAGACAAAGCTAATTATCTCTATTGTGCTATTTTTGCAAGAAGCTTGTTTTGGAAAATTACAACAAGCTTGTATTGCAAGGGCGTTGCAAGCGAGGGTGGCGATTCTGCATTGTTAGTTTGCCACAAGTTCGCTTCAAGCTTGGCGCGTCAAATTTGCCATGACAAGGTAATATCAAGTCAAAATCAAACTTTCTTCAAACTTACATGCTATCTGGGTCGGAAATGCTGATACATACAATACAATACTTTATTACAGTATTCGGTGTTCATAATATTGTATAGCATTGTGCAAATATTATATAATATTTCTGTGCTACCTGGGGATTCTGCCTGGTTAATTTGCAGCAGTTTCTGTTCAACATCGACGCGTCAAATTTGCCACGACAAGATAATATCAAGTAAAAATCAAACTTGCTGCAAACGTACGTGCTATCTGGTTACGATTTAATGTGCAACAAGACCTATATACGGCGGATCTTCAGTGTGTTCGAGTTCAGGCTCCGAAATCGGAACCCTCTGGCTCCGAAGGCAAAACCTTACCACTACGCCACTGTGACCCCAGCGGGGGGGGGGTTTAAATGCCACGGGCGCTAGTCTTATGAAACATGAAGAAGATAAAACATTAATGCGTTTACGCTTCTTTTTGAAGTCAAATATGATGGGGGAGGTAAAAAATACCATGCTTCTGGGCCCCATTGACCATTACTAAGCCAGATGACAACAAAATGATAATCCAGGGTGGGGGCAATTACGACACTTGTACCTCCTCGGCAAAGTTATACAGGAATAATGATGAGATGGAGAATTTAAACAAGTGTAGGAGTCATAATTAAAATTTATAATCCAGATTTGAATTATAGCAGGAAATAATTTAGAATTTTTTGCGATATAGTGGTCTGTACCTCTCCTCCCCTATTAGGGGCCGTCCACAAATGATGTCACGCTTGGAGGGGGGTTCGTGAAATTGTGACAAGGGGGAGGGAATAACAAGAAGTGTGACATCACACATTTTGGTTAAAATAAAAACATTTAAAATCAGCAGATTAAATTTTGAAGTCATTTTGAAATTAACAGAATTTGGGGGGTATTTTTTTAATCGGGGCTAAAACAACTTTCATGTGATTTTTTTTTCTCACTTATATTCCTTTCTTTTCGAAAACTGCATTCAGGGTAGGTTCTGAGAATATGGTAGCAGTAGAAATTCTTCACCATTAGAAGAAAACCTCCCCCCTTTCACACCCTTGAAATGTCCAACAAAAGATACGTCGCCCCACCTGGGCGAGTGAAAGAACTGGTAGCGGCACAAACAGGTTGATTTTATTGAGGCGTTTTTCATAAATTTAATCTGTTTAAGAGTATTTTGTGTTCAAAGATAAGATTTGAAGCAAAATATTTCAAATTCCAAAATACTACTGTTTTCAATTGCTCTTTTATATTAATATTTTATTACTATTGTATATTAATTAGGTTTTTTGTTGTAAACCTTAATCTTATTTCATACAAAATAAGTATACATATAATCATTATTATTGTTATGCTCACAAATGTCATTAAAACACATAATTAAAGTTTAAAAATAAAATTTAATATATGATCTATAACGTAGTGCTTTGTTTCTGAACTGCAAGTATATGTTTATGTAATATAGCGTGACAAGTGGTGGTGGTGGTGGGGTATGGTAAAGTGTGACACTTTGTGACAAATGGGGGGAGGGGGGTAAAAATATTGAAAAAAAGTGTGACATCATTTATGGACAGCCCCTTAGCACAAGATATTTTACGATATGTCTTTGATGTTATACGATATTCTGAATGCCGCACAACATCGTATGAATATTGTAGAGTATGCTGTGCTAATGGCCAGTTGTAGGTTGTGATTGCACTACCTCCTATCTTGAATTCGAACCTCGCTGCGAAAGTGTGTTGTTAGTGCACTACTTCCTATCTCGAGTTTGAGCGTGACTATCGATGAGTCACGGTTTGAACCCCTTTGCGTCTACGTACTGTGATTGCGACTGCAAGTTGCTTACCTTTTTTCACTGTTTTAACCTTTGCTATGGACCTACCTGCTCAGGTTTTTCTGGAACGATTAGCACTGCATCTAATTGGAAGTAGAGGATAATAGCCATTGTTGCTTCAAATCCCATACACACAAATTCAAGTACCTTTTTTCGTGTGTGTGTGTCGTTATTTAGAACCCTTTGCGATTCTGGGTCTTGATTGCATTACCTAACGGAGAATTTTAACCCTTAGTATTTGAATGTCTGACTCGTAATTCTGAATGCATTGTTTTCAAATTCTTGTTAGATTACGATTATTGTAAAAAACATTATAATAGCAGGAACATTCAGATTGAATTTTAGGAATCAAAACAAATCAATAACTATATTTTGCAGCTTATGCACTAAAATAAATCCTCAAACTCGCACGTGTATAATTATGCATATCATAACTTTTCTGAGCATTGCAAAGGATATCGGGGTCTATTATGGTACCCCGGTTGGGTTCCGTTGTTAACGTGAGGAACCCAACCCAACCGGGGATACCAGAATAGACCCCATCAGCTGTGGCATCTAAAAGGAGCATTCGATAGATTTTTAACTAAAAAAAATCTTAAGGCTTTTGTAGCCGTGTGAGCGAAAACCTAGTAGCTTCGCAAATGGATGAGTTTTCTGGTTTGTTTATTTTCATTAAAAACCTGAACTTCCGCTTTGAAGGTTCCATTGACGTAGCATTATACTGGAATGACGCAGGTACGGCATCTTAATGTAAATAAACAATACAGAAAACTCTTCCATACAGGTAAGGAATATATGTTTTTAATTTGCAGAAATAAGGTAGGGTAAAGTGAGCACGTGACACTTGAAATAGGCATTGGGCAGATCATTCTTTTAATTTTCAAAAACAACCTAAGTCTTCACTCTCCTCTTGAGTAGAGACGTGGTGGTAAGGTCTCAGCTTCAGGAGCAGGAGGATTCCAGGTTCGAAACCCGATTCCACCACAAAACCACTATGCGCGTGGATCTGCTAAATGTTAAATCTGACATCGAAGGTCAAATGTTCTTCAGCTGGTGTGTTTGGAGAGGAGTGTCGTCCTCGAGTTATCTGACAACGCTAGCACTTTGAATTACAGGAGAACAAGTACTGTACACCTTAATGATAAGAAAAGAGAGCGAAAAAAAGAATCTGCCATTCTCCCCCAAATTTCATCAATTCATTTTAAAAATATGCTCAATTCACCTTTCATCTAGTCTCCGAAGAGTGAAGAAAATTCTGCAAAGCAGATGAGGATTTAGATTGAAATAGCGAATTCTGAAATAAAACCAGAGACTTCAAAAAGAAACCATGAAAATTTTTTATTTATGTGAGGGGGGAAAATAAAATCAATAAATAAATCGAAACGTCTTTAAAAATATCATGTATTATTTTTTTGAAATTAACATATTTAAAAGAAATTTTATTATTTATATAACTATTTGATAAATATGCATCCATTGCACAGAGTTATAACTTTTGCTTGGCATAGTCTCTAGCTATACACATATTGAAAGTCTTTTCTACAAAAAGTGAAAGTTACACAAAAAATATTATGAAGCTAGCATCAAAGAGGGAAAAATATTTAACAACCAAACCAATCCAGAAAGAAAGAGTGAGGAAAAAAATCGCTTGGTAGTACAGCGCACCAGTCTCGTCTTGTAATAATCAGTTGTCAATAGTCGAGCGATGGATGGACCAGGGGGTGTAGTTGCCCTGCGCGCCAGTCTTGAACATGGAGACAAAACATTAGTGTGTTTATACCTCTTTTTAAAGTCAAATATGGCAAGATGAAAAAAATATTATGCCCAAGCACTATTTACCATTACGATATCACTAATGATAACTGGGGAAAATATTATGACCCAAGTGCTACTTACCATTGCTATGTCATAGTCCATTGATATCTTATTCATTGTTGTAGGATTCATATTAATTGAGAAAAAGGGATATTGACAATAGAGTTAATGCATAGGATAATTTTTTGTAGCCTGAGGAATGTTTTTACTATGGTAACTTTGAAATTAGGAAGATTAAAAAACACATCCTACGCTAATTATTCATGCGGTATGGAAAAAATAAACCAAGTGCCTTAATAAATGAAGATACATATTTTTTCCTATCTTTAAAGAAGGGAGGATTAGAGAAAATGGGGTAGGCTGTGTCCTGAAAACAAGCCCATAAACATACAAGCGATTCTAGATGCATTTACCCTTGAATGTACTTTTTAAGAAGAATTAGAATCTTTACACGTTGAATTAAAATCTTCTAGATTCAGATGAAATATGCCTGAATTTTGTAGATAACACAAAATTTGTACCTAAATTATGAAATATTCTACCTTCAGCTTTCAAAATTGTTCATCCCATTCTGGTCTCACCTTTATCTTCAGTATCCTATGAAAGATGCATTAAAGTCACTTTTCAATCATATTCAAACAAAGATGAGCAATGAATGTTTGAATGAATTATTATTATTATTATTTTTAAGATATAGTGATAGATTTGAGATTCACAATCTTGTAAGGAAGTTGTCTCAATTAACACCTTCCGGCACAGGGATGTACATCTTAGTGTTTGTGGGCATTAATACCATGGACATGCCCACATACATCAAAAGAAAATTATGATAAAGCAAGTCAGCATTGTTTTTGTGGCAGACATGGATGTTATATCCATCATCTGGGAGTGTGAGATATCATTTCTCGTTCTCATATACACTGATGAAATAATGGAACCATTCATTATGCAGCACTGAAATTATTCAACCTGACAAGACTTCACAAAGGAAACATTGTTTGGTGCCAATTCCATCAACAAACAAAAAGACCACAACAGAAATGCATTGTCTGTGGCGAAAATAAAACTCTTAAGGACAGTAGGAAAATGTACCAGGAAATCCAGCATTTTGTACCATTGGACATTTCACTGCAAAGTACAAATGAGAGTATACTGAATAACGTAACTGATATATGTAATTGAAATACTTTGCTGTGTATAGATAAATTACCTCTATTCCACCATACTATTTACCACATTATCCAGTATTAAAAACATAATGAAAAATAAATATTTTTATAAGTCAGAGATTCAGCTAGTTTATCTGGTATCCTGCACAATTACAGCTTGTCTGAGATGGAAGGGGTTAAGGCATGTTAGTCTAAAAACTTAAAAAGATTTATTATTATTCATTAAATAATGAATTTACTTTGATTGGATTCTTTTGGTATTCATTTTCATTCAATAAAATGAGCTTTATTTTTACATCATTAATTTTTCTGGATACTTTACAAGCTAATCGTTTGTCTGTTCTCTTATTACTTTCCAAGCTCTTTGATCCTATACAACATAATTAATCTACAAGAAATACAATCTTCCAATTATAAATTGAAAATAAAGTTAATGGAAAATGATATTATAGTTCACAATACAAGCATGTTTGTATATTAGACACCATCAAAAATATTTGTGCTTTAAGTAGGTAAAGTTCACCACTAGAGTCAGTATTTTTAGACATACCTCCAAAAGTGAGACATTTGCTATGTTTCAGTATACAAACAAGAATGTCATTACTTTCATGCTTGTTTAATTACATGGATCAGTAATTCAGTAGCAGTTTTTGAGCTGCTGTGAAATATTTTAGAACAAAGGTCTTTGCACATGCACAAGTTGCATTATTTCCCTTTGAATTAAATCCTTTCTCACTGGTATTTACACTGGTGTGGCAGTTTTCATTTAAAATTAATTTTGAATTGTCAACAATTAAAAACTAACGTATTATTAAATATAATTTTAGTAATTGATCATGCTATCAAAATACTAGATATAAAAACTAAACAATTAAAATTTTAAATATATAAATAAAAATAAATGTAGGATGGATAACTTTCCACATTCAGTTAGTTTAAATAAAGTTAAATGGCAGCATGTGTCAGCTGCCAGTAAATTACATAATGAGTCCTTGAACAGATTATGTGCATGTTAGAAGTGTTCTACAGGAGTCACAAGATTCAGAGACAATTCCTGACATCTGAACGAGAAAGAAGTGTGCGACTGACATCACATAGCAGGGCATGGCAGTGGTTTGCTTCCTTTTTTTTGGCATTTGGTAATATTTAACTACTCTTTTTAGTACTTAAACTCTCCCCTCTTAAATTTCATCTGTTTATATCTCACTGTATGTAATTATGTAAATAATAGTAATTCATCTTAATAAAGCAATTTAGTTTTCTAACTCTGAGCAATTCTTTTCATCATTATCTTAAACCTAGATAATGTTTCGAGCCAACACCATTTCACAGACCAAAAGTCCAAGTCAGACACAAAGATGAATATTAATCAAGTTTTCAATAAAAAAAAACAGATATATTGATTTCAGAATAGATAGTTTTCATAAATGAAATATACTAAGTATTAAACAATTATTGCAAAATTCTTTTAAAATTTTAAACAGCTTTTAGCCTTCTGCAATCCAAAAGTGTTTTCAACTCATTCTAGCAAGTCCAAGCCATTTTCAGTGAATTTATTATTAATTGCATTTTAAGGTACCAACTTGAGTCAAATTTGTTAAGTCCACCTCAGCACAGGACTTGACAGTAAAAAGCTGATGTCAAGTTCACCTCAACAGAAGACTGCAAAGGGTTAAGAAATTAAATTCTTTAGTTATGACATCTGTAACTCATTCTATCAAAATTTATTCTAACCATTCTGTTTAATAAAATTATATTTTCCTACATCATTAAAAAAACACACTTTCCTACACACACACAAAAAAAAATGTTGCTCATAAATTAAAGGGTAAAATCAATTATTCTGTTAGTGAAGAGAACTTTCAAGAGAAAAGTGGAGCATTTCTGAACACCAATTGAAATAGGGGTGGGGAATTTTTGAAGAAATGATGGGGAAAAAAAAAAAGTGAAAATCACATACTTAATGCAAAAGTGGGTGCTTGAGAAATATTTCATCCAGACAATATTCTGATACGTAATTTTTCAAGACTTGTTTGACTTTCAATTTAAACCAAAGTAGAAATTTAAAATCTTCGTAAAATATAAGTATAGGACTTCTACTGCCATAACCAAAGAAAATAAGACATTTTTTTATATGCACATTCCATTTCTTCATATGCTAAAAACTGCAAAAACAAATACATGAAAGGTTGTAAAAGTGCCAAAAAATTATCGCCAGAATTCTAATATATTGTATTTTTTATGATTTCATAATCTTCATTCTGAATTTTATTATTTACTCTGGTTACCTATCTTATATCCTTTTCATTATTCCCTTCGCCTGCCCGATTTTTTTTATATCATTCTTGAGAAAGGTTGCATGTGATATAGAAAAAAATTCCCAAAAACATAACACATTTTAAGTACGACTTCTAACCTACTAAAAAATTAAAAACTTGCAATGCGTCACCTGTTTAATAAGAAACAAATAACCAAGAGCACAGCAAAACAGCAGTTTCTTAAAATGGCAATCTTATTAACAGTAGTCTAATTTAGGTAAGTACATTATAAATATTGGGTGAAATCAAAACACATACATTATATTTTGTGAGTTTTGTAAAGCAAAATTCCTATTTTATTCTTAATTTTTTTTATTTATCTATTATTTTTATATTCAAAATATGTACACAAGATAGCAAGTTTATTTCACAGATAGATGTGACAGTTGACGAATATACCATCATAAAAATTATTATGGTTTAAAACCAAGCAATATAAATACTGAATACTTTACTGTATTTTTTATTAAATATTACATAAATAAAGGCAATATACAAAAATAATTACATATATTAATATAATAAATATTTAAAAAGTTAATGTAATAACGTGTACCACTTTACACATGATCAAAAACTGATATAACACTTTTTCTCCCAACCCCCACTACTTTCCAAGAAAATATGTAAAATAAATATACCATAGATATGAAAATGTTTACTTGAATATATACAAATATTTAATGATCTGTTCCATTTTTTACTTTAAAAAACATGAGAAATTAATTTTTTCCACCACATGGACCAAATTATTATTCAAATCCCTTTTCTCAATGATAAACTAAGTTTATTCATTTGAAAAGTTTTATTTTATTCCTTCTAAGCAACTTAAAACATCTTCCATATCATCCATTTGCTCAAAGTTATTCTCCAATTCAGAACTGGACTTCTGTGATGAGGCACTGGACAAAGGCCTTGGAGCAGGTTTAGCAACTAAAAGACACAGGTAAATTTTTTTATTGAAATAAACAAATTTTAAAAGTAGCACAAAAGTTATAATTTGAGAACACTGTCTTGATAAGATAACAATAATAAAAATGAAACACTTAGCAACTCTTAAGCACACTAAGAGTAGAACCCTGGTTAACCAAACTAAAGGGGAGGGGAGCTGTTTCAGATAATGATTTCTTCGGTTAAGCCACGAACACCTATTACTATTTTGTATCTAATTACAGTATGTAATTCTGAAATGTTTTGAGTGTAAAATGAATTCAAAACTCTCTTTGTAGGCTATGCTTATGTTTTTTTATTAAAGTTAACCCTCCGTCGGGAGCAATATTCTCCCTGGCAAGTTCAGGTGCAATGTGCCTGGCAGACACAGGTAAACAATACCGTAATTAATATTGTTAATACCCATTAATTTTAATTTAAGCATTCTAAAATTAATCACTGACCTTCTAAGGGAGGCTTAAAAGAAAAAAGCGGGGATACCGTTGCAAAGAAATTTTGCCTTCGCAATTATTTCCGAGCAGTACATTACGCGTTTATTAGATTTGTGATTTCAGAAAACCAGGGTTTTACTGCAATACATTTACTTCAGAATTGAATCTGTAAGTAAAGAAAAGAAATAATCTTTAACCAAGTAGATTGAGATATAATCAGTACCTCTGGTATTTTTCACTACTCCAGTTAAAACTTTCTGACTCTCTTCAAAATACTGATTTGGATGACTGATGCCTTGATCCACAGTAGTTTCATTATGAGTTGTTTCAAAAAATCTTGTGCAAGCAATTTGATAATGTCCTTTTGAAGATAAATCCAATATCTAAAAATAATGAACAGAAAAATTATTTTTTGGGGGAGGGAGGGGGCATCTGTACAATTTACATGAAGTTATAATTTTAACAGTAATGCATGAATATTTTAACAATAAAAATTTTCATTAGATACATGTTTCATTAAATATTCAGGTTATTGTGTATGTTTCCAGCCAGCCTACATACCCTTCAAGACAGGTGTAGCTGGTAAGACTTAAAGTTAAGATAAATATCTTAAGCAACAGGACAGGAAGGGGGACAAAATCACATATCTGATAACTAGGAGTAAAAGTTTTAACTCATTGATTGCCGTATGAAACAAATATGTTTCACACCTACTGTCTAATCAGATAACCAGTTCAAATCGCAGATGCGAGTTGTGGCAACCAACGTATTACGATAGCAATAATTTAATAAGTGTGCAAATATAACATTGATTTTGTAAACACATAGCTACAGATGGAGGGAATTTCCCATTCATTGTTTTGAATTTTGACCCGGTTTTAAGATTTTACATCAACAATTTTTATTAAAGCAAATTTAAATAATTTTTCTATTAAAGTATAAAAATATATAAGAGCAAAGTCCTTCAAGCTTTTGTTTTCCAATTTTTCTTTATAAAAATCAAGGACAGATAAAGTTCTCTATCATACATCAATAGCACACATAATGAACAAGGATGATCATAAATAGAAGTACTTTTTTGCTATTTGAACTCCGTTTTCTGAATAAAAATATGTGACTATTGAAATTATTGCAATATTTTTTCCCTTTATACTGTTAAGTGGAAATCTGCACACAAAGTACAATATATTGTTTTGCTTTCCAATCCATTAACAAATATCTCCAAACAGTAAGACAAACCTACTCCTTATGGAATACCTCCAGACAATATTGAATTTTAAAAAAATCAAATCTGGGTAAACTGAGGACACAATGCAAACAACATTTTTTATAGTTCACATTATTTTTATATTAGACATAAATTAAGAAAAAATATTGAGAGGGGGACAGTTATTTACTCTTTGGTGCTGTAACCGGATAACAGAAAAGGCAACTGAAATACTTTGCAGTAAATCTTACAAAATAACTTTTTTTTTCAAAATAGTCCAAGGGTATTCAGTAGGTTTAAAGAGGATACTAAACCAGTATCCCTCTTCTTGCCTTGCTAATTAAGAATGCTGTAAACATGCAGCTTTAATAATATATATATATTTACATAGAATAAAGATTTAATTCTGAAGCAAACTGAGCTTTCCTGTGCAATTTGTTTCTCACTTCAAATCACATGGATCAAATGCTTATCCAATAATTCCAGCCCAACAAAAATTTCCTTCTCTTTATAGTTATCTCTTTTAACAATATGGTATGGATTTTAGCTTGTACTTTGCCCTCTCTAACATCCCAGTCAATTTCAATCATTCAACAGATTAAAGACTGAATCGGTGTGTGAGGACAACTCTCCTTTGTTTCCTGGTTTATGCAATAGATTTTTTCTCTGCATTACACTATACAATCTACCTGCAGTCAGAGTTGATTACTTTCAGATAACAAATAATTTCATTTTTTTCTAGGTAATAACCACAACATTTTTTCACTAAAAATACAAAATTAAAGAATATTAATCAGAAGATAATAATAGAAGTGTGTCAAATTAATGAAACACTGGTTATAAAATGAGTGATCAATCACCTATTCCTCTATTTATATTTACCTGTATTATGCCAATCTTATTTTCGTTTTTCAAAAATGGAGAAAGAACTGTTTGAAATATAACCTTTGAACGCCAACACACATATATGCATTTAATGGAAAACAGATATTAAAATGACAAGTAGTCATTCAATAACCACAGTACTCAACTCAATAGCAATTCAAACAACAAAATCTGATTAAGAATTTTAATTAGAATTACTTTCATAGTAGAAACCTCAATATACCAAAAACAAAATTTTTTCATTTTGAAAACAGCAATTTAAATGACAACAATCATTTTTAAGAACTTTATAATTTATTTTGAAATGTGGTCAGAATATATATATAAAACTTACATTCTCAACTGCAGAGTTACTTATATGTAAACCCTGAAGTCTCTGTTTCAGATGACTTTGATCAGAATGTTTGAAGGGACAACCTGAAAATATCAGCATTTTAATAACAGGAAACAGAGAGAAAGGGTTACAATAAATGAAGTTGCACAAGCAATATATCTAACATCTTAATTTCACTTATTGCATATGCACTTCCTACAGTCAATTTAACACCAACATATTTAGAAACAAATTTAACTATTTAAGCATACAAAATTAAATCCATTTTACACCTGTATGTTTGAAATTAACAAGCTTGAAAATCGTTTGATTACACCTCCACTATTATTCTGTAAAACAGGATTTCTTAGAACTTTCTACTTCATGATGCCCCCTATTTTTATCAGAAAAAATTTGCAACAACTACGAGGTTGGAAAAGAAATATGGAAAAGATGGTAATTAAAAGGAAATTCAGTTAAAAATAGTTATTTAGCAAATTTTATCAGAACCATATAAACCGAGATGATTTTCTCATTCATATTTGTTTTTAAATATTGAAGATTTTCTAAGAACAGATTTTGAGCAATTTCCTGATCCGACTTAGAGTTGCCTCTTACAATTGTACAGAACAGTTTAAAAAGCCCTGATGTACAGAATTACTGGAGGGGAAAAAAAAAAGGACTACAGATACAAACCAATAATTTTTTTTACACACTTTCTGATTATTTCAAGGGTATTGATGCAAAAAGTTTATTTAAAAATTCATCAGAGGGTGAAATGATTTCACTTCTCTAAGTATCTTTTTTTATGTAGCATCACCATATATTATCTACGACCTTTACATTTCATTGTTAATATGTTAATAAATTTAAAATTCAAATGATTTGATTTCAATCTCTAACAGAATGAACAACATGCTTATCACTTAACCTGTGAGTATGGGGAAACATGACAGTGAAGGTAGAAAAATCCAATAAAGGCTGTAACGCATAAACCATGGCACAAAAATTAGTTACATAAACTTTATTTTGTCCATTTAAAAATAAACTCAGGATACGAAAATTGAAATATTTCAGTTGGTTTCACTATTCCTATTGAGGAGGATTTTTAAACTTTAAAGAGAATACAAATGAAGGTGAAAAATAGGTATAATAAGATAAATTTGTGTGTAGCAAAATTTTTGGAATTAAAAGGTGACAAGAGACAAATTCATTTAATTACTTAAGTTTTAAGAAACAGTGATAGAATAAAACAAATATGGATTCATTTCCACATATAATTTGAAAATAGCTGGTAAAAGAAGATTAATTTTAAATCTTTCAACATCTAAAACTTTCTTTATCGCCCATATTTAAACACTCCACTAATAACTTACAATAATTAGATAAAGTATAAATATTTGATATTTAACATACCATGATGTTCACCAGGACCTGGGGCATTTGATGTGATGATTTTCATGCAGCTGTAAGGAGAAAAGTTTGCTCGCTTTCCTTCTTTACCATAATTGTATCGAATATTGTAAGTATATTGTTTATCAAACTGAAAAAGACAAAATTCATTTTAAACTTTACTGCTTAGTTTTTTTTTTTTTATCCCCCCCCCCCCCGTAGGAAAACATGCAGCAAGTAATACAGGATACTTTATGTTTCAACGAATTAACATCTTAAAATTTCAACGACACATAATTTTAGTAACAAATTATAGAATTGCTAAATGAGAAATGAAATAGCCCATTAGAATTGATTCTTCACCACTTTTTGTTGTAGCAAAAAAACTGAAAATGACATAACTCATGAAGGAAGGAGAAATGGGACAGTTGCCCCTGGTGAATTAGCAGAAAAGGTGTCAAATTTAGTGACCCTTTTGAAAAAATTTGATATAATAATAAAAGATTCCAAAATAAGCACAGAAATGATTTCCAGAAGCATTTATAATATCAATGTTGCTATTTTGAAAAAAAAAAACAGTTTTTATTCTTAAGAAAGTGACAAAATTATATCTCAGCCCTATGTTCAGGCATAGTTCTGCTATTTACATTACAAATCAGGCTAACAAATGTTACTGAACTAAAGGGTAGAGTCCCTTCTTTGTAAAAAGGATTGCGTATGAGGAATGCAACACTAGTTTTTTTGCTCATTTTGCTACACAAAAATCTGAATTTAATCATTATTGAGGCATCTTTTTTCTCTCTCTTTACTTTATACAATAATGAAAGCACTGTTCAATAGCACAAAGAAATTTATTTGACATAAAGAAAGATAAAAATTAGAAGAGAAACAATTTTTTTTTTCGTCACCTCAAACCAACAATGCTATGATACTCATCTAAATATAAATACAATAAATGAAACTTAACATGCCAGTAATATATGACAAATATCATAGATGATATCAATAGATAAAATTTGTTTCTGTCTCACAGAAAGACAGACATTCACTACTTTAACATTTTTAACAGTAACAAGGCCTAAAGGTATTTTCATTATTAAATGACACATATCATAATCCATCATTCAATATATTTCTATATATAAAAGAAACATCTAAAATTGAAAAGTAAAAAAAAAAAAAAGTATATACCTTATCAACATCCATAACTTTTGTGAATTCCTCTCTCCAAAACCTTAAAGCATCATCCAGAGATAAGCCAATACCTTTGAGGAAAAGGCCATATTGAAGCCTTCCATTATATTTCAAATGGTGATTCTTTCGCAATGTGTCATGCAAGTTTCGCATACACAACGGAAATGATGTTTTAGAAAGCTAACAGAAAAACAAAAATTATTTTTTTCTTAAATTTATTAGTCTTAAAAACTAAAAAGATCTTTCCATGAATATTGCCATATTTTAACTTAAAATAAAATTGGCAACAACATAAACTGAGTGGACAATTTATAAGTGAAATGTATTTTATTTCAGTTTTTTGAAAGCAGAATTTAATCAAATAATTTTGTTTCATGTTTTCATATTGTTTCACTTCCACATTACAGACATTCTGATTTAATAACAGAGATTTTGAAATGGACTAGACTAAGATGGATGCTTTAGTAATATAAAAATGATTTAAATGTATGTGTTTAAATGTAAAATTCATTTCTAAACGAATCACTGCTAAGAAAAAATAAATAAAGCAAAAAGAAACAATAAAGAGTATTTTTAATAACCATTTATAAAAGAAAAACATTGAATGTTTTTAATAACCCTTATATATGAAAAACTTGAACAAAGAATTAACTGAAAAAAATGTTTTAATTTTGAAAACCATCTACCTAAGCAAATAATTTTTGTTTAATCTACACTAAAATGCTGCCAAGTTTCATACAGCAGGAAAAATAGAAAGATAAAGGGTTATTATTGTACCCTACTGATGATTGGCACTACATACTAATCACTGGTACAATTTAAGAATTATTAGCTGTCAATATGCGAAATACAATTTATTGCACACTAAAATTGAGTATATAAATATGACACTTTTTTAACATCATGTATATGATATACCTAAATAAACTAGAACAAATATAAATTCATTTTTTAAAAGTATTTCACTTAAATTCTTAAAACAAATATGACATTAGTTATAACCTATTTGGCTCATCAATTTTCATTGACAATTGAATTTTGAAGAAAAGTGCATATTTTATACAAATTTATTCATTTTTTAAAAAGAAAAATGCAATAGTTTTAAGCAAAACAAAATGAAACCAGAATATCGTTTATTAAGAAGTGGTGTAAAACAACTTTTAAAACTTGCTGTACTGTTCTACCCCTAGATATTCTCTCAGTTAATTATGTAAGAAAAATATATCTAAAACACAAAAATGTGCAAAATAAAAGAATTTAAACTTATAATATATAAGATAACAATTTGTAATAAAATCATTTTCTTTATGATAAAAAATTTAAAATAAAATTATAATTAATGAAATTATAAACTCATTTGATTTGTGGTATATTACACTTGTTTCTTCTGAGAAAATACAATTGCTGACAGAAGGGTTAACTGATAATATTATTTTCAAAAAAATAATTTTGATATTTAAACATTATGTTTGCATTGTACAGCTTACTTTATGAGTAAATACTTACACTATCAATCTGATCAGGAGTTACATCTCCTATAAAGTTAGGTTTTTTATTTGTATAATCTGTACCAATATATCGCTGATGTAAAGTACTTAACATACTAATGAGACGTGTATCTTCTTCTAGTTGTGGTAATGCTCGTGAAGTTATCTATAAGGAGAAAAATAACAATCATAAAAATAATTAAAATATAATAATAAAAGACAATAGAAATAAAAGTGAAAGGACTTGGATACAATTCCTATATATTAAAGACTACTAATCAAAAATTTAATTAGTATTAATAATTCAGTAATTAAATTTTTAAAAAACACGCATTTTTAGTGCAGCATTAATTTCCAGAAGAATGAAATTTAAACTGGCAATATGAATTTAAATATCAGCAGATAAGGTGAAAACCACATTAACTTATAAGAATACTCATAAAATGTGCATAATGCTTTCGTGTAAAAAACTGCAAAAAAGGATATCTGACATCATTACTAATACATAAGTTTCAAATTTAGATAAAAATTCCTTTTTAAAAAATCTTTTTTCAATCATAACTGCATGCAAATGTTATTTAAAAATTTATAATATTCTTATGGAACATTATATAAAAATTTGTTAATGTAAGAATTTTTCGATGCCTACCATACACAAGAATATCATTACAGAATGCAAAGAAAATTACTTAATTTTTCAAATAATTTAAATCACATCAAGAATTTAATTTTCAAACACCTAACTTACAGCTAAGGCATGGGACAAATGAGCTCTGTAAGCTGACAACACAGTTATAACCAAATCATCTTCAGGAATATATGCATAACCTTTTTCTAAGAATACTTTCCGATTTTTGACTAAATCCAGAACTTCGATGAATGGTACCTGGTCAAACAGAATATGCAGAATTTTAAACTAACAGCATTTTCCTTGCATCACAATTATTAAAAACAAACATTCCAATCTACTATAAAGAATCAAAATTACACAAATATTCATGTGCAAGATAAAGGATACATACCTTATAAAATTTTGCTGCATTTACTTTTTGAATAGAGTGATTAAATCCCAGATATAAAAAATTATTCAATCGCTCTCTTTCATCTTTTTCAATCTGCAAGAGAAATATAATTAAATCATTCTTAAGAGAGATAAGCTAGACAAAAGATTTTCATAAGCTGCATTACAATACACGATTATCTCAATTTATTCAAAGAAATCATTTATTTCCGTCTTTACAATTACTTTATGGCCAGGAAATACAAAAGAATAAATACTAAAAAACTGTTTTTCAAAAGAACTAACATAATGTAAGTAAAAATAAAGCACCAAAAGGGATTCTTAAAAATTTCTTTATATTAATATTTTTTACTATATACAATAACAAAATATAAACCAAAATACACAATTTCCAAGGACTTTCATATTTTATTTCACGCTTCATAGTCATTCAAATAATAATAAAAAAGAACTGTCTACTTAAATATATTTACTAAATATATATTAATGAAGCAAATTGTCATTAATGATTGATTTGTTTCCCAATGATTATAGAATAACAGAGCTTACTGGTTCATAATTCAGATCATTATCTTTCATAAAAGCATTCCTAGCCTGAGACGTTTCTATAATAAAACGAAGCCTGAACAGGTCAACCTCTTGCGTAATGAACCATCTACGTAGGTCTTCCCTGTAATTAAAAATAAATAAATTAGTAACTCTTGACAGTGATATCAGTTCTTGTTTTAAAAAATTATTTTCACAAATTTGTATAACGATCAGTTCTCATACTTGTACTTTCTTATTTATGCTACAACAACAACAAAAAAACCCTACTATTTTTTCACATTTTTAGAGTACTGTAAACAGGGTTACTTTGCTATGATTTTTATGACTTCTGAAGGAATTTCAGGATTAGTTGCATGTATTTCTCTCTCTAAAAAAAGTTTTTCTGATTTTTTCCTTTCTGAGTTATTACTAGAAACATTTTGCAACAGAATTTGGATAATATAGTAATTTGATAAATTATCGTTTTTTGAAATTTTGATGCAAAATTATCATATAGGTGGGGATTCTTTACACATGTTATTTGTTTTTCAGTACATTTCAATAACAAACTCACTGTGTAGATATTTCACTGTTAGATATATTTATTGAAAACTTGGTTGGAAATATACAAGGAAAACATTTTTTTTTTTTGATTTTACGTAGCAATTTTATGCCACAATATTCAGTCAAATCAGGTTTTAAAAATCATTTTATCCAATTATTGCCTGTTGTGTTATTAATATATCTATCTATTATCACACCTTCTTAGTAAGATAAACATTTATACTCATTTTATGATCTACACTATTGCCAGGAAAATCGAAGCCACTGAACTGGACTATAGAAGTTGAAATGGTCTTTCCTTCTCATTGGAGAAAACCATGGGATTTCCAGGTATCCTTATATGAATTAGCTTTCTTTCGTAACAAACTGTTCACTTTTTTTGGGGGGTAGGGTGAGGTACCAAAAAACCTTTCTGCCTGTTTAAGAGCACCCTAAACTTGTGAAATGGTGTTAAATCAAGGTATGAAGTCTTTGGAAACTCTATACACTTACAAGTCCCTAACTTCCTTTTATACACCCTGAATACATTTTTAGCAAAGACAAACATTGCTCTTAATATTATTTAATACAAAAATAAATAATAATAATACCAACTAGGGTTGTTTGTACCACAAAAGAAACCATCTTTTTCGGTGCAAAGTTACCCCACCTCAGAAAAAAATTTAATTACAACTCAACTAACAAACATAATTAGCATCCAAAGCAACAAAATGAAAACTAGGTTTATTATCTTTCAAATTCAAATGCACTTGCCTTCAGAAATGCTGTACTTTTTTCACCAGAGACAGATTTTTTAGCACCAAAACTTTTCTTGAAGAACTAGTTAATTGTCTCTTCCTTCTGTAACCTCTTGAATGATTGTTATATATGTTTAAGGAATGAAATACATTAGTTAGTCTTGCCAAGAATTGAGGGGAAAAAAATCTCAATCTTGTATCCCTAATCAGTTGGTTTGTATTTCACTTTTCACCAAAAATTTTGTAGTGGTTCAAAGTAACCCCATTTTATAGCACACCAAATTTCATTTTTATCAAATTGTTTTTATGCAAAAACATTTTAGTAATTTAATAACAGTATATTGGTGCAGATGGTAATCATTAATCTTAGTTTTGCATTGGCATTTTTATACTTTATACTTCTTTGAAAAGAACATGAGTTTTATAATAACCAAGAACTGTATAACTTCTTTTTTTCTGATTAAAACTGACAGAATTTTCTACAGAAATTTGTCCCAAAGATGGACAGTTTAAATCCTGATATTTAAGCTATAATTTGTTTAAACTGTCGCTTAACATGCAACACCACCTATCTTCTTCTTATTATTTTTTAATTTCAAAGAGGAAGAAAAAGTTGCATTTTTCACAACCAAAAAAGAATATTCCTGAATTTTCTTAACATCTGGCAGGAACAGGAGGTCTCGTGTTTCTACCAGAAATGAAAACAAATTCAAAAATAATTGCTATTAATTACGAAAAATTCAGTTTTTCCTTCCTCTTTGAAATTTCAAAAAATTGGATAGGTGATATTGCTTGTTAAGCGACGAAATAGTACGTGACACACAAATTTGTTACTCAAGACAGAATTAATTGCTTAGATGTAATATATTCTAATACAAACTAAGTATATAATATAAACATCTATAGTATTTTTCTAACAAATAGACACAGCTAAACAGAATTTCTTGTTTCTATAAATACAAATTATAAATTAAACAAATATCTCTCAATATTTATTGACAAATCTTTGATTTTTTAATTAATTTCAAGTTTCTGTTTGAATATAATGAAACAGTGACAAACAATAAAAATAAATTACATCATTTGAAAGAATTAAGAGTAAAATTAATTTTTAATAAGTTATAAAAATCATTTCTCACCTACGACAATAGGCTAAACGAAGTATGAAATGGGAAATATGATCTCGTCTTCTGAACTCATATTTATCTTTACTTGTAGTATCTGTAGCAACTGTCTTTAGTGAAACAAAAAATATCATCACAAACAATGAAGTAACATAGAATGTATGGATACAATACAATCAAAGAAGATATTTACACAATTCAATAAATGACTTCTGAATAATAATTATTCACGAGTTCATGTAAAATGACAAACATAACCAAAAATAATAAAAATCATTAAAAGCAAACAATGTTTTCAAGGCAGTTTTGGTATATTCCTATTAGCACATAATTCAAAAGGCAAGTTCCTCCACCAGAAGACCTGAACCATGAATAACATGGCTACTTATTTATTCCCATTAGGAATGCAAGTAAAATGCATATAATTGAATATACTTCAATAGTATGACAATCCCAAATAATCATGTTTATCAATATAAAGTTAGTTCTTTAAGAGGGCTCATGCTTTCAGCAACAAATACAAAAAGTAAAAAAATTATTTGAACACCTTAGAAACACAGTAAAAATATATATATATATATCTTTCAAACAACTGACATCATGCAACTAAGCATAACAAAATTATTGTTTCATATAATATAAAAACAATTTTAAGCTTACATCAATTATGTATTAAACTGGAACAATTTCCTTCCTGACAGTTGTTCATGACTTTGAAAATGATAATTTTCTATCACACCAATGATCTAAATGCAACAGTATATATTTTGATGAAACCAAAGTCAAATGGTGCATGTGTAAAAGTGTGGGTAGTTTTCATATATGAAAACAGACAGTAAATATGTTATATGAAATGATGACATCCTTTTCTGAAGTTGATTTACGGTATATATATAATTATTTCCCCATTAAAACAAAACAGTCAAAAACATAATAAATGATGAAAAAGAGGAATGGAAGGGGGAAAAAACAGGAGGTAGAGAAAGAATACAAAAGGGTATAAATTAGCCAAATGCAGATCTTGTGTTGCAGTTACTGCAACTCTTTCAGGACAAATTTTGAGATGGTATAAACATACATCAGTCACTTTGTGAAGCACATTAAACAACTATTGACACTTTTCTGCACTGCTTTCCTTACAGCAGCCTATATGTTACAAACTTGTATCTTTTCTTTTCTATTAGTATCAAACTCCTGATATTGCAGTTCTAATAATGAACTGCTATAGCTGTCGGGTAAATAAGTAATAAGAAAATCTTAATCAATTATACAAAATTTAAGAGCAAATGACAAAAATTATGTTAAGCTGAAAATTTACAATAATTAAGCAATAA
Organism: Araneus ventricosus; assembly: GCA_013235015.1. Classification (NCBI taxonomy): domain Eukaryota; kingdom Metazoa; phylum Arthropoda; class Arachnida; order Araneae; family Araneidae; genus Araneus; species Araneus ventricosus. The sequence continues at coordinate 369,165 of BGPR01000047.1, read as the reverse complement.
CAAAATACATAATATTAATGATATTATGCAAAAAATACTTACTATTTTGCAGTAACTGCTCAAATTTTGCTTTCTAAGCTCACTAAAAATCATATCTTTATATTCTTGAGAATTTTTATTGAATTTTGCACCTGCACGTTCAATCAGACGCAAGACTGTGATAAACAGAAGAGTAAAAATATTAATTTCAATAATTTTCATAGAATCTAGACATATAAATTTTTTAAAAATTGCATAATGGAAGTATTATTACAATGAAAAAAAATAACCTGACACTTTTCAAGGATAAGACTACACAGTATAATTTCAGATTCATTATTTATATCATATATGACTAACAATAAGTAAGTCAATGTATATGAATTGTAGGTAAGGAAATAAACAAAATTGGATCTTTCTACAGCGATAAAATGATCCCGATTGTTTTCGTTTCTTTTGTTATAAATACATAATCTTTTCAGTAAGGCTATATTATTGCTTAGAAACAGCCTTATTAATTATTTTGCCACACTAAATTAACATTGCATGACATAAATATAAAAAGATTTTTGAGAAAAATGTTTATCAGATTTGAGGAACTTCGTGTTTTAGAACATTCTTTAAAGGAGGAAAGGGGGGGGGGCTATCTCAGTTTCCTAAAATATTGAAAAAAGTTTAATTTTTTAAAGATCTTTTTCCTTCCATTTGTGTTTTAGAAGACTTTTGAGGCATTCACATCAACAAACGAATGGTTAACAACAGTTTATAGCATAACTGAGAGTAAAATTGCTTAAAAGATATAATTTGATACATTTTATAGCATCTGAAAGGTTTATAATACGACTTCAACTGTAAGCCAAACCTTATTGTGAACAGGAATTCACAAGAGTTTTGGAGTGTGTTTCAGAAAGTCTTAGGCAGATGCATGTCTGAACTGAATCATGTGATATTGTTAAGTTATTATATTGTATCTATGTTTGTGAAACCTATGTCCAAGTAAATGTGTGCATATTACGTTGATGTCTCCATTGAAGAACCTACATAAACACACGGCACATTTAATTTTTGCACATATTGAAGTAAATACCTCGTTTTTTGTTTAACCTAGATAATAACTAGCTTTTATGTGACTTTTGTTAACAGCTGAGAATCTTGAAAAATTAATAACACCTTTTATGTAACTAAAGACATCTTCCACCACATAAAGTCTATTCATGTCTTTTGATAAATTTAACAGTCCAAAGATGTGTCAAGAGTGCAATAGACAGAATATACTATCCCCCCTTCTCCGTTTTTTCAAAATAGTATTTCTGGATATGTTTCTATGTTAATGAAGTGTGCAGCAATCACACCTATAAAATCTGATTTTTTTAAAAAGTTTAAAAATAGTATAGAATACAATGGACTGGTAATGAAATTAGAGAACAAAAATGATTAGTTAACCAACTAACATAGCTTTCTTAACATAAGTTTGTTGGAATAATGCTTTTTTGACATTTTATATAATTTTTTCTTATTTTACTCTAAATTTGGAAACAGCAAGAGCAAAAGTATCAATATAAAACAACAATTAAATGTAAAATGCTTTCAAACTCATATTCCAGAACAATAAACACATATTCATAGAACAATATGCAACACAACTAAATGCAAAAATTTATTTAACATGCAGTAAATAAAAAATAGAAACAGATATATTCAAAATAATCATTTTAACCTTTCAGTCTTTCTAAAGCCAAGTCTTCAAATTCTTCTAAAGTAATGGTGTCCAAAGGAGGCTGTTTATAAAACTGCAAGGAGTGGCAGTATAAAGTTCCTTCTTTCTGTCCTTTTAACAAAGACTGTCTCTTTGCTTTAGCACTGAACTGCATTTTTTTTTTAATGTTTGAGCAGGGCAAATCTGCTAATAATTGAAAAAAAAAAAACCCTAATTATTGAGACGAGATAATAAATATAAATCATAAATTGTATTTACAGAAAGTTGCAATATAAAAATATTGCAAATTGATTAGATATCTAAAAATTACCTGTTTTATACTGTATGAAATGTACAAGATACTCTAATTAAGGTATTTTAATTGATGTAGTATAGTGGGATTTATAGCAACACAAGTTGTTATTATTAAACAGTGAAATAGATTTAAAATTAGAGAAATGCTTGTACAGAAGTGGTAGTGTCATTGAAAAGCTAATTTTTTAAATTTTAAGATGGTGTGAAAATAGTTTTCGTATGATGATGTTCCAAAGCTATGGCAGAAAAACATCAAAAATTACTTGTTTTACCCTTATTTCACTCATACACTCTTTAAAGGTATTATTAAACTTTTAATAACATAGCTAACCCTTCAAGGTGCTAAGGAACATGTATGCCAAATTTCGTTCTAATTCAACAAGGTGTGGAATTGCATAGGGTTCAAACAGACTTTCAATTATATATATATAGCAGTGTTGTCGATTTTTTTTATTTTTTTCAAAAAAAATCGATTTATTTGATTTAAATCGGATTTTTTTGATTTAAATCAAGATTTTTTTGATTTTAATGATTTTTTTAAAAACTACATATATATATTTAACATTTGTATATTAGACAATGAGTGTTACAGTCATAGACTTATATATATATATATAACAACATACCAGTTATTAAGGTGTACTTTCTTTAAAAAAAAAAACAAATTCAAAAAATTTAATTCAAAAATGTAACAACTATTTAAAAAATATTTGTAAACTAAAATATAACAATAATATACTTTTAAAATATAAGACAATTTTATTAAGGAAAATAGGAACAATATAATAAAAATTGTCATTTCTTGTCTATAGATATATTATTGTATGTTAGTATGTTATGGAATTTTACACTCAGCTGTTCATTTGTTTCATTACAAACACAAGTTTTGAAGCTTTCTCTACTCCCAATCCATTTGACCCAAAACATTAAATTAAAAAAAAAAAAATTCTCGATAAAATTTTAAATTCAGGCTTCAAGGTGCATTGAGTCACCATCAGGACTACCTGTGCGCCAAATTTCATGACTGTAAGTGTGATAGATTCGTCTGGACATTGCGCACAAGTTCGCAAACATTGCCTTTTATAAGTATAGATCATAGTTTGAAATGCACTATGTAGATGTTTGTATATCTTTTGGAGCATTTATATGCATTACTTAATTATCTTACATTGGAACATTATTGCAATATAAAAATTTGTTGTCCCCAACACTATTTAGTTTTTGCCAATATTAAAATGAAACTCACTGCATTTTACTATGTTCTTTCTTTGTGAACATGATCCTTTCACAATATTTATATTTTATTTTATAAAAAAAGGAGTCTCTCATACTTTGCATTTTATTGTGTTGCTCATTAAAGATTTATTTAACCCTTTGCGGTGAAGTGTGCCAATTAATGGCACACCTAATTTCACTCGCTTTTCAACCGTTAAATTCAACTATAAATGGAAAATAATAGGTTTAGGATAGGGCTAATAGTACTCCTTTTAGAATGTATATAGCAGTCTTATGAAATTTTGTTTCGGAATAGGAATTATTACAGATAAAGTTTGGGAAAATTCTTTGACTCGGAGATAAGAAATTTTTTAGTTCTGGACATTTAAAAATTTTAGCAAAATAACTCGAAAATTTTGCTCCAATATTCTTGAAGTTTTAATTTATAATTTTCTGTAAGATTCAACAATAATTTTCGAGTGTATCAAGGTGGCTGTATCTAAGGGGGTTCTCATGAGGAGGTGGAGGAGGACCCCTTTCGGGTCACCCCCTCCTGGAATGAAGCAAGTTTTTTAAAAAACATTTTTTTGTAGATTCTATGTCTAGACAATAAACTAAACCCATTCATGATGTTTTCTTATCATATTTCAAAAAAATTATTGCCTTGCGCGGCAAAGGGTTAAAATCTAATTTGCTTGCGTTCTCAAAAATAAAGATATGGAAAATACTCTAGTTACATCAATTCGATGAAATATATTTTTATGTTCTATATATTCTTTCTTTAAATATACATTTAAAAATATTTTAAAATCACTACTTAAAGATACAAGAACAATTTTATTTCATTAAAGCAGATTAACTTGATATTTAAAATAAAGTGATTTAAATCAGTGATTTTAATCAACTGATTTAAATCACCGCAACCCTGATATATAGGTAGGTAGATCTTTAAAAAATAGAAAGTATGTTAAGTAAAGTAAGTTACTATACTTTGAACATAAAATAAATCTAAATTAAACAATATTCTATAAAAAAATCGAAATTCTGAAAGGATTTTAATGTTTTAACATCCATAAATTAAACAATGTAAAATTAAATATTATATATAATTGTTATAATACATTTAATAAACAATGGTTAAATAAATTAATAATAATTCAGGGATACTTTAAATGCTTAACATTTAACTAGCAATTGTTTCTCAGAGTAATAGATGCTAACGTTCTTCAGATTCTTGCAAAACTCTGCAATGATAACCGAATTCCTAATGATTTATCGAAATACGAACCTTCGCTTTTGATAAATGATAAAAAAACAAGATTCTCATTTTATCGATTTCATACAAAACTCACAACAAAGGAAAAATATTTCAACTATCATAACTAGTTCAGTTCGTAATTTATGTAGCGTATAAAATCACAAAACTTTGCTAGTAAAGACACAAGATAATATCCTTTCTAAAGAAAACCTTGATTCCTACAAACAAAGTGTTCGCATTATCTTCAACAAAAATTAATATTAATTCATAACTAAGGAAGTTTAATATGCATACTTACTTATCTTTCATTTACACTTACACCACACTATCAAATATTACGCGCCAAATTTTATTGAGCGATTTCACTTTTGTTTTTTTTGTTTACAAAATCGATGTTGCCATATTTGAATTGAAATATTTTGTTCGAAATAAAGAAAAAGTTGACACTTGACTATTTATAATTATATAAAATAAGTACCCGATTAATATTTTAAAAATATACCCTTATTTTTGTATTCTATGAAAATTCATGGAAGGTCATATAGGTCATGTTTGAAATAATAAATATTCGTGAATTTACCTGAATTTTTCCCTTCAATATTTTTATCAAAACTATTGCGTTTACTCATACTTTGTTGGCATCAAAACAAAATCCATCTGATTGTCAGTGTATTGACTGCGCAAATTTTGTTTTTGTTGATTTGACAACAGTGGGATCTGTAATATTCATATGAAACTCTTCAAAAACGTTTCTTGAAAAGTAAATCGAGTTGATATGGATTTATCCGAGGAAGTTATAAGCTTACCTTCCTTTGTCTCTGCGTATGGATGGGTACCATTTGCAGCCTCGATACTGGTAATTTTTGTTGATTGTGGTTTCAGTTTTTGCTTTCAAACATTTTTTTCAATACTTGTTTGTTCTCACCTCTCTGATTTCACATCAAAATTAATTATTTTTAAGATTAAATGGGTGGTGGCTAAAACTGGTACTGTAAATTGACTATATAGGGTAGTTGCTCGACTTTTGGCCACATTGGATCTGTTTTTCCAATAATTAACCAGTAATTTCAAATTAACCAATAAGAAGTACTACAACACTTTAAACAATCTTTATTTTACTATTTTCAATCTGATTGGTTTATTTTTCTGAAACAAGTGGCATGTAAAAAAACTAAATGCATGATCATGTATTGTATGCTCACAACTGTTAAGGAACAATGTTTTGCAGTTTTTCATCATCAGGCTCTCAGAATTAAATGATTAATCTAAAACTGATTATCCTTAGGGTTTATGAGTTAAGTTTTCTTTTTATTCTGATTTCATATCAAAATTAATTATTTTTAAGATTAAATGGGTGGTGGCCAAAACTGGTACTTTAAATTTACTGTATGTGCCAGTTTTGGCCATGCAAGTGACCAAAAGTGGAGCATCCACCCTACTGTATCAATAACAAGGACTGAGATGGACTTGCCTATTGTTTTATTGAGATTATGTTAGAAAAACTATTTTTGTTCTGTCATTTTCAAAGTTAATTTAGTTGTCATCGGTTTAAAGAAACTTAAGCATTTAGACACTAAATTTTCATTGTAAATGGCTGGGAAAGGGGCAGTTTCAGGTCCACAAATGGAAGAATAAGAAGTAATGTTAATTTCTCTGTCCGTTAAACTTCTACTTCGTATTGTTATAAAAAGTAGACAACTAGATATTTTTGTTATTGTACAAATTGCTTTTACTGAAAAACAAAATTGTAAGCTTGTTGTTTGGGTTGTAATCTAGAAGTTGGAACATACTCTTATTGAAACGGTGCCAGAATGCCAAGTCGTCAAAGCAAGATGGATGCTAATGGTAAACAAACATGTATTGGTTACAGTTAAAAGTTAATCATTTAAAGTTTATTCTTGTTTTGAACCCATTGTGTTTCTGGTTTGTCTTTGCACTATCTCTCGTTTCAAATGTAGAATTTCAACAGAACTGTTAGCTTTCCTAGCTCATCGAATGTAAGGAATCTGTTTCTTTTATTATTCTAATGAAGCAGTATAAATTGTGTTCGTGATGCCTGCAGCATCTGAAGTGGGCACTGGGCAAATTTTTTTAACTTAAAAAAACATCAGCGGCTTCGCTTTCAGCAAGGCGAGAACCAAGTAGCTTCACTAACTTAGTGAATATATGGAATCAACTTCTTTTAATTACTCTAATGAAGCAGCAGAACAAGTAATAGTAAAAAATTAAGACTTACTCACTTCTAATATTTGCACATGGGAGGAAATACTCTAACTATATCAAAATGAACAATGCAGCACATCAAGAAAACCATCACGGAGGTGAAGACCGCATTCCAAATGATGAACTCCAAAATTTGACCAAGCAACTTCAAAAATTCCATGGAAACAATTTTTATTATAAGGGTGAATATTAGGAAAAGTGCCAAATTGAATATGGAAAATTTCAATTTTTGAAGATTTTTAGTGAATGAAATTAATGGTGTATTTTAATTACACATTAGTAACAGATTTTTTTAAAAATTAGGGGCGAGGTCAAGGGGAACATTTACCCCCATTTTCGGGGGGTTATTTTTCTGGACTGTTACAGATCTGACAAATGTTGCAGATTCCATGTTTAACTTGTGCATAATACATTACCTGTATAATTTATATAGGTAATATAATATAAATATATGTAATAATTATATATGAATTATAATTAATATTAATATATTTAAAATTATATTATAAAAAATTGTCGTACTGAAAATTTCATTTTAAAAAGATTTTTAGAAAATGAAATTAATTATCTCAATTATAAACTATTTATAATAGATTGAGGGGAAATAACACTTGAATAAAAACACTGGAATGAAACAAACACTTAAATCTTAATATTTTTTTACTGTATTAGCAAATTTAGCTCTTGTATCATAAATTAAGTACAAAATTTAAGTTAAATTATAATGTTCCAAGTTTTCATTAAACACATATTGTTCCCTTTTGTTTAAAGATGGCTGAGATAATACATTGACAATATTGGACGAGTCAACTTCTGCAATGTCATCATTTTCGGGGAAAGTAAATTTGTCTTTTCCACATTTTCTCATAAATTTTACAGTGTACTCATCAAATGCATCCTGAGAAATGATCACACCAACATAAAACCTCACACTTTTCTTTCCTGCTAATTTTATGACAACATAATCATTTTGAAAAATATTTTTGATAGCATTAGCTGGAGGATTGTTAGAATCTGAATCTGTATCAGAAAAGCTATCTGAAGAATATACATCTGAGTACTTCAATTTACAATTCGAATTATCTTAAAATCTTTTAAGGTAAATAGCATGAACACAGAATTGGAATTGCATTATAAAACAAAGTAAAAAATATATATAGTAGAATTTATTCAATTTGTGCCAGGGCACATGCAACTATGCAAATCATCTTCAAGAAATTTCTGGACTGATTTTCTTACTTCAGTCAAATTCTTCTGACCTTTGTATGAACTTTTGAAATGCATCTTCTTTGTTTCTAATGCTTTTTTGTAATTTTTGTTGGAAGCTAAATTTTTAAGTTGACCTATCATTTGATACATTTTATAATTTTATTTGAAACCCGTGTAGCAAATAACCTTCTTTCTTTTTCTTTTTTGAAAACTTTTTTATTTTCTTCTAGACCTGACATAAAAGCAAAGTTCAGAAGTAAATTCTTCCTTATTTCTGGTGACATCTTTTTTCTACCAATTAGTTTGCGTACTTTTGTGGCAGGGGACAATGAACATTTTGATTTATCTTTGGATTTTAAGCGATAATTTTCTTTTCTTAAATTTTCAATTTTCCTAGCTTGTTTAAGAGATTTAGCAATCATAGATTGCAACTTATACCTCAAAGAACTATAACTGTGTTTTGCTGCTTTTCTGCCAGACTGAATCCGTGGAGACCCTCTGCTCCCAACACGTGTTTCTTTAGCTTGCTGCAAAGACTTTCGCTTTCTGTAATTACGCGAATCTTTCTTCCATTGTTTTCGTCTAATGTATTGTTGTCTATTGGAAAGGTTGCTTATACTTTTAGTTACACCCTTCTCCCTCATTTCTTTTTTATACTCTGTCTTTTTCTCTTTTCTGAGCTTTCTTCTCTTCTGACATGTTTTCTCTACATTTCCTGACACCGTCACAACAATCTTGTCGCCTTTTCTCAATTTCTTTAAGTGTTTTTTTTTTTTTTTGCTGTATTTCCTGAGCTTTTTTTAATTTATCCATACTTTTGTAAAAAGTATTAACTGAAAGTAAAAAAAAATTAAATACTTACACTAGCTTTTATGTTTAAAAAGAGGAAAGAATTATTATGTAGAATAAATTAATATTTGTACAGCTTGTGTAATTTTTTAAACATAAATAATAAAATTAGTAACTCATTAATTAAAGGTGAGAAATTCTATTCCATGCAAACAGATAAGTTAATTTTTAAAATCAAGATAAAATAAAATCATTCTCAAAACAGGTTTAAAAAACGAAACTAATTCAGGACAATCAGAATTTGGAGGGGGGGGGGCTTGCACAAAATTATTTAATAAATTGAATATTTAAAAGCAAAGTTATATTGTTGGAACAGTCTTTACGAACGAAGATCCAGAGATCGATACAAAAAAAAACAACAACAAAAAAAACGGATATTAATTTGTTTGAAAACTCATATTTTAGGGAGAAAATAATGTTTTTGAAACAAGAAATTAAACTAACTTAACTTTAAGAAATTAAACTAATTTAAAAACATTGGAAAGTTTTTCAGTTACAGAGATGCATTTAAACTTATCTTACACTGCAAAAATTAACTCTAGAAACGCATAACACGAAAAACTAACTATGGGAAAACATCGGTAACGCAAGCATCAGTTCTGTAACAAATGGTTTCTATTTCAATGTTACCGATCTGATTGTTACAGATCTGACGAATTTCGCGTATTTTGTTAGCTAAACATCGCTAATTAAAGATTCGAAACCTAAAAACGCATTATTATGTTCATGTCAATAAATTCGTTTTTATCATACAAAAATAAATAAAAAAATTAATTAATTTTGCTTTTCAATTTGCGTTACCGACCTGATCTTTCATTTGGTAGACACAGAAAAATAAAGATTGAAAAAATCTTACTTGTAATTCTATGAAACTGAAGTCGGAACTTTCAACTGAAACTTGCACATTACATAAAGGGGTTTCATTACACGCAATCAGTTGGAGCCAATTTAAATGTTTTGATAGGAAATAACATCCCGGAATTCGGCGTTACCGATCTGATACGAAAACTTGGGACAAGCATATATTACGTTTTTTTTCGATGCACATTTATATTTTCTAAAACATGGGAGTCAATATTTATAAATAAACATAAAATACATTGTTTCCGCCGATACTTGTTTTTGCCGCGATGTTTTATAACGCACAGGATTTTTTTAAAGATCGCGATTCGTACCTGGGACACGTTACCGATCTGATTTTGAAGCAATAAAAAAATTCCCTTGTCATAAATTAAAAGTAAAACTTGAAAATTTTGTCATGGATTGAATGTGAAACGAAGTTTACTATATGAAAAAAAATATTTCTTGGGTTTTTAAATGGAAGTGTTTCATAAATTTATCTGGGACACAAATTGGCACTTTTCCTAATATTCACCCATAAGGCAAAGAAAAAAAATTCTCAATTATGTAATCGGAGAAATATATTCTATATAAAAATATATTATAAATAAATTAAAGTTGTATTTTTTATTTATTTACTATTTGAAATTATCCTAATTAAAATATATTTTATTATTTAATTAAATATTTTTAAGTTTTATAGTAATCCGCGTAGTATGTAAACTACTCAAAAACGTGAAACGTTTGCCGTGACGTAAGTGATCTAGACGATGGGTTGCCAATGGAACTAATCTGCTTGATTTCTCAGGTAACCATATTAGCGACGAAATCACGTGTGTTCCAACTTCTAGATACCAACCGTTGTTTGTTAGGGTAGATGCTCCATTTTTGGCCACTGGACCAGTTTTGGTCACAATGCACGTATTTGTCCAGAAATTGGCCATTGATTTGATATTAACCAATAAGATGCATTTCTACACCTTAAAACAAACTCTTGTTTAGTATTTACAATATGATAAGTTCATTTTTCCTTAACGTGATTTGTAAGAAATTAAATGCATGAACATGTATCGTGTACTCACAAGTGTTAAGGAGCAATATTTTGCAATCTTTCATCGTCAGACTCTCAGAAATAGCTGTTTATTTTAAAATTAATCATCTTTAGGGTTTATGAGGTAAGCTTTCTTTCTAACCTAATTTTATATTGTTACGATTTGGACGTAGATTGAACTTTAATCAAGACGGCACAAACAGAAATTTATTTACAGTTGGTAAAGCAAGAACAATCCAGTCTTTAAAAGATTACAGCAGTTCAAATCAATTTACAGCACTTCTAAAAATTCACAACAGAGATTACCAATAAATCTCAACACAGCACTCAAAGGTTTCTTAGTAACTCACCAGCTTGCTTGCTGATTAAAATCTAACTAACTACTATTGGCTTGAGAGCCTGCTTTTATACCTTTTTAAACAGGAAATGACGTCAGTAATGGGAAGTGATGTAATCTCTAGAAGGTTCAAGGCATTTTTAATTCATAGTAGAGATATAACCATAGTTAAGAATTTTTCCAGAAAATTCCTTTTGTTGCCAAAACCTTGCGAAGTCATTGAATTTAGAGAATTCATAACAATATCTAAATTAATTATTTTTAACATTTAGTGGATGGTGACCAAAACTGGTACTCTAAATTTACTATGTGTCACTTTTGGCCATGCATGTGGCCAAAAGGGGTGCAACACATGCTCCACTTTTGGCCACATTGTTCATTATTATGTTTTTAGTCATAAAATAATTTAAAAATATCAAGATAAAATAAAAGTAACTAATTTAGTATTGTTTAGATTTTATGTGGCAATAATTCCAATTTAAAAATAAGAAGGCAGGTGATATTCCCATCTAAAAGATATTTTGCTACTCTCCAATTAAACTTTGAAATGCAATTAACGACAATCAAAAAGGAAATCTTACACTAAAAATTAGTAAAGTTTATGGAATGCCTCACTCCATCTTGCGTCACAAAATTACGGGGGACATCATTTTCCGGGCATGGTGGTTCTCATGCAGTATTAGGAATTAAGGTAAAAAAAAAAAAAAATAGTTGGAAGAATATATTTTGGGAATCGCAAGAACAGGATTTTTAATTGCCATAGACCAACTTCTTATCTATTCAAAAGATTTTCCAGGCCAGTAAAATGGAAAGTCAATTTCAAAGTAGAAGGCCAGGCAGAAAGTGGTATAATTCTTTTATGAAATCCCATCGTAGAATCAGTTGTAAGGCAGAGATTTTGAATAAAGCACAGGGAAATATTACAGAGGATAAAAGCAGAAATTTGTTTAAGGAAGTCGAAAAGCTCCTTAGGTGAAGAAACAAGTGTTTTACATATCCCAAACAGGTGCATAATACTAATGAAACTTCATTTTTTAAAATTTCCTAAAGGCATGCTTTAAGTATTTACATATAAATTCACTCCCTGCCCCCTTTTTTTCGTAAACAAATTTTTATGCAAGTATATACAACATGTATATTGCCAACCAAATTAAATGTTTGTTTTCTGCATTCCTGTTTCTTGAACTCAAATTTGCAGCTAAAATTAATTTATGTATATTTTATTTTTTAAAGTTTCTACAAATTCAACAACAACAAAAAAAAATGGTTTATAAAATAGGAAAATAATGTAATAAAATACATGCTGCATATGAAAATGTTTTATTTTTGCTTAATATTCAGTAAAATGCCTGTTATATAGTATGATATTAGTGTGGCCAAAACTAGCGCATGGTGGCAAAAACTGGTACAAATTGAGATAAATTATCTAAAAATTCATGACTCAAAATATAATTTTTTCCAGAGAAAGATTTTATAATTAACAGAAAGGCAATAAAATTTACTAAAGAATAGTGTAAGTACGACTTAAAAAGCTTTAGCCAGTCATATACTATGAAAATTCCAATTTTCTTTTAATGTGTCCAAAACTGGAGCATCTACCTTAAATAAGTTTTGTAAGAAAATGGAGAAATTTTTCAGATTTTGCATGAAAGTTACTGTTGAGATTTTTCCATATATGCTCCACAAAAATTAATGAAGGGATTTCAGATGACAGTTTTACAATAACAATGATAATGTATGAAAAGGTTAATTGTTAATATTAGGGTTACCATATGTCCAGATTTCACACTCGCGTCCAGACTCGTGTCCGGATCTTCCAAATGGCTGAATTTACGCCAGCGTATGCAGCGTGAGAGAAATTTTTTTTTTATTAGGGTAAATCTGTTATATTGAAAAAAAGCTTACGTCATTCCGCCAATGAAAGAAAACCTGTGATTTACGCAATTGGTGTAACCTTCCTTTTACAATCCTATTGTCGATTTTCAGAAAGATGAACGGGGGGGGAGATAATGTTATTCCTAGGTGATGGTTCCAGAGACGGACCAAGGCCCGGCAACTGCACGTGGCGCTAAAGCAGAAGTGTAAAGGAAAAAATTGTTTTAATAGACTAGAGAAATAAAGTCGTGCATAAAATAAATCATTTGTTGAATATATTATTTAGTTTCAATAAAACTATTATATAACCTTAAATATAGCTGAAGTTTAAGATTTCTCTCCATAATATTATTAAGTCATATTTGCAGGTAAAACATGCATATTTCTATGTAAAAGCATTTTTGAAATTCAGAATGCAAATATTATAGAATTAAAAAAAAAATAACAGTGGTTCAGGGAGGCGCCATATTGTTGTCTTGCCCTGTTGGCAAAGTTACTTCGGGCCGCTTCTAGATGGTTCAAAAGACTAGTTGTAAACCCCTCGATGACCTTCTTGGTGTACCGTTACGCTATTAATTGGTAGCCAACAATAACATTTCAATCACACGTTTGGGAAGACTCTGCTGAATATATCACCCCATCGTGGGTGTAGGGAAAAGCTTGGGGGTCATACAGCAGAAAAAAATGGAGGCATGTCTGAAAGCAGGCTCTTTCCCACTATGGCCCGGCGTTTAACAGCTTTAGAAGCACTAAATTGCTACATTTCCTAATTATTATATATGCATAACAGGTACTTCAAAAGCAATATGTCCTGTCCTAAAGACGTCGTCCTGCATGAAAAAAATATCCGAATAGTGTGGATGAGATGACCCCATCGGGGAGGAAGTAGACAGGCTTCCGATTGCACCCCCAATAGGAGAAAATGGAAATCTGATGTAAATGTAAAAAAATCTAATTGGACGAAGTTAAAAGCAAGAAAAGATATTTTAGGTAGCTATTCCCACTTCTTTTCGGAGGAATATATTCTTTTGGGTCCCACACGTTTTTCAAGTATATTAATATAGTGGAATTATTTCTAAATAATTGTCACACTAAAATTCCGTGTAGGATTATTTCAGTGTAACCCAGGAGGCTTAAAAGATTGGCTACCCCTGGCCTAGACCATAATTTCTGTGATTGCATATATAATTGGTCTCTATAATAATGCCTTATAAAAATTCATCAAACAAGGAAACACATTTCCTTATTTAAATATACATTTTTTTATTTAAAATACTTAAGAAAAAATAATTAAAGATTAAACTAAATATTAAAACTAAGTAAAAAAACTAAAAAATGCAGTTTATTCTATTTTTAATTATTGTAATTTTGATTTACCAAGCATAAATAAAAATTGTATCTCTTTTGCATTCTGAAGTCTTAACTTTTTTCACTTTCTCAAACTCTGTGCTAGAAAATTATGAAAAAGGGTAATCTGTAGGCAGATAATATAATTTTATGCTGTATTTTGACCCCTAATTAATTAAATATTAATAACTATATCATTTAATTCTATATTAATACACTTCAATCCCCCTCCCTTCCATCTCCAGATTTCAATGTAAAAAATTACAGTAACCCAATGTAGTATGAATCTAATACCTTGTCTTTGATTCAAACTATGTTCGATCTGTACTGATATTTAATGAAATCCATACAGTTAAAGATGGAGGATTTGATTTGAAATAAACCTTATGGTGATTGTTATAATTATTTATCCCTCCTAGTGGTGGAGACATTTTTTTCCTCCATTTTTCATGTTCAGTTCAAATGCGGATAGTTTGTATTTATATCTGTATATTTTCTTTAACAACCAGGGTTAAAGTATATTCTTAAGATTTCAGAGATATAATTAAATACAAAAAGATTGGTTCTTTCTCTTTAAAAACTAAATGTTCTAACCTGAAATCTAAAAGATAAAAATATTGGGTGTCAGAGTGAAGGTTTGAGTTTGTTTATAGTCTTCAGTTCATTGACCAGGTTATTTGCATTATCATTTATAAAGATAATGGTAACAAATAACACATAATTCAAATAATATGAATAAGCTATGCTTTGAAATTATTTATACTAACGTGATTAAATAGATACTGGATAGCGTGAAAGAATTGACCGAAGAGGACATATTTTGGCCAGACTAAAGTGTAAAGTATTGCTCCAAACTTGGTTTTTCTCGGCAATAACTCGCCAAATGTGGTAATCCAAGAAAATTGAGTATTTGCCTAATTTTGTGATGACCTGACCTTAAACTACAGAATGAAATTCAAGTGGAGCATGATTAATAGTTTCGCCTTGTTCAAACTGATAATCAAAAACAAAATTTTGTTAAGCTAAAGCAGTTTTAAAAATTTCCCAAATTTGATTTTTAAAATAATTTTGAATTACATAAATATTTTAAAACATTTACCTACATTTAAAAAAAATTTAAATCCATCCTATGTGATGGCTACTGTTTTTCATTTCCCCTGCTATCTTTTTCAAAATATTTCTACAGAAAACAAAACATTCCAGTTACTTTTATATATCTATTTTCCCTCTAATTTGCATAATGAAGTCAAATTTCACAGCTTGGGCTTTATTATAAGATCATTTTTTAAGCTCATTAGAGCTATATTTAAAAATTTGAACCTTTATTATATGATACTTTTGAAAGGCATTTAACATTCTGAGTAGTTAGCTATATCCATCTAAATAGCTTTAACATCTTTAAAAAATAGCTTTTAAAATGAATAAATGGATCTTTAGTGCATTTAATCAAGTCTCTTGACTCCTAAGAATATTTTATCCATGGTAGTTTAAATAATTTTACACTTAAACATGAATTATGTTCTTTTGAACTGATCATGAAAAACGGAAAAATATGGCTCAAATGCGTAGAGGGTTAAAATTTTATATATATATTTTAAAGCTGTAGAAATATATACTATGATGTGATCTTTATTTTTTTTTTATTCCTAAAAATAAACTTGGTGTTTCATTTATAATAAAATAATAATAATAATAATAATAATAATAAAACCTTATTGTAAGGAAAAACAGGGCCATCTTATCCATTGGGCTGTAGCCCAGGGGCATTACTGATCCAAGGGAACCTAAATTTTACTATTCTTATCTGACTAATTTTGTACAGAATAATTTATTTTAATTTAATAGTAAACTGTTAAAAGTGAAAATATGATTAGAGCTTGTAAATAGACAATAAATTAAAATGCGAATTTTTATATGAATTAAATGAATAATTTTTTTAATGTTAATTGAAGTACAAAGTGTTTATATATGTTTTTATATTAATTTAAATCTTAAGTATATATTGTATTTTTATATGAAATAAATCTACACAAAAAATAGGGAAAAAATACTATATAATCATGTATAACTGTTAAATTAATCTGACATGTGATAAGGCGTGGCAGAAGCTGGCTTATAAAATCTCTCACTGGCTTCTAAATTTTGAAAAGGGGCCAATTAGTAAAATTGTATGGTGATTCCTCAATTATTTTATTAAGTAATTATTTCCATTTGGCCAATTGTGCTTAAATTTCTACAGTTCTGATGGGGTGCCAGATGACTTTAGTCCAGGGCGCTCAAATTTGTTAAGGCAGCCCTGAAGAAAAGTGAAAATTAATACTTTTGAAGTAGTTCATTTAATGGTAATGAAGAATACTGATAACTGAAAATCAGAAAATATTGGGAACTATTCACATTGATTGTGTTCTTCAGCAGTTTCTATTTTTTGTCCAGGTATTTTGAATATACTCTGATGATCACATTTTGCCTTTTAATTAATTTTATAAGATAGAACTTTATTTTAATAATCTATTATAATAGATATAAAAAATAAATAAAATGAAATATTTTTATTAAAAATATTTCAATTTTAATTAAAAATATTTTTATTAGAAATTTTTAATTTAACCATTTAAGCGTTTTGCCCATATTTTTCTGTTTCTCATATTGAGTTCAAAAGCAAATAATTCATGTTTATATGTATTGTAATTTTTTAAACTACCATGGATAAAATATACTTAAGATTTCAGAGACTTGATTAAATGTAATAAAGATTCAATCATTCACTTTAAATGGAAATTTTTAAGAGCTTAAAGCAAGGAGATCAAAATAACTAACCTCTCAGAGGGTTAAACCCTCTAAGGGGTCAAATAGGCTTTTTCTGCTTTTCATGTTTTGTTCAAAGCTAAAAAAAATAATTCATGTTTATATGTATATTTTCTTAAAATTTCAAGTATAAAACATTTTTAGGATTTTAAAGATTTAATTAAATACAAAAAAAAGTTATTCACTTTGAAAGCTAATTTTTCAGACATGAAAACTGTGAAATCAAATTAATGGAGTGCCTAGAGGGTTAAATTATTCTTCATTTGAAACTTTGTGAATGCAATAAAACTGAGTTATTGTTTAGGAAGCTAGTCACATTTGTTAACTTGTGTAACTGTAGCATTCATCATAGCTTTAAAAACTATAGTGATGTTAATAAAATTCGCATTGTTGTAACATATTTTCCTGCTTTATTTTCAGCTAAGCATCTTGTTCTCTGTAGTGTATGTGAAAAAGTTCTGGTGCCGTTCTGAAAGGGATAAATGCTCTGCTGTCATAGCAGTAATTGGAATATCGATTGCTTTGTTATCTGCCTTTCTTTTACCAGTTGATGTATTTCTGGTATCATTTATGAAGAATTCTGATGGTTCATTTAAAGTAATGAAATCTTATTTTTATAAGTTATTTTCTATAACATAGTTGTCTTTATAATCTGTTGTCAAGATTTTTTATGACTTATTTGAGTAAATATTCTTAAGATATTTAGTTATTTTATTTTTATAGGTTTTATAATTAAAAATTAAGAGAATCTGAATTTTATGATTTCTGATGTGCAGAATTCAATATGCAGGTGTAGAGTAAATTCTAAGTATGTATTTAAAAAAAATAGGAGAAAAGTTTAGAGGATATACTATTATGATTTGAGAGATATTTGCTATTACTAACTTATGGAAAAAAAATTGGCTTTTGGCGGTTGTTGCGGTTAAGTTGCTATGCGTTCCCGTGAGGGATTTTGAGTTCACAATTCACCCTAGAATTCAATGCTGAAACAATGAGGTGACTGAGGTCCAAATAGGTCTTGCCGTTGTCTCATTCAATAAATGACGAACAAACTTTAAGTTAAAATTTGTATTCATAACTATATACAATTACCAACAGTTGAACAGAATTAAGCATTAAAAAAAACTGCATGTTGCAGTAAAGATGTAGCAAGTTGCAGGCATTGACAGCGAAGAATTGAAATACAAGCACACCAACAGCAGGGATTGTCGGCCAGAAGCTAGTACGATGCCAAATACATTGCAAGCTTAAATACCACAAAACAGGAACAAATAGCGCCATCTAGTGGAGGTGCCAAACTTGGCATGCAGATCAATAGGAAAATACATTAACATTAAAATACATGAAATAAGCATGGGTCGATCCAGGTGAAAATTGGGGCCTTTTTGCGGCCCCTTCACAAAATTCCTCTTCATAAAATTTGGTACTTACGTATTGACTCCACCGCAGCTACAGATTGCCAAAATATGCCAAATAGGCAGCACTTAAAAACTGCCAAATCTGTAGTTGCGTTGGCGTTAATACGTAAGTACAAAAACCGCCAAATTGGCGGCACTTAAAAACCACCAAATCTGTAGCTGTGTTGGCGTTAATACGTAAGTACAAAAACCGGCAAATTGGCGGCACTTAAAAACCGCCAAATCTGGAAATCCAGGAAGCCAATCTGTAGCTGCGGTGGCGTTAATACGTAAGTACCTAAAATTCAAATACATAAAAACGGCCCCTTCACAAAATTCAAATTCATAAAAAACGGCCCCTTTTTTTAAGCTGACTTTTTAAAAGTTTTTCAATGAGGCATTGCGCAAAATATATATACGAGTATTATTTTTTTTTTCAGCATTAAGTCAAATTACTGCATATATTTGGTTTAATGAAACACTTTTGATATTAAATGCAAAATATAGAAATATGACTGCTAAAATTGAAGGTTTTACATAATAAAAAAAATTTTCACAAAAATAATTCTTTTTTCATAAAAATATTTTTATTTTTCACAAAAATGGACCCCTAAAAAAACTGGATCGACTCCTGATAAAGCAGTAAGATGCGGAACAGCGTTTTTTAAAAATTGTTCTGTTCACTTGATCTTTTCATGTTTGTTAAAAAATGTTTCAGTTGATAAAAGGATTTTGTTTATTATATTCCATATAAAAGTATTTTTTGCATTATAACTATTAGACATAGAAGTATTTTTATCCTGTGCAACAAAGGGTACATCGGCTAGTATAGTAATGAAGGGTGAAAAACAGAAAACTTGTCATGGAGTCAAAAGCCTTCAAAATTTTAAATAATCCAGAATATTTGTGTGATATTCATGAATAAACACAGGGTCATGCAATAACATTTTAAATTTACAATATTGTTTCAAAGAAATTTGAAAATTTACTTAAATCATATCACAAAATTACTTACCTTATAGTTTTTCAACAGTTCAAATAAAAAAAGAAAGAAAGAAAAGCTGAGTTTAGCTTGCTTTTTGAGGGGGTTTAAGGTTCTGGGAAATAACCGACTCTATATTCTTCTTTGCCAAAAAGTAAAAGTTCAGTATGTTTAACATGTAGGCAATGGCTTTTTAGTTAACTCTATAAGTGTTAAACTACAGTCTTAAGTATGTATAGTAACAGACATTGGGGATTAATCTGCAGGAAGAGAAATGAGAGAATTTTGGCAAGCTTCACAGTCTTGAGTAGCATATAAATTGAGAATGTTCTAAAATGTTCTACATTCTGTCATAGTTATTAGCTACATAATTAATTTCTGAATTATATATTTGTTGAAAGACAAAATTTCAGTTACAGAATTAGTCTACATTACATGAATCAAAAGTTGTAGATTTGATGATGTTGGGGTGAGTGCGATTATGATTCTAATATGCAAATATAAATTGTTAACTTCAAGCTTCATTTTGCTGAGTGTGAGATCACATAGGAGGCGCTGTCATCGATTTAGGCATAAGAAGCTCAAGTACTCTCTGGTAAATAACACATTTCTGTGCTCAGCTAAGTGTGGTGTGAAAGGCAATTATCTTGTGTTTTAATGTTTTAAATAAATTATATATTGTTTGCTAACATGGGTTTATTATTGGAGTCTACATCTACGCAACATACACTCAAACCTTAATAATGGGAAAACAAACAACAAAATAGATATGGTTATATCCAGAATGCAATCATCCATGTATGTTATTTTATACTGTGCATTTATTTGATTATTTTTAATTGTTATTTAAGTAAAAACAAAATTATTTTGCTACTCTTATTATTTGAATCTGTTCTTCCAATGAAAGTGTGATGCAACAATTTTCAATTAATTTTTAAAGAAGACTTTTATTTATCTTAGCTACTGTATAATAAACTTTTTTTTACTAAATAATAAATATAGTATATTTCAATTTTTTTGTATCCTCTAGGATTGGGCAACAAATTCTACTCGTCAAGCTGTTGAAGATTCAGTAACGTACACCTACTACAGTAATAATTTTTTCTTTGTATATGCTTTATACACCTTCATGCTGTAAAATGTACCATAAGTTGAAAAGTCGCCACATGCTGCGAAGCACCGATTAGATATGAATGTAACTTTATGAATTTTGATATCTTAAGAAACTTTAATTATTTAAAATAATCAAAAGTATAACAGTGTTGTAATTTATGCTTCAAAGATAGTGAAAAATATTTTATAAATGATAAGATAGAGAAAAGTTAAAATTATGGCGTAAATTCAACTTGGCATAAAAAGTGACATTTTACTGGAATATGACAGGCGACTTATTGCATGTTTTTTAAAATTCTGAGCAGGCCTATTCTTTTGAAAACTTTTTTTGATCTACCTAATTTGATCAAATTTATAACTGCCTGATTTAGTGTCTGTCTGCCATGAGAACTCTGCTCGCCAAGTTGTCTTGTTGATGACGGTTGTTATATTAAATGGTTATGTTAGGGAAGATCCAATTCAAATAGGAGGAATCCAATGGTAGTCAGGGTTTTATTTTATTCTTGATGCCAGATTGCAGCAGTAAAAAGAGTAGTTGATCATTCGTCTTCTCCGCTTCATTCGCTTTTGCTCCAGTGTACGTTCCTTCCCATTTGGAGCTAAGTACGCCAATGTAACAAACTTGAATTAACTTCTACCTACTCGAAATGTATTCCTCCTGTGATAATCTGTTTTTATAGCTATCACTGCCAATGGGCTTGGTGAGCAGAGTTCTTTCAATTCATTTTACATCTTCCTCTAGTGCAAAAAAACTTGAAAAAAAATAAACCCTGTCCTTGATTGTTTGAAGGAAAACTTTAAAAGTGTTTATACATCTGATAAAAATATCTCAGTTGATGAAAGTCTTTTTGCTTGAAAAGGGTGATTAAGTTTTAAACAATATATTCCATGAAAGAGATCCCGATATGGAACAAAAATATACAAAATAGCACTTCTTCCTGCAGGCATCTGTCCCAAAAGGGTTAATGGTTAGAATGTTTATAGTGAACTTGGCAAAGAAACTGCACCATATTCTTATTCTTACTCTTTGTTTTTAGGATTCTTTTCGTATATCTTGAAACTTATTTACCTTTTTTTTCTGCACTTTCACTTTGTTAGTTTCATTTGAATGTTGAATTTGTCTTCTAAATACTTACAAAATCAAGAAAAAAAATCATCTTTAAGGACAACAAATTTATTCTGAGTTGATATAAGTTAAAGCATCAGTAGCAAATCTATTAAGTTCAACCATAAATGTTTTTTTGCCAGGTTGGACAGTGTCCTCATTATAGTGAATGAAACTAGGAGAGTTTGCACCAGGCTTCGATAATCCCCAGGAGGATTTTTGTAGCAATCCCCCTAGGGGTTGGCAAGAGCTAGCTAGCAGGGGGCAGTGCCCCACCCCAGTTGCAAATCATCTACTATTACTTTACTATATATGAGTGAAAGTCTTTTCCAAGTGGAAGTACTTAACCTTATCTTAAAATTTTGATTTCTCAAACATGATTTCATATATATTCTTTTTTTTCAGGTCTCTATGGTATAATTTTCTTTTATACCTTTTTTGTATTGCCCCTTTCATACTTCTCATATGAGGAGCGTGATGAAGATAGAGGGAATTCGTTTGGAGTAAGAATATTTTCTGTTGGTTTATAAAAAGTTTAACATGGAAACCTTTTACCAACTCCTCTTTCTTTAAACTTGAATTGCTATAAGCTGTGTTCTGAAATATATTTTTAAGTGCTTATTTTTTTAAGTTCAAAATTTTGTTTTCAACTGTGAATTGTTTGATTTCTTCGCAATAAGAAATTTTACTATTTCTCCATTCAACATTTTTCAGTTTCTTCAACATTGACAGTAGATTCATTAATAGTTTTTTTTAAAAATTACTTAATTTTAAGCATTTTTTTATGCAGTTGTATTCTGTGAATGTAACATAAGATACTTTTATAGGTTTTTACTACTGCCCTTTTGTATACTCTGGTCTTTCTGTTTGTCATATCTGGATTGCTACTGGCTGGGTAAATAACTTCTGTTGCTTTTAAAAACGTTCAACCCTTCCATTAGTCATATTCATAATTCATATGTATGGTTAGATTTTCAGTTTACTATAGCTTTACAAAAAATAGTTTTATATATAAAAAAGGTGTAATTAAGATCAATATGTTCAATCTGCTATTATTAAAAGAAAAAGTTTCAATGTGATAAAAATTTTATTCCTCAGATTTCTTTAGGAATAAAATTTTTATTTCTGAACTTATGATAATTTTACCCTTTTTTTATGTTTCATTGTAATTTTTGCAATAGATAATGTGTAGGTATTATTTCTTTTTTAGAAAATAAGCAAAATTATAGTTGGTTTTATTAGTGTGAATATTTATCTTTTGATCTAAATTTTATGAGTAATAATAAATGCATGACAATAAACTTATTTCAATAGAAAAAAAATTGCTAATGTAAATAGTTTAAAGCACTTAATTCATTTGTTTAAATGTTTAATATATATGATATGCCTGAAACTAAAACACTAAATTTATAAGAATTCAAGATTCAATCTTCCATTATTCTGTCATAGAAAATAGTATAGATTTACTTTTCAATAGTTAAAGGAATCGTATTATTTGAGTATCCATGACCAGAAATAAAGAGGTAACGCACGAAGCGGCACGCTGTTGTCAGTCTACATGTTGAAATCAAAAAGGGCAGATAAGATTGCGCAGAAAGTTTAAGTACTCAGAAGAGAGGATTTTCCCGGAAAGACTCGTGACTCAAAGTGAAAGTAGAAGTGCACGTATTATGATGGAAGTAAAAGTAATTAAAGTTGAGGTATCGTTAAAAACAATTAAAGAAAGTTAAAAAATTAATTTATTACATATATATTAACAGCTTAAGAAAATAAATGCTCACTTTATACTGTGCTTCCAGGAACTGAAAGATGTCTTGCTAAATTTGGAAGTCTTGGATATTTTTCCACTTTTTTTTCAAATCAATTAAGTAGACACTCTATCCTAGCTATTAGAAGTTCTTTACCAAAATAGGAATACACTTCTAGTAATTTTAAATTATCCACTGAATTTTTTTCTGTGCTTGTTAAGGTTATGTTTTGAAATGATGACTCTTATTTTTGTAAAGCATTCCCAAAATGAAGATGATTTTTCATTTCTTATATTGGAATTAATATATTACAAAAACACATGAAGATGTCAGTATTTTTTTAAACATACAAATAATAAAACTCCAGTTGTATTTATCTTTATTTTTTTTATTTTAAAATGTAAGAAATATGTTATTTAGAATCAAAAGCAAAATGTTATTAAAAAGTAGATATTTGCCCACCAAATATTTGGTAATTGCCAAATTAATTCAGCCGAATATTTGGCCACATCATTATTCATTGCATCACTAATAAGAATTCTAGAAACCATCTAAGTGGGATGGACTAGGAACCAAATATAAATGGGTGGAGTAACTAAAGTATTGACCAAAACTCTGTAAAATGGCCTGGGTACTTTGAGAAAGATGAACACAGACAGGATTTTTCTTTCTGGCAGCCTGAGTACTTTGAGAAGGATTTTATACTGACAAGATTTTCTTTTTTTAAAACGCTGACAGGGTTTTTCAAATGTACTAGCTTGTCTACTTTAGGACGGACTCGGAGAGGATGTTGATGTCTGTCTGTCTACCAAAGTAGTCAGGCTAGTGTGGTGGAAAAATCCTGTCTCATAGACCAAAAGATGCATCATATGTGAAGTAGTTCACAAAATGCTTGAGAAAGGTATTGTCCAATCAACTGAAAGTCCCTGGGCATCATCCATTGTTCTTATAAGGATAATAGATGAAAATTGGTGTTTTTACTTTCTCGTATACGAAGAGAAAAGTATTGTAATTGTCAAAAAATTTGAACTCAAGATTTTGAGGAATCTCCTCATTTTAGACCTCCTTGAGTCCGAAAAGCACAATTTTGAAATTATGTGAACACGATAACTCAAAAACGGTTGGAGCTAGGCAGATGACATTTGGCTATGGGCTTTACACGGAATTAGTAGTTTTCTATTCTTATATTACCGTTGGTTTTTCAAAGAAAAGTGCTATCAGTAATATATCTAATAAAAACAGAGTAACCCAATTAGTTTACTTAATTTATATTTAGATGCATTCATGACAATGACAAGATAATTGGCGACAACTAATAATAGTTAAAATAGACATCTTTATTCGATGATAAAAAATATAAGCATATATAAATACAACCGATTTAATCTTAATCCTCGATTAAACATACTTATGAAATAAATTTGCTGGGGTCAGCAGAAGGGTGATGATAATAGTAGTTCGTCATTTCTAATAATACTACTACACATTACTGTAACCTACGTTATCACACTTCTAACCGTTATATTGGTAAAAGATGTGACGGTTTATAGAAGCTACTTAGCATAAACCCAAACTGGTTTGCTTTACTGATTGATTAATTTTAGATCTCATCTAACAATAGCCATGATTCGAAAAGGTTGATCAAAAAGAACATTTCGGCAATCAGTATTTGTAGCAAAGCTAACATCTATCAAATTTTGGATGAAATCTGTCTATGGGAAATCTGTCTGTCTGTGTTCATATGAACACAATAACTCAAAAATGTAAATAGCTAGATAGATAAAATTTGGTACCCAATTTTATCATCAGGAATGTAGGTCTGTATCAAATTTTTTGACCTAATCCGTCACCGCATTGACTGTCTGTTGGTCTGTATTATTGCTTGCTTGTTAACATAATAACTCCTAAGCGCAACGGCTTAGATAAACAAAAATTGGTATGAGGTCCATTGATGTCCTAATTGTTGATCTGTGCCCAGTTTTTATTTCAATCGGTTGAAAAAATGGTGTTCAAATCGCTTATTTGTCTTTTCTCATCACAGAATGGTACAAGGCCATATTTCATAATGGCGCATTTCACTTCCACTGATGGCCTTTGAAACATCAATGACGGTAAGGCTTAGCAGAGCGGCCATTATGCATCAGTTGAATCTTAACGCATTGATGTGGAAGATTTAAACGACGACGACCATTATGAAGACAACACATTTATTGATGAGATATTTACATATGAAAGAACAGTACAAGCAAACTGTAACTTCCACAGTCCTACTACACTACAAACAAGAGACGAGATAATTCTCGTATTTATATACTCCCTCATAGACGATTTGCATAAAGTTGATGCCATTCTGCTCACCAGAAACTACAGTGGCAATCTGATTGGCTGTTCATCTGACGATGTCATAGCAGCGTCACATTGCTAGACAACAGCTTGTTTACATTTCCCACTGTGCAAGATGGTGTTGGTCTGATTGTCTTGATGTTGAGAAGAATAAACAATTTAATTCTAATGCCAACAATTAACACTTCTACCCGCCTTTTGCCTTTGGTGCTCGCCGAGGGAAACTCGTGGCATTCTGGGTGTCCAGAAGATTCACAATTTTTATCCGTGCGAGGGTGGGGGAAATGACACCTTTGTTAAGGAGTATACAATAAAGTTTAGGAGAAACTTCCCGCTGGTTGCATAGACTATTGTCAGCTCAATAAAACATCACAAAGAAAGATGGCTATCCTCTAGCTCATATTGACCATACTCTGGACCATCTGAACAGTGAACAGCTAAAAAATTTATATTTTCTTTTTTGTAATAGCCACTGATTTAGGATACTGACTTGCTATGCATTAAAAACATAAATGCATATTAATAATTCTTAAATAGAATTATTTTATAAAATAATTTCCTTGAGTTTACTTTTGTATCATCACTCAATTAATATTGTTTTTGAGTGGAGCCAAGAACTAAATATTTTTCTTTGGTTTTATCTGCTTTTTATGTATTTACAGAGCCTTTATACCGTACAAAGCTGCTCCACCAAGTAATTCAACTGAATGGAATAAAATTGACTTTCTTATCAAAGAATTGTATAAAAGCAGTATGTAATTTTTTTCTCTATTTTATTCAGAGTAATTGGTGAACATAGATTTTTCTAAATTGAAGTGTTATTTCCATTTTTTATTATAGTGTCTGATTATAGAAGAAGTTTAGTTGTTTATAAATAACAGTAATAAAAAAGATATATTGTAATTTACTAAATTTTGTCCAGAATCAAATTAAGCAAGCCAAGGAAGTTTTCAATAACATTAAAATTTTAATATTTGAAGAAGTAAGATAATAATTTACCATTCTACTTACTACAATATTGCATTTTACTTATTTCAGTATTAGCATTACTACTATTGTACATGCTTTTTCAAAAATCAAAATGCTAAGTAAAATGTAATCAATAATGAAGAAGGCCACTAATTTTAAAGGCCAGTATTGTTTATATTTTAACTTAAACCATTTTTTTACTGAGATGGAAAATGTGTCACTTTTATTTAGTTTTATCATTATTTGATGCAAATTTTTCAAGTATTTAGAAACTTCATATAATAAGCGTAAGTGTTTTGGTTTCTGTTTAGTAATTACTTGTCTATCTTACTATATTTACTGTAATTATTCATTTATTTGTTTAATTTTCAGAGGGAAAGGATGCACTTGCTTTTGTTGTCAATATTTTGACAGTATATGGCATGTTAAACATCATTTTATACACTGTAAGAATTATTCTGTACTTTATATCTAAAATTTATTTTACTTTTTGCACCGTTTCACTTTAAAAGGAACTTTTCCTTAATAGTTGGTTTAAATGTTTAGTATTTATGTTTAGTTTGGTTATAAAAATTTTTCTTTGTGAAGTGGCCTAAATGTCAGTAAATTATTTAAAATAATAATTTATAAATTATTACTGATAAATAATGTTTTGGAGTAAACTATGAATATTGCTCATGAAAATTGGAAATTAATTAGCTGTGACTATTCATATTTAGCCTTCTTGGAAAATTCTAATTTCTTTCAATTTGATCATCTTAAAATTTATTAAGGAAGTCAAAATGATACCATTCAAAATGAGAATTAGTTGAATTGGAGCATAGTACTAACAGAATAGAATGATAATAAATAGAATGCTCATACATCTCAGCTAAAATGTATTTTCTAGCACAATCTTTTTATGATAGAAAAATAAAAATTAGCAGAACTTTTACTGTTGCTAGTAAATAAAATTGGTTCAGCTGTGTTTGTAGAAGTAATATTGGAGGATAAGTTCTGAAATTAATTTTGAGATAATATTGAGTAATATAAATCATTAACAAATTTCTAATAAAAATAAAACTGCTTTTTCTGCACACACAAAGAGAGAGAGAGTCAAAAAAATAATCTTGTTGAAAAAATGTTCTTTCAAAAATTAACGTACATCAAAATATAATGCTAAATGAAATTTCCACCTGAAAATCAGATAAGCGTTAAGACATTTTTTAAAAAATTAACATAAATTAACTTCCAAAAACTAACATATGTCATAAGATAATGTCAAACAAAATTTCCATCGTAAGATCAGATAAGCTATTAATTTTTTATAAAAGCAAAGGAATTCAAATAAAATCTTAAACTGGTAGAAAACAAATTTATTCTTAGTTATTCATCGTTTTTTTAATATACCATCTTAATTTTAAAGTGAAGTGAAATAATATTGCAGATGATGTGATATAGTCATGCACAAATATATAACGAATCATTTTATGCAAAAAAAATGCATATAAATTCAAAATGGATTAACTGACAGCATATTATTGCCATTTTAATACCTCACTGGACTCTGTGAAAAAATACAAAAGAATGAAACAGACAACAGTATGAAGATAAATAAACAAAAATGGTCACAAAATTTCATTTCAAAGAAAAGTTTGAAAATTAAAATGGTAGTTTTTCCATACATATTACTATTTTTCACATTGCAAAGTTATATTCAAAAAAGAAAAAATAGTTTGTTTCTTAATACTGTTTTTTTCCAAAAGTAAATTAGTATTTCATACTCTAATTGTAACATCATTGGTAACTTGTAAATAAAGAAGTTGTTGAAGCTATGCAAATGTTGGTTTATTGCAACTAAATCAAAAAATATTGTTGGAAATTGTAATGAAAACATATTTCTAAAAATTTCTTTAAAATAGTGAAAGATTTACATGTCAATCAAACCAGTATAATTCAAAGGTTTTCCTGTAATTTAAAATGTTTTTCATCCACCAGCACTTTTATTCAGAAAAACTGTGAAAAATTCTAAAAATTAATTTCACTAATTAAAAAGAAATCGGAAATTTCAAAATGAGTATTTAGTGGTAGGAAACTCAATTCTGAAGCAGGTTACTGTGAAATTTTCGCTGTATAGTTTTATTCTGGTTATGTTGCATAAAATCATGAAAATATGAAATATTATCTTGAGTTTCTTTATGAGACCAAATTTAATTTCGTTGATTTAATCTGCAAGTTATTCAAAGATTTTTTTTCCCTCTTAGAGTACAGGTTTGGCTTCATTTCCTGTCACATTAATTAAGGGATTCCGTTCTCTTTCTGAAGAAGAATCGATTCTGTCTCAAAACCAAGCATCAACACAATCTAGAATTAATGCCCTTAGAAGCAAGGTATGTTTGTTTTTATAATTCAGAAGATGAACTTCCTTTCCTCTGAATTGACAAATTTTAGTTGAACTGTTAGTTTGAAATTCTGTATATAATTCATGTGACTGTTACCAATGTGATCACAAGTATAATGGTATTTTACAAATAACTGCTAGAAGAGAAATAAGTTTTTGTGTAGGATGTGAATTAATCTGCCACAATAGTATTTTTTAAGAATAAAATTTGTTTTTAACAATTTGCCTGTTTAGTAATTTGTAAATTTTTATGCTTGTTGTTTGCTTGAAATTAAGACCTAAACTTTTATTTATTTGTTGATTAGAACATATGTTGCTGTGCTTTGGCAAGTAGTTTTGTTAATTATATTATTCTACTTATGAAATATTTGAAAAAATATTTTAAAAATAAATTTAATTATAATTTTATTCATAAAATGTTTTATCTTTATTTTATATTGTTTTTCTTCAAGTAATAAATTAATGAAACTGTAGTTTTCTTTTTAATTATAATTTATTCATATAAGTAATTTTAAGAGATATATGTTTATGACATAGTAGGGGAAGGTAGTGTACCTAAGTCCCATTTTTACTTTTTAATTGGATAATTACTAAAAGAAAGGTAACAAAACAATTTTTCTTTCATATTTTAGGCCTTTATACACAACATATATTTTTTGTAGATTTTTTAAAAAAGTATTTCAGTGCATTATTTACAATTTAAAAAAGAGTGCAAATAGGACCAAGGTACACCATGGGCAGTGTACCTTGGACCAGCTATTTCTAGATTTAAAAAATCTAACTGAATAGTTTGAACATAAACATTTATTGGTATTTTAGCTACAGAAAAATTTTAATGAGCACTTTTACTTAATGAGGTCTTAGATTAGACCGAATTTAAAATTATTACAGCAACAGTTTCATTCCTATGAGTAGGCTTAACCAACATTGTAATTAGACAAGTCAATTCCAAATGTTAATTTCCGAAGCTGCCTTTCAGATCCTCTAGTCAACACGGGATGTAGTAACTTCCACATTACATCACATTTTTCCAGAACATAAGTGGTAGACCATGTAGTGGTCATGTACCAAGGTACACCGCTTGGGCATGGTCCAAGGTACACCACTTGGCGATTTCATGGAAAATGGCTGACTACTAAATTGAGGTTAGACTTAACATAATTTCTAGCACATGTTATTATGGCTAAAACTGTGCTTTATAAGTTAGGCATTTTACTATAAAGTAATCTATGTATGTTTAGGAACTATTAACACAAAATTCAACAGGAAAAAAATTAGTTTTGATGGGTCAATTTCCTTTTTCAGGATTCATTCATTCAAATGAGCACCTTGACAAATAAGTTCAGGTACACTGGGACCTCTGGTGGCAAGTGTACAAAATACATATAACATTTTCTATACATCTATACAGATGGCGCAAAAAGCGGCATAGGTTCAAGGTACACTTATGTCCAAGGTACACCACCTTCCCCTACTTTAATGCAATTAATGGTATAATTATAGGTTTACACCTTTGTTTCCAATTCATTTTTCTTAACAGACTTGTCCTTTAATGCAAATACGCTGCTGTTTTTTATATATAATTTATGTGAACCTTCAAGTTGCATAAATGAATGTTGTCAGGTGTATTAAAAATTTTAGATATTAGTGAGACAAAAATTTAATTAAATATTAAACTCTTAGAATCTTTCAATTTATAATGCATTCTAAACTTATCTTGTACTGTTAATATGTAGAAATCTGGAAACTAAGTTAAACTGAAAATTTTTGTATATGACAGTTTTAAAAGTCTTTTTTTTCTTTTTGCTTTCATTTAAAAAATACTTTTGCTTTATATTATTTCTGTTTTCATGTTTGTTTGTTTGATTTCTAATTGAATGTAAAGCATATCATCATGATGTATTTATGTTTGATTTGTATTACATGAAATGTAAAATGTTTCAACTTTCTTTGAATCCAGATTCATTTTAGTATAGCTTTTGCTTTAATTTTTTCTTTTAAATTATAATAGCAATCTAGAAAATCTCTTACATCTCGAGAAATCTCAACTCTTGCTCAGCTAGAAGAGGAGGAAAGTTTATTATCAAGAAGACATGTCCTGCTGGAATCTGAAAAAAGAAACATATTCAACAAATGTCAGCCTTTCTTTAGGATCTTCAATGGCATTTTTGGCTGTATAGGCATTTCTTTCTCTCTGGTCTTGTTTATTTCTTTGCTCATTTCAAAGTGAGTTCATACTACCTTATATCTTGATATTTTGACTGAAGTATTGTTCATTTTAAAAGAAATAACATTTTCATAATCATATAAATATATCAGAATTAATGGTCGAAGAGTTTTCAAAATTTCAATGCATTATATTGAAAATTAAAATCTCACACTTTTTGTGGAATCTCATTATAATACTTGTAATAGTAATTAAAAGAAATGCAGTTGCTTAGTATGCTTGCAAAACGCAAAATCTTCCCAAACCATTTGCTCAGATGATAATTTTTTAGCATTTTGGTGGCAAAAAAAATATGGTATTTGCGTACTTGAACAATTTTTCTAAATTTTGATGATGCTGAACCTCAAAACCTGTTTAAAGATAACCTGTTTTCAAGAGAATTTTTTATATGTTTAAAGATTTAGTAGTTTTCATATTTTACTTACTTTCATTTTCCATTTTGAAATAATTTATTTACATTTAAAATGAAAAATAAATAATTTTTAGTGGTTGACCTATATAGAGGACTTTTTATGCAAAATGAAGACCTTTCAGAAATAAGGCAGATTACTTTTCAGCATAATATTATTGCAATCATAAATAATATCGTAGCATTAATTACCAGTTATACATCAGTATAAGTATAAATTAATGCATAAGCACATGCATATTAAATTCTTCGTAAACCTTGCCCCATTTTACTTGGGTTGAACTATGTTTTTGAAGTAAAAGTTTGATATTTATTTATATTTTGGCAAATTTTTGAAAGTAAATTTATTTATTTTAGTGATATTAAGTTATTGATTATATACAAAACTTTTAAGTATATTTTTCAAAAATATGACACATGTAATTAATAATGGTAATTCTCAGCATAAAAATTGAACTTTAAGCATGCATCGAAGCATTAACAATAGAGTGAGGAATATTTTTAATTATGTTTATATTACAGAAGGCTTGAACTGTGTTATGTATAAAAATATATTCTTTCTCTGAATGCAGTTTTAATATTAAAACATAATAGCTGAGGTGTTTGTATTCTTTTTGATGCACAATGAGAGAAGTGAACGTTTTTAAAAAGAAAATTCAATCAATTTGAATCCTAAAATATTATTCACAAACTGCAGTGTTTTTTAAATAAAAAATCAGTGAGGTTAAACTATGAAAATAAAATGAAGTTCAGATTGTAATGTTGAAACTTTAAAGAAATTAAATTCATTGTTTCAGCAATCTTTGAGAATTTATTAAAATTTCAAATAACTTGCGCATTAGAAAAATAATCGCTATGCAGTGTTTTACAGCAATCAAGCTTCTATAACATTGTTATAAAACTGGTCTAATTTTGTTTACTGTGCCAACTTACTATACAGCATTTAAAAAAATCTGTTTCTTATGATTATTCTATACTGTAATATTTAATTTAATTTTTCTACTGAAAATTAATGACCTACCTTTTTAGGGGAAAAAATCAAATGTAACTGTGATACAAAGCCATTTCTAGGGTTCAGAGGCAAGGGAGGGAGGAAGCAACCTTCTTACTAAGGAAGGGACAGATGGACCTTTAGCACTGCAAGGGGTCGAAAGCGAACAGGGACTGACAATTCAACAAATGTCCCAAAAAGTAGGGGAAGCATTCTTGAGTTTTCCTGAAAAAAAAAACTTTCATTCAAAGGTCTTCAGATATAGGTTCATGAAAGCTAAAGGTTAATCTCCAGCAAGAATGCTTTTATATACTCTTCCATTTTAAAAACTGTCAAGTCCCTTTCCCTACACCTTTGTGAAAAATGTTTGAGAAAGAACAATTGCATAATGTTATGTTTGAATATTTTAATTTATATCCATTTTAAATAAAAATATCACTGTTAAATGTACTTAAATTTCAGTTCGTAAGAATTATTGTATAATTCAAAATATACTTTTCAGTATTGACAAGCTTATGAATTCACTTGGCTATAAAATGGGATATGTATTAAAAGAGAACTTACTTCCCAATATATTGGATTATATAATGGTAAAAGCCCAAAAGGTAAGCATTTTTTTTTATTTACAAAATTATAGTGAACATTGTTTAATATGTGCTCATTTTTTATTTATGTTTTGAGAATTTATGTATTGAATTAAACATTTTGTAGAGGTCAGTAGAATAATCATTTTATTCCTTATAATATTTTAAATTATATGTTTTAGTTATTTCTTTACTCTAATTAGGTTTTTTTTTTGCTTAATTTTAAATGAAATTTGTTAAGAACAGAAAATGTTTGATAATATCAACTTCAGTCAAAAATAAGGGTTTAATTTTAATTTTTTGAAAATAATTGTTTATTAATACATACATATCAGCTACTTTTTATGGCCAACTCTTTTGCTTGGAAAATTAGTCATGTTCTGTTGCAGTCTTATTATATTCAAATTTATTGTTGAATTGCAATGAAATTTGTATAAAATGCTTATATATCTGTGGATGTTTGAAAACTTTTTGACTTGATAATCTGTGTACTTTTTTTTAAAAAAAATTCAAAATGTTTCACTAGCCTAGTTCTAAGCTGATAACATAAATAGATTATGATTGAAGTGATTTTCTTTTAGCATTTTGATGCTGTTTCTTTGTCATTCCTTTTAAATGTGAGGAATGTATTTAGATTATGCTTTAAAATCTGATGTTCAAATACTGTCCATCATGGAAATATTTTTATCTGTAATTTACTGTTAGTTATAAAGCATTTGTTAGAGGATAAAAGCGTATTTTTTAATATTCTTGTTAGTTTATATTTTAACATGAAATGATTGTTTCCTCATAATTAGTTTTCTATTGCAGGTTTTCCCAATGGATTATGTGCTATATTTCCTAATTGTAATATTTCTTGTGATATGCACAGTATCTGGCATGCGTTTCATGGGAATCTGCTGCTTATGTGTTCCAGTAAGATTTATTATCCCTTATTTGCTGTCATATTTACACAGTATATTTGGCCTTAAATTCATAATGGTAAATGTTATTTCTTCTTTGCAGATGTATAAAGTTCGACCTGGCCGAACTCCGCCTCAGGCATTGATAATGTTAGCTTTTCTGTTGATGTTTGTTGTACTTGCTATTAACGTATTAATGTATTCACTCATTCCTCAATACACCACTTTTGGCTCTCAGTATTATTGCAAAGTAAGTACATAATAATAGAACTTCTTTTCTGATATAAGGTTAGCAAATGAGGTTAGTTGTGAGTTGAAATGATAAAGAATGGCATTCACTTGATTAATTATAAAAATAAATAATATTTATTTAACTCGTTCACTCTGGCCTGTACCACTGCTGGCTCACACCTGAATGTACCATCAGGTGATACCACAAACCACCAAATGTATAATTCATTAGATTTGTTTATGGTTTGTTTGCACTTTTGCTGAATGTCATCTGATGGCAAATCACCAACTGGCATCAATTTACAGTAAATAGAAACCAGCAGATGGAATTATCAGATACTTCTGAACTCTGATTACTAAATATGCTTACAATCTTTTTGGTTTACTTATCCAAACTGAACTGCCCGACAGCAAATCAGCAATAGTGAGAACAAAAGCAAAACAAATGGTTATCGTTTCCATAAGTTTTCGTATTGCACAATAGGTCAGTGCCACCCAATAAAGCAAAGCGCTCATAGGACTGCTGCCCAGTGGCAAGAAATGCAAATTTCAGAGCCATTGTGAACATTTTAAAGCTTGCAGGTGAACATAGCAATATTGAGTGTCAATCCAAATTGTATTATTCTGTTTGGAGCTTTGTCATTACACATTTCATTAAACTTATTACAAATAGTGAAAAGTAATTTTCATCATTTTTAAAACAAGAACTGTACACTAAAAATTGAAGTGAGGATTGGTAATTTGAATTCTTTAAAAAATTCCCGGATCTCACACTTTAAAAAAATGCTATTTTTGTAGAAGGATTTTCCGTTTTCTATGTAGAGTGGTGGTGGTCTGATGGCCTCCTATTTAAGCTTTAGGACTGGAGGGACTCAAGTTTGATTCCTCCAAATATTCCTTATGCACATGGGCCTTGTACCTACACATTAAATCTGTCGAGGTCAAGTATCCTTCCACTGATGTCGTGTGAAAGTTCAGAGATGGGATGCTGGCTTAGGTGTTGTATTCTTCTGAATGTCATTCAAAATTATATGATTCATCCCAAAATAACCCTTGTGTGGCTTCAAAACAGCATGCTAATCAAACCACTTAATCTGAAAATTCAGTATCCATACATAATAAAAGCTTAGAAATGGGGTGACATTGATCATGTTTTAAAATTTCACTCAAACATTGCATGCTATCAAGCCTATTAAGTTACATCTGTGTTGCTGTGAGGGCTACAATGCTAAGG
Organism: Araneus ventricosus; assembly: GCA_013235015.1. Taxonomy (NCBI): domain Eukaryota; kingdom Metazoa; phylum Arthropoda; class Arachnida; order Araneae; family Araneidae; genus Araneus; species Araneus ventricosus. The sequence continues at coordinate 333,551 of BGPR01000047.1, read as the reverse complement.
AGCGATAAAAAAATGTTGATTTTTTTTAGTTGGATGTAAAATAGTATTATTTAGAACTACATGTTGAATCGGTCTTTTTGCAGAAATGATTGGAAATTGAATAGAACAGAAATAAAAACATTTATTGAATATGTTTAGAGTAGTGCTTTTTAAACTATGAGTCCTCACCCCAAGTGGGGTTGCCACACTATTCACAATAATTGCTTCTTTCAATATTAGAAAGCAAACATGGTTTTGAAAGCCAAGTTTATTTCAATTGCATGACATATAAATGTTATGCAATTGCAATTATCTATATGTATAAAGGGCAATTACCATGATTCGCTCATCATGAAATCTCCCAAATCACGAGGCCTAGAAACTTCAAATTTGGCAGGCGATTGCTTCTTGTATAGTAGATGCTCACTAAGAAAGGAAAAAAATTCGAGATTTTAATTACAATTTAAACTAATTAAAAATTTCCTTAAATGTTAAAGTTTTTCAGGAATAACTTCGGAGCCTACTATCACACAAAACCCATTTTTATATCATCTGAAAGATAAAAAAATTAGCTTTTTAATGACACCGATCTTATTTTGATTCAACATTTTGTTCAATTTTAATTATTTTTTCAAGCATGAATTGTAACAGTGTTTTTATTGTAAATAAAAATCAAACCAATCTCATTATTTCAGGAAATCTTTTATTCACCCGTTTTTGCAATTGTTACGGTTGTGATAATATAGTTTTCTTGGGAAATTAACTCCAAAGCAGAATTTTCACTTTAGTATTCATTGCATTGCTAAAATATTTTATCACACCTCCTTCAAAATAATATTTTTTAAAACATGGCAACAAATATTTGATTTCAGGTGTTTTTTTTGTGTGTGTGTGTGTGAGGTAGACTGAAATGATTTTCATCCTTTCTTCAGGCATTTAATCTCATGCTTTCCTGCCATTTAAAAATTATGAGGCATCATATTTTTGTAAATTGCATGATAGGTAAGTTTTTACTCAAATTTTGGTTAGGCTTAAGAGCAAACTTGAATTTTCTCAAGTAATAACTCCTCAAATTTGGTATTAGATCTAGTGCAGTTCAGAACTAATGGTAGGAAGCCAGCCTAAAGGTAGAGGAAAGAGTTATGAAATTGGTAATGGGATCTTGTCTATATATAAAAGGCAAATACTACGACTCACTCATCGCGAAATCTCCCAAATCATGAGGCCTAGAAACTTGAAATTTGGCAGGTGGTTGCTTTTGGGGTAATGGGTGATCACTAAGAAAGGATTTTTCGAAATTTTGAGTAGAATTTAAATTAATTAAAAATTACCTTAAATTTTAACGTTTTTCCTCAATAACTTCGGAGCATATCGTCGCACAAAAATAATTTTAACATCATCTTAAAGTTTTAAAAATTAGCTTTTCAATGCCACCAATTTTATTTCCATGCAACATTCTGTTTAATTTTAATAATATTTGAAAATGATTTCAAACACAATTTCCAGCAGCGAAACGGGACGGAGCAACGGCGTAGCTCACAGTTCCTCAAGGTCATGGTTCTATTTATAGCACTAGAGAGGTTGGTGATGGGTTATGATCAAGGGATAAATGCTGCCCAGTCATAGTTCACACCAGTGGTAGCAAGGAGGGTCAGTCGTACTCCTACTTATTTAGAGAAAGATTAAATTTTTATTTCATTTTAGCTGCCTGAAACTAGGAATTACAAAAAAGCAATAGTGTTTGGTAAAACTAGCTAATTTTTTAAATTAAATTTTGAAATTTTATTTTCTACCCTCTATACTCCCGGTTCTTTTAGATGTCTATATAAATTTTGCAGCCTCACTTTTTCCATCCATTCTTGCACCCACTGGTTCACATGGGGCTCCCAGCATGTTTGACTGTTGCAACCATATGCAGCGTTAATCCTTCTATCAATGAGTGATAGATGAATTGAGTGGGAGCTATTTGAAATGCAGTTTTTGAGTTTCGTTAGCTGTGATGCATCATACAGAATTATATTGCTTGCATTTTAAAATTTACGTCTTTATATATTTTACTATCTGCCAAATACAACAAAATATTCACTTTTTTGTTCATCTTTCCCGAGTTATCACCGCTGAAACTGCGACCGGGAATTCTGTAATTTATATAAAATAAAAACTAATTTAAATGGGCAAACTGGCTGGTCACTGAAGGCGACTAGTAAAAATATATAATTGTAATTGCACACCATATCAACTAATTGTATGACAGTATATGAGCTTTAACCTTTTTTTTCATTGTTATTATTCATTTCTTCTATATTTTTGTTCTATATCAAAATATTTATTTTAAATATAAATATGAAAGTTGAGTTATTAATAAAGGGGTTTTCATTTTTAGTTTACTAATGGAACATGTGACTTGACAGCTTGCTCTTTAGATGCTACAGCAGGTACCTATAAACTTATTTTTTTACTAGTAGTCTTTTAAATAAATTTATATTGATATCCTTCTAAAAGTATTCCTTTACATTTCAGATGATTGCCTGATGACAAGAGCTGGAGCCTTTATACTAAGCTTTGCTTACAAGGCATGGATATTTCCTGCTGCTTACTTCTGGCTAACTTGGGTGTTTTTGGCTGTAAGTGAAGTTTCAAATTATTTATTACATACTAATATACCTGACATATATACTTCATCTTACAGTTTTATGCTTAAACCCATGCCCAAACAGTTTTATGCTTAAAAGTGGAAAATTAATAATTTACTTTTAAATAAGTTTGCACTTATATGTCTGAGGAAAATGGAATTTAACGGCAGCTAGTGATGCATATTTACTCAACATCTGAAACAAACCCATTTTCTAAAGATTATTTATTCAATTATTAACCTTTTTTTATAATTTCTTAAAAATTATTCATTTGAAATAAAAAAAACTCCGATTGTTTACTTTGAGAAACTTTCTGTGAAATAAATAATTAAAAAATATGTACTTAGAGACATTTGTGTTACGTGGTTATCTTTTGAACAATTTGTATAACTTCAATTTCAAACTGATATGCAAAAAATATAAAGAAACCATATATCCTGAAAAATTGAAGTTGCTCCAAATTTCACAGATCTATCCCACTGACCCTAGAATTTATTAAAAAGTTCCAGATTTAATCTTTATTAAATTAATTGCTGTTCACACCTGTGCTGGTCAGTATTTCATTGAATGAAGGTAGTGATATTGTACCTATTTACTATTGATGTAACAAATAGTGATTTAGCTGAATATTCACTTTTTAAAAACAATTTACTTTTGATTGTAAATAAAATATTTCTCAAATTTTAAATGAAAAAAAAATTGAAGATTAATAACTTGATTTTTTTATTATTTGTATATTTAAAAAAATTTTAACACCTTGATGTATTTTTGTAATATGTTAGATACCTCAATCCCAATAATAAGAGATGAGAATCTCTCTACATTTTGGGGTTATTTCACAGAAATTAAAGTCATCATTGCAGAACAACATTACAATGACAAACTTGGAAGAAAATTCAGTGGATAAATTAAAATTATTAGAAGTAAATTCTTATTTTGATAAAGAACTTGTAATAGCTAGGATGAAGTCTCCACTTAATTGGTGGGGAAGAAATTAAGAAAAATTTCCAAATTTATTAAGAAAATATCTTTCAGCCCCTGCAAGAACAGTATATATTGATAATTTATTTTCTGAAGCTATTAATATATGTGAAACCAAATGGAATAGGCTTCTTCCTGAAAATGCTAAAAAATTATTGTTCTTGCTTCATAATTTCAGCTTTACAATGATAAATGATGTGCAACATTTTTAAATACACTTATGTGCTATTCAACTTAAATTGGAGTAAATATTAGGAGATATTCTTATAATAAATGTACTTCTGGAATATTTAAAAGCTTATTGTTAAAAAATTACTTCCAGTTCGTCATAATCAAATCCAGTTGAAATTATTCGGCTGAATTAATAATATTCTGCAAATTGGCCGAATACTGGCCAAATATTCGTTGCATCCCTACTATGTAAGAAGTAGGAGAATTTCCCTTCAAAGCTTGAGGTACATTGTGTTAGATAAAATTTGTGTAATCTGTTGTGATAATTAAATTTAAATATGAAATAATTATTAGTGTTAGGTAAACTTAGTATCCATGAATGTGGTGTAGTTGAGATCTTTTCTACCAATGTACGACTCATTTGACTGTTCTGAATTACAACTTGCAAAAATATGGTTATCATAAATATTTGTATCATTTATGCTCTAAAATTTCAATGTTGGGTAATTTACACACTGTTAAAATTTCAGCATTGGAATTGTATTTGAATAACATTTTATTACTCATTAATTTTTTTCCCTTTCAAAATTAAAACATATGAATTGAAATTAAATTGTTTCTATTTGTTTAATCTTAAAGTATTGTTTCCTATTGTTTATATATTTGTTTAGTGTGTTGTTAAATATTTCATACATTATTGCTTTTATAAAAAAATAATAAGAACATATTTCTGACTCTTTTGAATAATCTAAAGATAAATTCTTCATGCCAAGATGTTGTATTGATGCAGAATTTTTTAATGTTATTTTCATTCCTTTAAATTGTTGAGTATTATTGATCATCTTCATTTATCATTTAATTATTTCAATAGTTACAACCCTAATACTAAATGTTTAAAAATAAAATCAAAACTGTTTTTAAATTATAATTGATTCCATTATGCATGTAGTTACAACTGCATATTCCTTTTCTACTAAAACAGTTTATACTTCAAACAGTGAAGCAGAGATAAAATTTTAGGTTTGAGAGTAGTCTATTTACTTTTTTGTAATGTGTTAGACAATTTATAATTGGTATTTTTTATTTTCCCATTTCATCCAGTCCATAATCTTGTCTAAACTGATGATTTTCAATTAATAAGATTGTCAAAGAGTTCTTTATACATTAATTGGAAACAAAATTAAGCTTCAATTATCTAGATTAATAGTTATCTAATTTTTTTTATAGTTGTGTAAAATAAACTTATAGTAGTTTTTATAAATGTTGTTTTAATTGTAAAAGTAGTTTTTTTATTTTGAAATTAAAGCTTAATTTGCTTATAAATTTACAGAAATTCTTATATATGAAATAAATAAAATTTTATTGATTCATCAGTTATTGTTTGTTTCATTTTTAGGCATTTGCTGTAAGCTTCATTTATGTTTTGATTCGATCACGACAGTCTTCTTTAGAAGAAGCAATTGACAAAGATGACTTTGATGACAGTGATGATCCTATGATAACAATATAGATATCTCCTATTGTTTTTATGTACAAAGATGTATGCTGTTAGTGCTTATGGCTTAAGTTTCTTCAGAAATTTGCTGGTCTTATATGGCTTTAGTTTTTATATTTCTGTTCACCTGTTTAAGAAAGAAATGAATACAAAAGAATCGACATTTTATTTTGCCAAATTTTCATGTATTTTTGCTAGCAATGGAATGTTTTCCTTCATAATTATTTTAATGATTACATTTATTATTTTTTTTGTCATAAGCATGTTTTAGTCAGCGTATTCTGTATCTGTGATAACAGCTTCTATTTGATTGTTTGTATTTGAAGTTGTAAATTCCATATCTGTTGGAAGAACACTAAAGACATACATTTGTAGTATTTTCAACCTAATCGAAAAATAAACATATTTCTTCATTATTTAATTACTTTTGGATCTTTTTTTTTTGCATTGTCTGTAAGTTGCATTCTCTCTGTAAATATTTTTACACATTTTTTGTGTATAGACTTTTAATAATCCTATATATTAGAATGCATAAATCATATTTTCTCCTCTGTATTTGAAAATCTATATGCATCTATGTCAATAATATATAAAGCATATTTATTTGGAAAAATTTATAAATAAATTGATGAATATGTTATCTATATTCAGAACTTCATTAATTTTTTACAAGAGGTTTTAGCTTATATCTACAAATGTGTATAATGGAGAATCGAATATTGTAGCAAATAGTAACAAATATTGTGATAGTAATTCTATGTTGTTATGTGTATTGTTTTTGTTTCTTGAATTTAATAATAGAATTTCACTGTAGTTAGTTTATGATTAGTTTTGTAGATAGAAATGTACACATTATCTTTGTGATGTAAAAAGTTAATCTTCAAATGTAGCTTTCAGCTCTTTATTGCTACATTGTTGTATGATATATATGCTTCTTTAAACACACGTAATAGTGAAAACCAGAAATTTAATTGGAAAATATTACATAGCTTACAACATGTTTTAAAATTCCATATGATTAATCAAAATTGTATGATAACTTAGTGTTTTCATAGCAAGAGATACTTGTGTTTGTTTTTTGTTGGTGATGTGAAAAAAAAAATGTACCTAATTTTTTTAAAAGAAATTATGTATATTTATGTAACTCTTAACTTATAATAAAATTCTTGCTTAAAATATTTGTTTTTGCTTTGCTTGATACTACAGAATGATGAGCTTTTGGAAATTAATTCACATGATTAAAGAAACAAAATGATAAGGGTTCTTTAACAAATTGATATTTTTTAAAACTTGAATAGTAATTGGCAAACTTCAATTTTAATTATGCATTTTATAAGTATGCTTTGGTATTCAGCATATTCAACCTTTATAAAATTATTCGAAAATTTAAGTTTCAAAAAATCAATTTGTGAAAAACCCCTCATAATTTTTTTTCTCTTAGAGGGAAACAGAAATTCTTCTCTTTGCATTGTCAATGCCTTTCTAAATCTCTTAATGGTTAATAACTGAAATTTTTACTATATATATATATATATGGCTTCCAAATTATAAAAGAAAAATTATACTATCTTTCGTACATGCACATTAAAAATGTGATTTATTAGAAATACTCATGTTTCCTTTATTATTCAAAGTATTTACTTTAAATTTTAATACATTGCTTTGTCAACTTGTTGTCATGCATTTGGTAAGTTCCATACAATTTGGTTGAAAACTCTGCATATTGTAAGAAAAAAACATGCAGAAAAATTTCAGATTTTTAAAGAAAACTTTTATATCTTCCCGAATATTCATGCTATTTTTATGAAAATGCATACAAACAATGTGCAAAGCCATTGATGAAAGTTACAAATCATTATCAGTTTTCTGTGAAATGGGGTGAGCTGAAATAATCTTTCTTGTTCATCAATTTTGGATCGGTACCCTAAATACCCTCATGATCAGATCTTCACTGAGAAATGCAAGTTCAAACCTATTCATTTCATGGTCGAAGTTCAAGTGCAGTTCTTCCAGCTTTTGTGGAGAAAGGTGAAAAAAATGTGTAAATCTGAAAGTGTCCAGATACTTTTGATCATATAGTGTATATACGAGGATGATTGCATTCCGGATTTTTATAGAGATTCATTATCTATCTCAAATTTTGTTTTGGTGCAACTATATCATTAAAATATTTAAAAAAATTTTAACTTTTAGTTTATATCAAGTTCAATAATGAAGTTGAACTTATTATCTAAGTAAAGTAATGGAAATCCAGTTGTTTTGTCAAAATATACATGTATTAACAATTGAACAAAATTGTGTCGAATTTTCAAACCATACTAGTTTTCAGTATTTTCGAAATGGAGTTGCAATCATGGAAAGCACCCTGTATATAGCTGGCAGGGTAGTCCTCCACAAGCAATTATTAAAAGTTGCATTAATTCGATGAAGTTACAATCTCTCAGTTTAGATTTTATGAATAGAGAATAAGTGCATGATACTTGGATCATACAATCCCAAAAAGAGTTTGATTATTTGAGACTTTCTCAGTTATCAAATTTTTATTTCCTAGAACATGGAGAGGAAGAAAAAAAAAACAGTAATGACATAAGCTAACTTGAATGATCAGAATCTTTAAAGATTCAGCTGCATCGTATACGAATAACACCGAACCTTTATGCCAGTCAGGCAATCAGTGCACAGATTCTCTTCAATGTATGGACTGCAGTAGTCGAAGATCCACAAGAATTCCAATTCTCTCTGCAAACCACCCAGCTGAATGGCTTCCATGAGCTGGAGAACACTGGCAAAAGTGAGTATTAATTCTGACTTGTTCTTGCTGATGGCTGTCTAAAAATATGTTGCCGGACATATGTCTGTCACGTCTCGATCAGCGTGTACTTTCCTGTTAGCTGTATTTGAAACATGAGTGTTTGTATCAAGGGCCTTCACTGCATCTACGTAGATCTGCTGGGTATCATTTACTTCTCTTCGTGGCTTTTTGCCTTCCAATGAAAACGAAATGTACCAGCAGGAACATTCCATTGAATTTTCCATGTTGAAATGGCCACTGAAGAGCCTGGACTGAAATCGTATTCAACATGTTTGAGATATTCTGTAAAAGCACATCTTCCATCACTGACCTGATATGATTGTTGAGAAGTTCTTGCTCATGTTTATCAAGCCATAGTTCAGGAACCCTTTCTGTAGATTTGTTGAATCCATGCTTTGTCGTGTGATAGCTGGTTATCAAGGCCAGAGGAGAAGCTACTCGTTGTTGATAAGGTATCCGTAAGTCAATGGCTTTTTAGTGTGTAGTGAACTCTGCCTTAACCAGCAGCACCTACCTGGACCTCGCAGATGCCAGATAAGAGATATTTCTGGGAAAATGAATAAGTGGGTCTAGAATTTACATGTTCGTGTTTTGTAATGTCATCAGTAGAAGTTGCAGCACGTGAAGTCTGTTGGTCATGTTTTTCAATCTAATGACCACAACTAAATAAATAATATTGAAAATAGCAGATTGTTTAAAATTTATTGTTGTAAAATCAATTGTTTGATAGCTAAATTGTTAGCATATGCATGTAATTTTATATTGCATTAAAAGCATTAAATTACATTTTAAAATTGCCATATGTATTGTCACATTTAAGTTATGTAGTTTTTGTGTGATTATTTAGAACTTCGAATGTCTGTCTGCTTATTTGACTGTTGTCGAAGTTTTTAAAATTGACTGTGTTTATATTAAAACTTCATGACATCACCTACTGTATATAGATCAATGTTGTTCGGCAAATTTTATGAATTTCTGCAATCTTTTGTCTGTCCTTGTAACTTTTTGTGGTTTAAATGTTGTCTTTGTCTTTTACTTCCTCATCATCATCTTTCCCATTACATATTCTAATTTGCGTCGTCATCAAGAATTGAACAGGAAAAGAATTATCTTCATCTACTTGAGCCCCTACCTCCTGTTCGCTAATCTTTTACTACTTTTCTTTTTTTTATTTCATAGGCGTATATTTCGGATTTAAATTTATGCCTTCAGAAACGTTGTTGTTTTTATATTGTCGGTTACTGGTACAACGGGGAGAAAGTTTGCATGTGGTTGTCCAGGAAAAACATCGAGAGATAATCGTTATGTCTTAAAAAAGAGATGGCTGCCAGTCCACGGAGAACATTGCGAGGCAACTTGACGTTTGTCGCTGTTTATTTTGATCAAGCATCTTCCTAAAGGTGGCCTATTCTCGTGTCGTCTATCTGGAAAGATGTTTACCACTGAAGACAACCTAGCGGCACCTTTTATTTTGATGTTCAGAGCATAGAGATTGAACGCATCAACTATGGGAATGCTCCAACTTCAAAGACGAGTCGATTTAGTGTGACGAGTGATTCTGTCACCAACTGGTGTGGAGAGGGATGGAGACCAGGTTTCATCCTAGTAGCATCAAGGCGAGATTGTTTCGGTAGCGCTGGAATTCTTGTGTGGAATGACTTTAAGCAAAATGGGAGAATAGATTGACATATATCACTGTGAATACTATTGCCTTCAAATAATCCTCTATATGCATCTACTCCGAAGTGCCATTTGTCCAAATTTTCTTTTTTTTTTGGACGTTAATGCCAGATTATGTCGGACTTGTGCTGTGAATAAGCTGCTGGGGAGAGAGGATATTGCTGGAACAGATTGATTAATGTGGTCCCCTGATTTAAATCCTTTTAAATGTGTGTCCTGATGAAAAAATGCTCATGTCCACCATAAGATCTTTCTATTTATTGTGATGAGCGGGGTGTTCATGCAATTGCAGGGGCGGCTTTAGAAATTTTCACACCTAAAGCAAACATCTGTTTTTGCACCACCGCCCCTCTCGCATCTGTCTCCATTGGCTAAAAATAATAAAATAGAAATGCATGAAAAAAAATTATGAATTTAAAAGGGAAGACAATTCAAGTATCACTTATTGAATAAATACTTAATAAATGAACATACATTATTTTTGCCTTTATTTATATAAAAATTTATTAAACCATTTATGAAAAATTAGAAAAATTAATTCAATTGATTAAGTTTTGAAAATTGATTGAAATTCATTGTCGAAAATTATTAATACAACAAAATTGCATCTTGTGACGAAGAACAACTCTTTTGGAATAAGATTGCTTTTCGCTCCGCGAATTCGGACAGGTAAAAAAAAATTACAGGCATTTTTCGATGACCCTGTTTTTTCAACTAAGTTGAATTTTCCAACTAATAATGCAGATATCGGTCTGAAACTTTTGCCAGATATTCCCACCTATATTGCACATACTTTAGTTGAAATGCAAAATATTTAGCTCAAATTAAAAGAGTTAAAAACATTTTTTTAAATTTATTCCGGATCTAGTTAAGCCATTTTAATATTCGACGGCTCTTTTTATAGATATTTTTTACTATCTATATTTTTTTTATTTAAAATTTTTCTCTCGGATTAATACCCTTTTATTTAAGCTCGAAAAAACGACGATTCAACTGAACCCTCCTCCCTTATCCGATATATGTGTGCGAAATATAGTGGCATATTTTGGATGACCAACCCAACTACTTAAAGCAATAAAAATGCTGTTATGTATTTTTTAAATGTCAAAGTATAATTCGACTGGATTATTATGTATTTCCCAAAATTCTTTAAGAACCTTTCCTGTGGGTTTTAAAAAATTCACTAATGACCCTCTGAATTTTCCATCTTGTTTTCGTAATTTCCTTTTTCTGTTTTCAGAGTCGCTTAATTTTCTTGAAGCCATTTTAAACGAATGTCTAAAAAAATTTAATAATAAATTTAGTAAATAAAACGTAATAACAAAAATAACTATTTTTGATCGAATCGCAGATCATAAAAGTTGAGCGCAATATTTTAAAATTATTATTCAGGTTCTCTTACTCTCAGGTTTAATGTCTAATTCATGAATGAATAGTTCTAAATATAATTAAGTTATACTTACTAGATGCATTGCGACGTAGTGAATGTTGTGATCATGTGAAATTCCTAAATTCTCCAAGAAAGTCATGTCATGCATTGAATGAAAACACGAGTTTTACGGCTGGTCATCTGACTCTCCAACTATCCACTAATTTATCTAAGGAGTTCACAACAATTACTTATGTATTCTGTCCTTTCGTCCAAATCTAAAAGTCCTGCGTCCCTGTTGGTGTCTTCAATCTCGACTACAAGGATATTTCGTCCCTCATCTGTTTTCTCCCAATTGGTAAAAAAATTTCTTGATTTGTCGTTGGACGGTCACTGATATCAACCAAGGTTAATGAGTTCACTCAGGCAGTTTAGAAGTCAACATCGGAGGGTGGTCAAAATCTGCATGGGCGAGATATCTGCATATCCCAACTAGTGAAATTCCACATTAGTTCAGAGCCACTCCGATCGATTCCTTTAATGGTCTGTCTGTGCCCTATTTGATTTCAACTTGATTTATTATCCACACCGATCCTGTTTACCCAAAGGGTGTAAAGCATGCCACGAGATATAATAATCCCGCCGAAGCGAGATTCCAAAAATTGGTTGAGGCTCATTAAGTTGTTCCTCTCCACAGTAATCTTTAGTAACAGGCGGAAGATTAGCACGATATTGAAAAGAAACCAGAACCTAGTGAAGTTGATTTCAGCTTCAGAAGTATATTCTATAACTCATCTGTTTTCTCCCAGTTGATGACATATTATCAAATGGTGGTCTCTGATGTCGGCCAAGGATCACACTTTAAGTCGGTTAGTCATGGGGGCCAGAAACCGAAAGAACCACCCCAACTGCTATTTTTCTTTCTTTTCTTAGAGTTTTGTTTTCCCTAAAACGTCCTTTAATTTATTTGATGTTCCTTTACTATACAGGGTGTACTCAAATGAAATGACCCATTTCAAAAATTAATAAAAAATAAAACTAAAAATGTTGAAACTACGGTGGTTTTTTAAAAGAAGAGCGCATCTGAAAAAGTTTTTTTTCAGATAAGGTAACGCGGCGTTACGCCGTTCTAAATTTGTTACAACGAGAAAATTCCGTAAGCAATGGCTACCGATCAGCAGAAGCCGATGCGCATTTTCTGGTTTCTTTTTTAGTTTTTCTTGAATATCACGAAAATTCTTCAGTTTTCACACTACGTGTGAATTAACAAATTAAAGAGCGTAAAATTCCCTACAAATACATGCTTTTATTTTTCTTCCAGTTTTAATATTTTCTCGGATAATGGTTCTAAACAAATTTTTGATTTCCAATAATTTACGACCCCCTAGACCACCTAAATGGCCTATCTGAAACAAAAAAAAAAAATTGAGATGCGCTCTTATTTAAAAGAAAAACCGTAGTTCCAACTTTTTAGTTTTTTTTTATTTTTTATTATTAATTTTTGAAATGAGTCACTTCATTTGTGTACACTCGTATTACGAATTTTTCTCTTTCCCAAGGAATTTGGCGCCTGAAGCGGTCGCACACTTGTTTACCGCTTAACCTGGCCCTTTGCAATTGTAATTAGCATTTAGAACCAGAACTGAAGCATATATGTGGGGAAAGTGGGGTAAAACCGTGTATCCAAGACTCGAAGGCCTGTTGGAGCTAAACTATTCAACATAGAGCTTGTAAAATTTTACTAAAATATTCATTATTTATCAGAGTACAATATATCTTTCAGGAAAAATCATGGTTTTACTACTTTTTTTTAATAATGATTTTTTTTGTTGTAAAAGTCGAACCACCCGGTTTTACCTCTCTAGTGGGTTAATACCGGGTACACATGCTAATTCTATGGGAAATTAGGGTAAACTAGATTTTTAGTGGGAAAGTAGCATACATTTTAATTTTATTTAACCATTTAAGAACAAAACAATTTTTTAACATTTAACAATAGTTATAATATTTGACAATTTAGGAAAAAAAGACGATTTTTTAAAAAATTAACAATAATTACGATAGTTGACAATTTAAGAATAAAGACAATCAATTTAGATATTTGCAAAATTCGTATCTAAATTAGTGATAAAAGCTGTAGGGATGAAATAGGGAACCTAGTAATGTCACTAGAGCATTGGAACACTGCTGGTTTTGAAATTACAATATAACAGAATATCGGAAAAATCAAATGTAAGAATCTAAAAAAATGTACAAAACAAGAAGTTGGAAAAACGTAATAGACCTACTGGGTTCTCCTACTATTTTAATGATCCAAATTCAAAAGCATAGAAAGAAAAATAATCCAATCCAAAAGCAAAAGAAGAAAAATTTATTCCACGTAATTCTTTCTTCTTTAAAATTCAAGCTAAGGGACGAGCTCAATCGAAATGACGATGAGTTAAATAAAACCAAATGATTGCAAAGACTTCGAGCAAAAGAATTTTAATTTTACATGCGTTTTAAATTTTATATGAGAAAAAATGAATAAAATCGTTTATTTTCAGGCGAGGAAATAATGGAATAAATAAATTTTAATTCTTTTCAAAATTTTAACTAAAATATTTCTTTGTATTATCTGAAATTATCACAAGAAAAGAAAATGTTGGAAATCGGAATAAATTGGAAATGCTTTCCATCAGATCATTTGACTCAAAGATCAAATAGGAATGACCCTCACAAATTACCAACTATCTCACAACCTAACAAAATCCTCTTTGGTCGGGAATCCTTAGTTTCCCGTAGTACCCGATTTTACCCCACAAGAAGTATCCGGTTTTACCCCGAGTGCAGAGGTTATGAAAAACGACACAGAACCACGTAATTCTTCTTTAAATAAATAAATAATAATAATAGGATATAAATCCTTAGTAAACATATAATAAGCCGGACTAAGTATAGTTTTTATAATTTTAATTATTAATAAGTAAGGATAGTTTAAAAAGAAACGGGCATTGGAGAGTTGACATCATAAAACAAATAAACCTTCACAGACGAAGTGAATTCAACAACAACATGACAACTATGACCATTCTTTTTTCGTCACTAGTAGAGAATAATTCAGAATTTGTCCACTAGAAAGAAGAATTAATAACGCCAATATCAAAGTACTTTGTTTTACCCCACTTTCCTCTACATCGTTGTCGGAGGTTACGGTTTTACCCCATTCTCCCCTAACCAAATGGTAGGTTTAATAAACTTGTGCACAAGAATCCCCGAATCGTCAGTGAATTCAACAACCCTAAAATAATATGATAGATTAAAACACTTTATGTCCTTCGTAAACGAAAAAAGTAAAAAGTAGTTGATTTAGCTCTTATAGAGTCATCTACTGTTACATCATATATTCAATGTATACATTGTATATATTTGTCCACACCACATACAATTCAGAGTAAGTTTACCATCTCTAATTAACCTTTAGCTTGCTTTTATACCTTTGGCAAATGGCAGGTTAATGAAAGGAGCCCGAATCTGTTTACATAGGTGACTTGTTGCGTGTCAAGCGTTCGTGAACAGAGAGTGGGGAAGATGTCATTTATTACATAAAAGTTTTGGAAATGGTCAAACAGACCGAAAAATTCTGAGCCTGGGAACACATGCTGAGCGCCGAATGTCAGTGTCACAAAGTGGAATTTTGCGTGAGGCCAAATTTACCTCATTCTTTCTATTAATGAGAGAAGCGTCTATTTTTGAGATCCCCCCCCGTAAGCCATGAGTGATATGCTGTAATGTTCCTTCTGAGTTAGGATTTAAGTTAACGATAGTATATTTTCATTCGTTGAATGTTGTAAACATAAAAAATTGTTTTAGTTAATAATGATTAAAAAATATGAATAATCGACATTAACTGCGACGCGAAACTGATTATTTTTAAAGATATGAAAAGAGACTACAAAAATAAAACGATCTGCAAATAAAAATGTATAAAAAATTATAAATATAAAACGTTTTTTTTATCAGTGCGTTAGAAAGTATAAAACACTTTTTTTTAAATCAAAATCCTGGTAGTCAAAACAAAAATTATAAAAACTAGAAACGCTAACAGAATTTATCTAATTAAACTGGAATTGTAATCAGATTCATAATATACAGGTTGTCCACTCTAAACATGGTGCAATAGCTAATTTCTGAACCGCAAGAGACAGGCATATACCTCCAATCGGAAAAATGCTTTAAATGACGGGAAGAATTATATTTTGTAATATTTGAATCACTAAATGTACTGAAAAATTACGAAGTTAAAATTTTTATACAGCCCCCCCCCCTTCCCAGCCCTCGTTGTCATATTTAGTGAAATGTTTTTGGCACACTAATATGTTAAACAAAAATCGACGGGAGGCTGTCTCTGCAAACGGCCGCTGGGATTGAGGGGTTTAGACTTACTTACCTTACTCAACTGTGACTAAAGTAGCTGTATGTGATTATTAACTCTACAGTCTATAGTGACTATTAGTCTAGTGTGACTATGTAAAATTCTTCGTGATTTTAACCAACTTAGCAGCTCGATTGTGACTAAACCGTAATTCCAAATTCTAAAATTCTTTTTGCAATCTTCAATGTCCACCTTTCTCTGTTAAATGAAACTAAAACTAACTCTCTATGTTATTAGGCTACGGAGCTATAAGCGTTTAACTTTAGCGCGAAAAGCGGCGTCATAATATAACACCATTAAACCACTATGGAGAAAGAGACGTAAGTCTACGTCAAAAGAAGCTCTTCTTCGACTCTTCTGCGACCAAAACTGACCGAGTTATGGAGCCTTGAATATCATAATTTTGAACTAATCAGCGGCTGCGACGAGCAAGCACTTCGCATTGATTGGAGGATCTTCCTGGGAGTGGCCATTGAAATGATCTAAAGCGGTCTACGTCAGCGATACTCAAAGCTCCATAACTCTTTCAGTTTTAGACGCAGAAGAGAACTTTTTGGTTTGAAAAGTTACTGTGTTAAAAATATTTTACTAAATATGACTAAAGATACTGGAGAATTGTTTAAAAATTTAGACTTCATAATTTTTTCAGCAATGTACTAATGCACTCGAAAAGAATAAAATATAATTCTTTCCTCCGTTTCAAGCATTTTTTCAATTATTTTTATGTGCTTATCTTTAAAGGTTTAAAAATTAGCTACTAGGCCAAGTTTAGAGTGAGCACCCTGTATATAAACTTCTCTATATTGAAGGTTTAGGGATTTTCTTATGATACTCATTGTGGCTTGTTTATAAAAAAAATAGTTTTTTTAATATTTATTATTGTTAAGTGTTTAGCAATTAATACATTTTATAATATTTTCGAAACAAATATTTTAATCCTTATCTTTCTGTAATATTCTTAATTTCTTCGAATAAATAATCTAATTTTTTCTCTCTACAACAATAGGTGAAATCTTCCATCTTTGATGTTTAGTTTTTTTTGTGTGTGATTTTTCAGAACAGCTTAGAGCGTCTCTTAAAAGGTGTCATATTAGATCTTATGTCTTAACAGCTCATTTGTTCTTGGTTACAATTGAAATTTTAAGTTCTACTTACTAACTGGTTACTAAGTTCTGAAAATATTAAAATATTGCTTTGTCATCGAGAACATGCATGTACGAAATTTGAGAACTTTAGCTAATACAGAAGTGAGAGAAAAATCGATTACAAAACTCTCTTTTTATAAACATGAATGTAGTCGAGTTAAAAAAAAAAGCGGCTAAGTAACATTTTCTCTAAAAAAATATAATTTCGAAGAATTTAAAGAACTGATGCGCATTTTCTTTTAAACAATATATTAAAAAAAGAACGCACCACGAATAAGAAATCACCTATCAAAAACAATGAACAATTTATTGTCTTCGCTTTTTAACTTCTGTGCAAGGCATTAAAAAACACATACATATCAAAAACTATAAAAAACTATAAAATGAAAAAAATATAGGGGAGAGTGGGGTATAACCGGGTACCCTTGATTCTGGCTCTATTATTTTTCCCATCTAGCAGACAGATACTGAATTACATTCTACTAGTCAAGAAAAAGGAACAGTCATAGTGGCGTGTTGTAACTACTGAATGCACTGCGTCTGTGAAGGTTTATTTGTTTTAAGACGTGTACTCTTTAATGTTCGTTTGATCTTCAGCTATCCTTACTTAAAAAATCATTATAATTATAAACACTATATTTAGTTCAGCTTATTATACATTTACTGAGGATTTATAACCTATCAAACAATAAGGATTTATTCCAATAATTAGGTTGTTCTATTTTGTTTTTCATAACCTCTGCCTTGGGATAAAACCGGGTACTCCAAGTGGCGTAAGACTGGGTCAAACAGTATTGATGATTCCTCCCAGTAAGACGATAAAAACACATAAGACGTGGATTGTTCATATTTTAATGATGTATTTTACTAATTTAAATAAAGAAGAATGGTTAATCCAATGTAAAAACTGTCTTAGCTGTGCCCACGAAAGCTGCAGTGGCGCAGAGGAAGAAGGCAACTGCTTTACATGTGAATTTTGTAACTAATATTCTTAAACTGTCATATAAAATAAAAATGACTGCAACTTTTCCACTGAAAATCGAGTTTTCCTCATTTACCATAACGTTACCATGTGTACCGGTTTTACCCGGGATAAAACTGGGTAATTTGACTTATTTTTATAAAAAAAATCATTGATAAAAAAAGTAATGAAACTGTGAATTTTCTGGAAAGATATATTGTACTCCGATAAACAGTGAATATTTTAATAAAATTTGATAAGTTCTATGTCAAATATTTAAGCTCCAACAGGACTTCGAACCTTAACTACCCGGTTTTAACCCACTTTCCCTTATTTTTTTTTATAGTTAAGAACTTTTATTTTCAAAAATCGCATTAAAGTTAAGACAGAAATTCTTCTCGAAATACGTTTTCAAATATGCATGATAAAAAAAAAATGCCTTTTATTCTACTTGAATTTTATGTATTCTATTATTATTTTTTCTTCTTGATTAAAACTACAGTCGGACCTCTATTTAACGAAGTCGCTAAATCCTGGAAAAAAGTTCGTTATATGGAAAATTCGTTAAATAGAGATTCACCTTTTAAAATACTTTAAACTACACAAAACAGATTTTAAATTCATAAACAGTAAATATTATTATTAAAAAAAGTAATTACTCACTCCTTTATTTTGTAAATTAATAGCTATTTGTTTTCCATCAAAAAGAAATCTGCAAGGAAAACCAGAATAAAACAAAATATTGTCCGGGAATACACAGTATTTTCAATTAACAAAAAATAATTTTATATTAAAATTAATGAATTTTAATGACATTATCGCATTTATTTCAACAAGTAATTTTAAGCATACATTACCACATACGCCCTTAGATTTAATTACTGATAAAGTTCGAGGATAAGGGGAAAGCTCCATTGAGGATGAAAGGGGGATATTGAAAGTTTTTTTAATGAAGTGGACAGGGGGGGGGGGAAGGTTGCACCTCCTGGATGAAATGAAAAGAATGACTGCGTTTTTACTACTCTCGATGAGTTAGGAGACAGGTAAACCCAGTTCAAGGTCATTGATCACCACAAAATGTGTTAAAAGAAAGAATAAGTTTGAAATGTTCAGAAATATTTTGAGAAATAGGGAGAAAAAAAAAAATTGATCACAAGAAAAAGTTCGTTAAATAGAGAATGCACTTCGCTATTTGGAGGTTATTTTACGAAAAAATTCGCAAAATGTTCTTAGTTCCAAGGAAAAGTTCGCAAAATAGAGAAATTCGCAAAATAGAGGTTCGTTAAATAGAGGTCCGACTGTATTTCATAAACAAACTTTTAAAAAAAACATTCATTGTTTTGTCCAAAAGACGATTTCTTTGCGTTTCGAACTCTAAAACAACCCACGCCTTTCTTTTACTAAATTATTTGAATTTAGTTTTTTATGATTATGTTTATGATTTTAAATAAAAAAATATTATTTACCTTTCAGTGCATATATCAAAATAAAAGCGCGATTATAAATTGAGTTTATTCTTTATTTTATTTTTCCTTTCAAAAGTTCCGGATTAATTTCCTCCAGTAAGGGAAAAATCAACACGTTGGAAAAAAAAGAATTTTAATCAAGGTTCACGCATGAAGAACAAAAGTCCTTGCATTAATAGTGAACAAATTACTGATTTTATTACGAAGGAAGATGAGAACATAAGCTAATATTTACTCGCTTGCAAAGAGCTGTTCTAGAAAGCGAAGAAAATATTTGGTGATCCTTCATTTCTTTGACGACATTTTAATCTTAAAAGCTTAGTCTTTAACTGCAGAGAATTATCAAAAATAAAGCATTACTAATACAATAGCCCAGATCCCTCGCTAACGCTCTGACGCCACCAACAATAAAATTTCCGCCGTAGCACTTCGAGACGTTCAACAGCATTATTTCATTGTTCGAGAACCTAAATTTCAGTAATTTTAAATTTAAAAGAGTAATTGTCATTCTAATTTCAAATTTAATAGCTCTAAAATAGTCAAATAAAATTTGCTATCCATCGATATAAAATTTATCTCGCTATGATCGATATTTCCCGAGAAATTTTAAATTATATTAATCATATATTTCAAATTAATTTCCGTTTTTTAATAGGAAGTAGTAAATTACGTCAGCGGTATATCATATGCGTGATACAGTTTGGACGCCACGATGCATCTGATTTAGTGCAATCGTGACAATATAATTTGATAATTTTTTTGGCAACGTTGAGATTTACACAAAGACATCTGAAGTACAAGGAAAATTGTTAAACAACGAGTGTTGCGTTACCTTTGTTGCTGTACTTGTGTTTTTTCGCAATCCAAGACCGTCAATTTCGGACTTTCTCTGCATGGAAAGATTGACGCAGTACTTTTTATGGATTGATCTAATCATCATTACGGAGTCGTGTTTTTGGAACGAACTATACTGTGCCTAGCTTGGAACTAGGGGATTACAGCCTTTGTTGCTTCAAATCCCATAACTCCTCTCATTCAAGTTTAAACAACGAAAAATACTTCACACTGAATGTTGTTTACCAAGAGGTTTTTTGAATAAAGAAATATGTAAATAATATGTAATTAAAAAAGATATTTCCTGTCATAATACATATGTTTATTTTATTCGTTTTCAATCAATGTTAAACATTTCTCTCTCATATATATCTATTTAAACAAGTCAGATTTGACGGGAAATCTCTTGAATGAAGAGGCAATTTGAACCCGTCATACCATGACGGGTGATTTTCTAGTATTAAGGAAGAGTATTAAATAAGAAGAGAAGAAACATTTGGATTTTTAAGAAGTTTATCAAATACAGTACAACCTGGTTAACCGAACTAAAGGGGGAAATGCCGTTTCGGATGACGATTTTTTCGGTTAAGCCAGGAACACCTATTACTATTTTGGGTACTTACGTATTAACGCCACCGAAGCTACAGATCTGGCGGTTTTTAAGTGCCGCCAAATTTGGNGGTTTTTGTACTTACGTATTAACGCCAATTTGGCGGTTTTTGTACTTACGTATTAACGCCAATTTGGCGGTTTTTAAGTGCCGCCAATTTGGCTGTTTTTGTAAACAAGATTGCTCTTTATTGGCGCATTACCGCCAATCTGTAGCCTCGGTGGCGTTAATACGTAAGTACCCTATTTTGTATCTAATTACAGTATGTAATTCTGAAATGTTTTGAGTGTAAAACGAATTCAAAACTCTCTTTGTAGGCTACGCTTATGTTTTTTTTATTAAAGTTATCCGTCGGGTGTAATGCGCCTGATAGGCACAGGTAAACAATATCGTTTTTAATATTGTTAATAACCATTAATTTTAATTTTAGAATTCTAAAATTAATCATTGACCTTCGGCTTAAAAGAAAAAAGTGGGGATATCGTTGCAATAAGTTTCGCCTTCGCGATTATTCCTATGCACTACAGTAGGTGTTTTATTTATTTATTTATTTTTTAATTTGCGATTTCAGATAATCCGGGTTTCTGTCACCCGGGTTTTACCGTATGTTTAAGAAAATACTTAATTTTTTTTCTGATTCAAAAGAGAACAAAAGAATAACGAGGCATTTTTTTTTAAACCATTGAATTTGTGTTTATTTCTCATCGAATGACTTCAGTGATCAGAGGTTTAGAGAGAGAAATTATTTTCTACTTTTTAATACACTAATAAAAGCATACTTTTAAAAACTTTTAGTTTTATCATTTAAACGAATTTTTAATATGGATTATTTACAAAAACAGGGAAGAGGACAATGGCTTTTGACCTTTGTAACCAGCATCGTATTTTTATTTTGAGATTTCGGTCATGCACGGACAGCAGCCATAAATTCTTGAAAGATATACAGAAACCATACAGAGATACGATGGAGCTTCTTCCCAATCTTTGTTCAATCACTCCAAAGCCCTTCCCTTGGGTATCGTTACTACGATGCGTGGCATTTTACGAGTGGAGTAGATTTCTGAGTAATATATGGGAATCGATAACATCAACTGCAGAGAATCACGCAGCTCCTTTACTGGGTAAGTGCTTTGTAACTGAAAAACATACATATTTTAATTCAGTATATTCCAAAATTTTTGGGCTGTACAAAAACTGTGTTTCAATGAGAGTAAAAGATTATTTCTATTCGGGGACGGATTAAGCTGTGCGAAGGGTCCCTTTTCCCTTCCAAATTTCCAGAACCAGATTCTTTTTATTGATTTTAATTTAATCTCTATCTAACCAGTTTTTAAGTAGCACATAACAAGAGAAGGGTTCCCACTTACCCGTTACACTTCCCATAACTTCTAAACGGTGACAGCTTAGACCATAAAGTTGGTGTCTAGGTATAGTAAAAGGGCTATGCGGTACTCGATGAAACAACTTACAACGCCATCTATAAGCAAATTTTGGAATTAGCGGTCCTATCTCGTAAACGGCGAAAGAAGCGAGAAAAAAGTCAATTAGAAAGTTTTAGAGCACTCTCGATTTAGTACGAAAAGATACCTTGCGCACATTAATACTCAAAACAGAATGCAAAAAATGAATATTTGTTTGGTTACGATTTCGAAAATTGTCATGTCATAAAGAGTGGAAGAAAGAAACTGAGACACTCCCCTGTCTTCTGGATCATTTACTTATATTGCTCAAAATGCTCTCCGTTAGCTACTATATACATTTTCACTCTGGACTGGATTTCTCGCTGCACATTGTGCAACATGGCAGGTGTTACGGAGGCACAAGCATCAGTAATGCTTCGTCGAAAATCCTGTAATGTTTGCGGAGGGGACGCTTATACCTGCCCTTTTATGTGTCCTCATAAGAATAAGTCCAATGGGGTCAAGTCAGGTGAGCGCGGAGGCCACTCTACGAAACCACCATACCCGATGACTTGATTCTGGAATGTCTCCATTAGGTACTGTTTAACGTTTGAAATCTTATGAGGAGGGGCGCCGTCATGTTGGAACCATACATTTCGGAGTTGGTGCAACGGTAGATTCTCAACAAAGACGGTTATTATATCCTGCAGAAGCTCCAAGTACCGTTGTCCCGTTAACGTTCCCTCGTAAAATACTAGTCCAATGAGTCTGTCATTAAAATTTCCGCACCAAACATTAATCGACCAGCGTAGTTGTTGTCGAACTTCGACAGCATATTTCGGATTTTCCAGCAACCAGGTATGAACGTTCTGTCTATTAAACATTCCGCTACTCGAAAAATATGCCTCATCCGTCCATATTACGTCTTCCAGGAATGTTGGATGGTCCTCTTAAGTTATTCATCACAAACTTGCACCACGTGTAACGTCTCTCAGCATCTCTTGGCATGGATGGGCACCTGATTCTTTCAGGATTGTCCAAACGCGGCTTTTTGAGAGGCCACAATTTTCACTCATCATTTTTGTACTGCTCTGAGGATGGGAGAGAGCGTATGCTAGCACATCTTCAGATTGCACTTTGAGTCCTACATTACGAGGTCTATGAACTCGAGGACGGGTGGTCACGCAGCCCGTCTCCCTCAATCGTTTTACAACTTTTAAGATGGTCTGCCGTGTAGGATGCGGTCCTTCAGGAAAACGTTCACGATACAGTCGATTTTGCCTTACGCCCACATTCACCGTAAATTAACAGCATCTCACACTACTCGTTAATGCCAAATTTTGCCATAACCCTCAGCTTTAAAGTACAACCCAGCAGAACCATCCTTTTTATAGCAGTAGTCTCTGGTGAACAAGTATGACGTTCCATCCTCATTTGCATAATACATGAAATCCATGTGATTTTTATACCAGGTATGGTTGAGTTGAGCTATGTGTTTGGAGAGGCGATTTTGCAAGATCAGCAGAAAGTTTTCATGGTTTGTAGAGACATTCAGTAAAACACGCAACCGGTGGGGACAGAACCTTGGCCCTCATGAATGCAAATCTCGTGCGTTTCCCCTGCGCCACAACACAGGCTGATATTTAGTCCGTAAGGTGATCTTCTCTCGCTTCGCTCGCGTTTCACGACGCCACAGTGTTGAAAATCACAATCAAACAAATGTTCATTTTTTATATTATGTTTTGAGTATTAATGTGCGCAAGGTATCTTTACGTACTAAATCGAGAGTGCTCTACAACTTACTAATTAACTTTTTTCTCGTTTCTTTCACCGTTTACGAGATAGAACCACTAATTCCAAAATTTGCCGATAGATGGCGTTGTAAATTGTCTCATCGAGCAGCGCATAGCCTTTTTTACTATACCTAGACACCCACTTTATGGCCTAAGCTGTCACCGTTTAGAAGTTAAGGGTGTGTGTGTAACGCATATAAGTGGAAACCCTGTATAAGTAACACATCTAACGACAAACCGAAACAACATTTCATTGCAGATGACCTTCAAGATAGGAAACATTGTAAGTAATTTTAAACTAAATGGTGAAAAATTTGCAAAGCGTTTTTAACACAATTTAAATACTAAAATACAAAGTTTTATAGGGTTTTGACTTGTGAGACAGTCCGCCAACTGAAAAAAAATGGAGCACAGTGATCTGCAATCGAATTTGTAAACATGAAAAAAAATCCTATTTAATCCTGAATAATGTTTTGAAATTGAAACGACAATTAATTTTAATTTGAATATGTCCAAGTACATATCTTTTGTAAATCAAACGAAAGCATAAAATAAGATAACCTTGATATATACAGAAAAGAAAATGTCGAGACCTCGGGGTCCCAAAAGTTGAGGCGCCCATAGGCAGTTGCCTACTTTGCCTTTTTAATAATCCGGCCCTGTTTCTATTCGAAAACATATTTGAGTATTCATATAAATTGAAAAATGTATCTCAACACTACACAGCAATTCTATTTCGTTTTTTTTTTTTCTTTCTCCCCTCGGCTCTCTCGTATACTTACATAACATGACGCATTTTGTGCTTAGCTTCGAAACATTGTGATCGAGTATGCATTTTGGATTTCTTCTCGCTGACCAATCGGGTCCAAAATTTCATATTGATATACAATTTTTGGAGTAAAGATCATTGTCGTCGTTCAGGCAAAAAACACTAAGTCCAAAACTACAGTTTCGAGATATGGTCAGTTTAAACTTGATTAATTTTGAGTCGTTATGATAAATAATAAAAGTTATTTTGCAGATTTTTAGCTTCTACGGTTGATTTACCGGTCAGCGTCGGCCTTGAGCCGATTGGACCGATTGCTCCAAATAGGGCCCCGCGCCAGAGATAAAAAAGAACGTACTTAAACTTACTCAAATTAAAATCAAGTAGGGTCAGTTGGGGTAATTGGGTCGAATTTTGAAGAATCTGTCATTTTTTTCTCTTTAAAAGGATAGTACTATGCGATGGAGAAGATATCTATATTGTTGCACAAAGTCTTACTGTGGGTGTATGGTGTAAACAGTCCAACACTGGATAATGGAGAATGAAGATTTATTTACAAATATACAGGAAAACACGTAGCACAGGTACAGGAAACAATAGTTCTTGCACAGATTACCAATGTAAACAGACAACAATTCGCAGGTAATAACAGTTCAGCACTTTTTTATCTAACAACACAAACAGTCAGCAAATAACTAATAACTAGTAGACCATAACTGCACCTTCAATAGCGCTCAACTCACCAGCTCGCACTGCGGGTAGAACTCCAAAGGCCTTCGTACTCCAAGGCAATCCCAGTCGATAAAAGACCCTCTTCTGAACTAGGTGCCGTCCTTAAATATTCTCTCCGACAGGCCGTGACGTCACATGGTGTTTTCTCGCGTATTCCCTTTCCTAGTAGAAATATCGAGAAAAGGGTTGCATTTTCAGGAATCATCTATTTATCGCCAAGGTCGCCAAATTTGTCGCCAAATCGCCAAAATGGTCGCCAAGTTTGTCGTCAAGGTCATGCGTGCCATAAGAGTCGCTGAGGTCACTCCATGTTTAACCTTGTAAAACTCTCTTCCCAACCATAAGATTTGCATTTCTGGGAAGCGACTTTCCATGATTGTAACAATATGTTTGTGAGTGCATAAACATATTCTGCAGGGTTCATTAAACAATGGCTCCCTTCAAAAATAATTTATTAACAAATCTACCACACTTTTCGGAGCGTTCTTATTTTACCCCGAAGTGTTCCCAATTACCCCGAAGACTACGAGGTAATTGGAAACACGTATATCGGCTTCTGGTCACAGTAACGAATTGGTTTGAAGAGAATATGTTTGAAATGATTAGAAAATATTGTATATTGCCTAAAGATGCATTTAACTGCCTTTTCCCAGTTATCTCAAAATACTGTTTTTTGAACGCTTTTAATCAAAAATGTCTTTTGTTTCATAGTATATCGCAAATTAACTATTATGACTATTTACTAACTTCAGTTTGTTGTAATTTATAGTCATTCTTATTCAAGTTTTGAGGGGAAAAGTTGGGTAATGAATCTTTATAGAAACTGAAGAAACCGAATATTATGACTCACTAAAAGGAAATGGATCAGATTTAAAAATCACACATAAAATCTTGTAGAAACAAATAGTTCAATTTAGCAGTAGAAGGTAGATTTTCAACTTGAAATCGAACTTTCTATTCACTATTCTACGAATTTTTCTTTGACATTCACTCTACATTCACACCAAATAATTCTTTCCTACAATCTACTTCAAAGATACGACCTGGGAGTATAGCTTTTAACTGACTCTCGGAAATGGTAAATTGCTCATTCACCACCGAAACAAATGTTGATTTAGCCAAATTGGTGGTTCCCGAATCTGTCATATCATATTCACTACCGTCAAATTCTTGAATCCCGCTAACGTATGAATAATGTACTTCATTATGGCACCTCCAAAGTTCAACAAAACAAACAGATTTGTTGAAAAATCAACCATGGATGATTCCAGATAAATTACTTCCTCCATTTCCGCAGCCTCCATTTCTTGTTGAAAAGAGCCAATATCCTCATTTCAGATCCCTCCATCAGTATCACGTTTTCTTCTTTCTCATCGATAGTTTTTTGTTTGCTTCCATACTTAAAGTCAAACGGCTTCATATCGTTATTAACAAAGAACTTTCATACTTAAAAAAATAATATGTATGTAGATCTCATGATAAATTGTTTTAAAATGTCAGTTGTTAATTTGACATAAAACAGTGAACTTCTCTGAAGGGACAGAACGCAATCCCGTTTCTAGATTTAAAATTACTTCTTATCAAATAATAAATTATTCCAAATACATAAAAAATAGAGTTTTTTGTTACATTAGAAACCTGTTCTCAACTATCCCGTTCTAAAATTTGTCAGGGGTAAATTAAGAACACTAACCTGTTCCTCAAGATGAAATCCAAAAAAGAAAATTAAAGCTACCTCGTAATCGTTATATTCTACAGATCTAAGAAATATATAAATTAGAAACATAGCTTGCATATAAACAGCGCAGATAACGGAAAATGAAACTTAAGAAATTTTGATTCCACTTTTCTGCACAAGGTTGCAATTAAAGTTAACAAACGTTTCCAAATAACATTGAAAAAAGCAGGAAAGTGTTTTCCTTCTTCCTTTAGAGTGTCTTAACTAAAGCGCATGCTTTTCAGTTCGCAAGGGCCTCACCAGTGTTCTCTGTAGTCACCGTTCCCAATTACTACTTGTTCCCAATTTCCCCGCCTGACCTTATTGTTTCAATTTCAGAACATTATCTTTAGGATTCCTTTTTTTTTATATTTCTAAATTCGACGGCAAACCGGAGTTGTCCAGTTTTTTTCTTACAGCTGGCTGTCAAGGCTTCAGAAGTCAACAGACGCCATCAACTTTCCGTACTGTAATAAAAAAACAAAATTGCAACAGCAGGTTAAGAAGTATTGCGTTACTAATAAGGCATGCCGCTTTTACATGGGGAGAAACAGGCGTGTTCCTGACGTTCACCCTCCAGCCCTATATCAAGGAAGTGACATTGTTTTTCAGAGAGGACTGGGTATTTTCGTTTCCTTTTTGTAAACAGGGAGCATAAGGCAAGTTTACTTTAAACAGCGACAGTTTTTGAGTATCCCACTATATTGGCAGTATTTGAAAACAGACAACTTCTGAGACTCTCATGATGTGTAGAGACACACAAATGTAGATGTGTTTTTAATTAAGGATACAATTATTTTCAGTTAACATAATTCTTTATTATTTTTTTCTTTTAGATCATTTAATGAGAAATCCTCAATACTGCGTTTTTTAATATCTTTAGAATTAAATAAAATTTACAAAAAATTTACAGAGGAATTAAATAGAAATAAAAAATGAATTGACAGTTTTAATTTGTGTGCTTACCGTTGGCTTAGTTTATATATTCTTTTTATATTTTTAAATCTAAGAAAACATTTATAAATTATTCTAAAATTGTGATTCATAGTAAGAGAGGAATTTATAATTATGTAAATTCTGCCGGAATTGAATTCACCAAAATACACATATTAGAACCCTCGAGAGATGCGAACGATTTTTTTAATCAATTATTTTCGTACATTAACTTTAATCATAATATATACTGCGAACAATATTTGTTTATTATAAAAATCTTATTAATTTGATATAAAAACCATTAGGTTGACATTTCTTATACAACAGGAGAACAAATATTAATTTAATGTGAAGGAGTTTCTTTAAAGTTATTAGAAGTGAACATATGATTTAATTAAGAGGTTCCTAACATTTATTACAGCCAATTGAATAACACTTAAAAGCTGGACATTTTAATCTTTTCTCTGTTGTACTTAATATGAATGAGTTACTTATTTCCACTTCAACTTTACTGTAAAAAATTTCTTCTATTAGCGATTTTTTAATTCAGAAAGAAATTAGATTAGTAGTGAAGTTTAGGGAACTGCGCACATACATTTAGTAAAGAAACATCTTCACTTTTGAGATTTTGTATATTAGCCTCTTAAAATATGTATATTTGTTGCATATTAAAAATTACGTTAATCAAATAGTAAATTGTTTCAAGAATTTTATGAACTGTCGCAGTCAAAATCGCTGACATGACTAACAATTTATTCCTTGAAAAAAATGTTTGGGAAATTTTTATTCTTTTTTCTCTATTAAAAATATGCTAATATACAAATGCAGTATAAGCTGCCCTTATTATTACAGTGGAACTTCGCTAATTTGAAAATTTTTAATTAGAATTCGTCGGTAATTAGAATTATTTTTCGGTTCGTCCCTTGATATTCCTTTTAACATAATGTTGAAATATCGTATGTAATTCGATTTTTTTTGCTTAGTTCGAAGTCAAGATTGAAAGATTGTAATTTCTTTTATTTTTATATTCCTGAATTGTTTTCGTTAGTTAACTAAGCCCATACTTTGTGTCCTTAGTGATCATGAATAAATAACATTTTAAGGCCCTTAATTCAACCGAGTAACTTAACTGTTCTACAATGTATCCCTTAAAAAGGAAACAAAAAAAATCTAACTATTTGAATTTTTGAAAATTAATTTTTAAATATTAAATAGGTAAGTTTAATAAAATTTTTAACAATAAATAGTATTAACTTAATAAAAAATATTAGATTTTAATGAATTTTAAAACTTAAATAAATCGGGGTTATCCAAAATTGTTTCCAATTGGGCCCCGCATCTCCTAAGGACAGCCCTGTAATTACCATGAAATAAGTAATTGCAAATTCTAATTACAGTAGAACCCCGGGAATCCGAATTAATTCGGGCTGAACTTTTTTGGATTCCGGGAAATTCGGCAAAATACTCTCGATATACTAAATGCAATAGAGTATTGACTCTGGGTGCTCTGTGAAGGCGTACGAAAAGAGCACGCGGCGATTCGCACTGTGCAGTGGCAAACAAGTTGAGGGTAAAAAGGAGATATCTGAGTTTGTTATTATTAATTAAGGTGCTGTATTCATTCTTAAAGACCAATTCCTATACTTCTTTTAAGTTTAGAGTAAACATTAGGTTTGTTTCTGATTCGTAATTGCTTTTTTCCTTCATTTTTCAGTAAAAATTTTTTCAGAAAATTAAAAAAAGATGTTCGGAGTATCCGAAATTTCGGATTCCCGGGTTCTACTGTAACTGCAGTAGTGACTTCTGCTTGAACGTCGATGATATACTAAAAAAGCATCCTTCTATCTTCTTGGGTTTTTGAGTTATCGAGTCCACATACACAAAACCTCCCAGAAAAGCGGACATACAGTCAACTGTAGGACTCATTTGGTCCAAAATGTGATTCAGATCCGCAATTCTGGTGATAAAATCAAAAATGTTAAATTTTATCTACCCATCTCTTCGCAATTTTGAGTTATCCTACTCATACGGATGGAGAGACAAATAATCTTTCCTTTGACTGATTTCGTTCAAAATTTGACAGAGATCTACAATTTTAGTGTAAATGCCACATACCAAATTTCATTTCCGCACTTTTCTTTTTTTTAATTATTGTGTTCACAGACAGAATTCCAAAAATATTTGTATCTGAGTCAGGGAGGTCAAAAACGTGGAGATTATTAAAATCTCGATGTCAAATTTTATGACGATTACAATGTTTTCTCTTAGTATACGAAAAAGTAAAATATTTTTGCGTATCTAAAATTTGAACAGTCCCGTTGTATGTGCAGAATACGCACGGTAGTTTGAACTGAGAATCTACATGGATGAAATAAATAATAAACAAAGTCAATTTCAGGCAAATCTCTATCTCTACTAATAATAAAGAAGAATGTGTGTTCCATGTGTCTGTGTGTCGGGCTTAGAGCTACGAAATTTGGTACTAACATACTTTAGAGGATGAGAATGAGCACCTCGGAGCGTTTTTTTTGAAATTATAATCACAATTTTAAATAATTAAAAATTAAGCGAAATTTTGGCGTTTTTCCTTAATAACTTCCGATAATATTACAGCACAGAAATCATTTTTACACAGCATAAAAATGGGAAAAAAACCCTTTTCAATGATAACGACAGTGATGGGGTGGATGGGCGAAGCGCACGGCCTCTAAGGCCACAACCTTTGACTCCTGACAAATTTAAATTAATTTAGACCTTATTAAAAATGAGTTGAACCAAATTAAATTATGATGCCTAAAGGGGGGATGAATTGATGAAAGGAGAAAATTTAGTTAGTTAAACATTCAGTATCCATTCATTCTTTCTTTCATACAGCATTCACACATACAGGGGAAAAAAAGAGGGATATACCTGATGACTATACTGTCGGAATTCAGCTTATCTCGCAGCCATGCCTTGCCTCTATCATGGTGAGGGATCTCCGGTCTGCATGGTTGGTTTTGAAGCTTTCCACATAAGTCAAAGACTAGTCAGCCTCCTTGCCTGGTGTTTTCTTTCTGTTTTTTACTTCTCTCCATAGCCCGATGGTGGTGCATTGCTTCCTGCTGTCTTGCTGTTTAACTTTTATCTGAAATGAGAAGTCTCCTGGGACATCTTTTCTTTCTGGGATTAAGTGGATCATAATTAGGGATTTCTTTTATCTCCTCGTTGGTATGGCCTTTTCAATGATATCAATTAAGTTGTTGCACAATTTTTTCTTTAATTTTGATAAATTTTAAAAAATATTTTTAGGTATAATATACAGCAATATTTTTCATTGTTGCGATGAAATTCAAAAGCGTTTCCATTGTTAAAACAAATATTTATTTGCGTGCTTCTCTTCCATTGTTGAAAGCAGAGGTAATATCTTAATGGATTTTCATAAATTATTTTACTTCACCGGTTTTTCTCTGAAATCTGTAAACAAAGACCTCTAAGATAGTAAATATATTCAATAAGCTGAATGATTATGGTTGCTATGTTTTACTTCTTTTCATCAGCATGTTATTATCCAGTTAACATGCGGCTGGACATAAAATGTGTCGTGTCATTTTAATGTTGAAATCAGATGAATATTTTGAAAGAGGAATAAGAAAGTGAAGATAGTGCCGACAACGTGCAATTAGATGTTACATGGTATGGACAATTACTTAACTCTAGTAAACACATTAAGTGTGCAAAACTACTAAAAGAACACGTGTTGAATGTCTATCACGATTCGAAGTTCAAAATTACTTTGTTAAGGGAACCCTGAATATCAAATTATGCATGAGGGTTTAGATTCAAATTGTATTCCCGGCCAACAAGCTGGTCGCCGAAGGCGACCAATTAATATGACGAATAAATCAGTTCTTGACGTTTCACCATTTAACGAAATCAAGAAGCAAAAAACCACACAGATTTTATAATTATTTTAACTCTTTTTAAAGGATGTACTTTATAAGAAAATAGAAATGTCAAGAACGCAGTTTATTTTTTCATTTAACATTTCCCTATACGATGAAAATCGTACAAAATTTCGATGTTAACTTTTAGTAATAAGGATGTCTTTTTTTTTAAATCTTGCGATTAACAGAAAATGATGTGCAAACAAATCTCATAGAATTTCATCACAATTTTTATAATATATTTTTATATGCAATAATTTGTTTATTTAGCATTATATTGAAAGGAGGAATTTGTTCCAGATCCAAGAAAACATTATGTTGATGGATCTAAACAATATTTTAAACAATAGCTTTGGGAACTCTCAACACTCATAAAAAATTATGTGTAAATGAGATCTAACAGAATGTTTTTCCAAAGACCAGTTTATTTATTAATTAATATAGTCGATAAATTTCTTCTGCATTTCAACCAACTTCTGTAACATCTAAATCAGGAAAACTTAAGTCATGGCATCCCACAATAAAAGCTCGTACATATTTTCAACATGCTTTCGATAGTTTAATTGATTAATATTTTAATGCATTTGAAAAATTTTCAAAAATAAATAAAATGCAGCCATAAAAATTTAAAAGAATTCTTTTATTTTAAAATATTTCCTTTTAAAAAATATATTTAAAATATAAATATCTACCTCGAGAAAGTGAAAAATGAAAATGTTTCACAAACTGATTTCAAGATTTTTAATAACATCGATTTCATTTTGGTGTTAGATGCTGTTCCATCAACTACCCATTGCACCGACAGTCAGCAATTTTATCAACTTTTCGTTTTCAATTTCTGTGTTTTATGCTATCTTTTCTTATATTAAATCTGCTGCTGTTTTCGAACAGAAAATATGTTGGAAACTATATCAATACATTAACATTAAAATAAAGGTAAGAAAACGAGTATCCAGTATATATATTTTTGTTCTTCGTTTCAAATATCACATAAAAATAATTTATGAGAGAAAGAATAAGTCAATTAGGAATTTTTATAGTTATTAAAGAGTAAATAATTTTCAACAAAGTTTGAAAATTCTACTGATTTTAGGGAAACATTTAATTCAGAAAGTGTTGAGTTGATATATATTTAGGTTTACCATACGTCCGGATTTCAAGTTCACGTCTAAATTTGTGTTCCGGATCTTACGCCAGTGAATGCGGCGAGAGAGAAATTTGGCTGAGATAGAGAAAATCTGACATAATCGAAAAAGCTGACAACATTCCGCCAATAAAAGAAAAATCATTGTTTACACTGTTAACATACATTGTTGATGAGAAAGGGGATAAGTCTTCTTATACAGGCCACGCTTCAAACTCAACATTGCCGCCGACTCGAACCCTTTACACGCTTTGGGTAAGCAGGGTCGGCGTGGGCAATAAAAAAAATAGAACTAAAAATTAAAAGTTTTGGCAGTTTTGTTTTAATTCTCTTTTCCATTAGTATAATTTCGAATGACCAAACTCCAATAAAAATTATATCTTCTTTGCATTCTGACGTGTTAAAATTATTTTCACTTCCTCAAACGCTAGTGGTATGAAAGAGGGTCGTTGGTAGGCAGCTTTTAAAATGCCATCTATACTTCGACCTCTATACTATACTCGACTAAACTTATACTATACTTAATCCCCCACCTCCCGCGTGTCCGTATTTCAACTAAAAAATTATGGTAGCCCTATATATATATTGGATTTGCCACAGGGAAAACACAATTTTATTAAATGATTATGACCAAACTCGATTACAGAAGAATTAGCTATGTATTCTTGGAAATTCTTATTCAAAGGCTGGTAGGAAACTTGTTACGCAATTAGTCATTTCCCAAAGGCTAGTCGATAATTTGAACCCGTGGCATCCGAAACCTTTTCCGTTTCATACGACATGACTCCTTTCTCCTCGGCAACAACAATTGTACAATAACGCGTGCGTGTGTATGGGGGAGGGGAGAAAGGATGCAAGAGGAGCTTGAAAATTCGTTTTCTGCATTCTCATTTACATACTTACTCGAAAGGAGCCTTAAGCAGTGAGCCAGGATAAAAATATAACCGCGGTGTAAGGGAAATGGAAAGACGTTACAAATGAAAACGGGACGTTACTATGATGACAGACACCGATGAAAATATACAGACCCGAATGCGTACTATACAGAGGTGGGGAACCTGCTGTCCTAAAGCCGCATATGGCCTTTTTGAGTTTCTTATGCGGCCTTACCAGCTATTTACAATTCGCCAAACCAGTTATTTACAAAATAATATACTTGTCTGTAATATAATGATAGTTACAGAACAATAACCTTTAAGATTCTGCTCGTGTAGCCTTTGGTCCAACTATCGAAATTTAATGAGTCCTTAAAATGTAAAAATGTTCCCCATCCCTGCACTAGAAGAGACATGAAAGATAGGGGGAAAAAGCGATTTCACAACCAAAGGCTTTGAATGCTGGTCTCTAGTTCAACTTATGATTTAAAGTGCAGTATTAAAGATTTGCATTTGCTAATTTTTCCTCAAAATGAAATTGCAGCTTTTATCCACCGGCCGATAATTTAATAAACACTCAACAAAAATTTGGAAGAAAACTGAAGTCATTTTCAGTTTTAGTGCACCAAAAAACGTAAAAATCACGCAAAAAAAATCTCATGCAACTGATTTATAATTTTTTTTTTACAAGGCTGTGTAATTGTCCGATAGTTTGTGTCTCAAAGATAATTTGCTCTTCGCCATGCGAGGTGAAGTGTGGTGACGTATGATGCGCGTTTCCATGGTTACTGAAGTTGCGTGTATCGAAGACAAACAATCTTTCTGGAGAAGAAACGACTTGACCAGGACACATTTTGAGCGCAAAACCACATGTTGCTTCTTTCTTTTATGGATCAGATTTTGTTATGAAAAAGAGTCCACTAATTGTTCTAAAGGAAGACTGGTAAAATTATTTTTTATTGTCTCTATGTTTTTATAGTTGCAATAATATTGCAGTTTTAGTTTCATTTCTGAAATTTGTGCAAAGGCAAAAGCATTCTACAAAAATGTGATTTTTTTACTAATTATAATTAATTTCGGATAGACTTACAGTATTTTTTCTTTAATAAAATACCGACTACCAACTGTTCCGATTGGATTGGCGTACTGTTATCTCACCAATTTTTAAAATCTTATTAAGTTTAGCATTAGTTATAACCACGGTAATTTGCGCCAAAATTAAAGTAAATAAACTCAAGTAAATAAACACAATAATTAAAAATGCATCTTTTTAACATGAATAGCAATAAATGTGTTAAAAATACAGTCGAGTCTTCCCCCCCCCCAATCCGTACTAGATGGAACCTGACACTGTCCTGTTCACCGGAAGTCCGGATTAAACGGAATTTGCCTTAAAATGCACGTAATACAAGTTTTAGATGGGTGAAACTATAAAAATCGATGTTTTTCAGGATGTGCGCATTATTATTTTTGTAGTGACCTTTCACTAAAATTGATATATCCTGCTTTTAAAAAAATCCCGTCCGGATTAACCGGATGTCCGGAAAAACGGGTCCATATTAGCGGGACTCCTACTGTAATCTTTATAATTTTTTTTAGTAGAGAAAGTATTTCAATCGAAACATGCATTGTTGGAATTAGTAGATGGGGAAAATACGATAACTTAAAAGTACAACAAGCTAGACGAATTTTAAAAAAATGATGGATTTGTATCTCAAGAGTCTACTTCCAATTCTTTTCTTTCTCTTTCTTTTTTTATTGAGATATACTTGCATGCAGATGTCATGTCGGGATATCATATTCCGACCTTGACTGTGAATATTAAATACCCATAAACTGTATTACTGCTTGCTAGAGTATTGTAGAAACTTTTTGTGGTTGATTTCCCACAATTTATATCAGCTTATTATTTAACTTTCGATTTAATCATTCCGGTTCTGCTGGTGGCATGCGCCCATTACATATTTAATGAATTAAAATTTTAAATAATTGTAGTTGCAGATATGGAGGCGGCAATAGCCACAAAATCCTTGTTTCACTGTTTGTGTTTAAATTTCATGTAAGTTTTGAATGAAAGTTCTTATGAACGTTATTACATCTCACACTAAAAAAAAAAAAAATCTTGAAAAGAAACATGTTGACTCGGAAAAAGTAGAGCTCTTATTGTTTATTTCTTTTCAGTTTACAGGATTATATCTGTCTTGTTATAGGATCCTCGCATTACTGTGAAAATTGTGAAAACAAAAGCAGGATATCACATGTATAGACCCAAAGGTTCTCAAGGCCGATTGCCCCCTCTTCTGTCTGTCAGCCCAGTAGGTGGTAGAAATTCCTCCAAGTACCGTTCAAGAAGTCCCAGTGCTTCTGCCAGTAAATATCACAGCAAATGTTGTCTGCCCACCAGGCCTCCATCCCCTGGACCTGGAGACTATTTGGAAGGTTTGTCATGTAAAATGTCTGTGAGGAGTTCGAAAAGTTCTCGGACGGCTAAAAGGCATGGTATGTATAACAACGACCATAATATTGTCCGTCCGCGACGAGAACTTTACTCACCAAGTTGTCTCGCTGACGGCGGTCGTTATAGCAACTGGTTATGTTAGGGAAGATCCATTTCGAATGGGAGGGGTCCGGCGGAAGTCGGGGTTTTATTTTACTCTTGGCGCCAGTTTGTGGCAGTAAAAAGAGTTCATCATTCTTGAACTTCTACCTATTCGAAATGGATTCTTCCTATGATAACCTGTTTTTATAGCGACCGCCGTCAACGAGACAACTTGGCGAGCAGAGTTCTCGTGGCGGACAGATAGTAACTTTCCCGTTATAATTTCTCTAGAAATTCTCAGAGTTTCAAACAATTCCTATTTACTCTCATTTTCAGGAAGGTCACAATCGCAAGACTGGTCACAGATAGTAACCGATTACCTAAAGAAGCACGAAGAATTCTTAGAACACTACATTCTTGAAAACGTACCACTGGATCTTTTGGAAAGGTTGGTTATTCGGAAAATTCGTCGCCAAGGGCAGTATGCTGATGAAATGGCTGGTAAGTCTCAGATAAATCAAGATTTTGCAGAAGCAAAATCACCTAACGAACCTTTTACCTAAACGAGTGAATGAATTTTGATTAAAATAGAAGAAGAAAAAATGGTAGTAACTGTAGTAACGCTCCTTCATTTTCTTAGTCTTCTTTCCGACGCATGTTCAGTTTCCTGTAGGCAGATTTCGAAGTTTGTCTGTTAAATGTATTTTAATCCTGCAGTGCGATTGGTCATTGTTACAACCTTCGGTTTTCTACTGGTTTTATAAGATTTTGTGTTATTGCGTAAATATTAGTGTTCAATACATGGAAACTGTAGCTGCTTTCAGCAGCCTGTTTATATTTGAACTCATTATTGAGAATATAATAAAATAGGAACAGTAATTGCATGCCAAGAAACGATTTCTAAAAAGCGATGCCTCGAAATAAAAAGTAAATAATAATCATATAATTTATCTTTTATCAGTAATGTCAAAGGAATGGCAAAGCATATTGTCCTTGATAAAAATACAGTGCATTCCCGATTATCCGAGGTAATCACCGGGCGGAATCGCACGGACAATAGAAAAACACGGATATTCCGAAAACTCCTTTTTAACAAAGAAAAAAATCAACATCAGTACAAAAATATAAAACGACGTTTAGTCGGTGAAAATCACAAAAATACAGGGTGTCCGAGAATTGTTGGACACTGTTCAAAAATTAATAAAAAAAAACTAATAATGTTTCAACTACGAATTTTTTAAAAATGAAAGCACATTATTAAACATTTTTTTTCCAGATAGGTAACACTCCGTTTGGTGGTCCAGAGGGGGGTGGGGTCATAAATTACTTAAAATCAAAAATTAGTTTAGAGCCATTATCTGAGAAAATAATAAAACTGGAAGAAAAATAAAAGCATGAAATTGTAGGGAATTGTACGCTCTTTGATTTGTTAATTCACGTGTAGTGTGAAAACTGAAGAGTTTTTGAGATA
The DNA here is from genome assembly GCA_013235015.1 of Araneus ventricosus. Taxonomy (NCBI): domain Eukaryota; kingdom Metazoa; phylum Arthropoda; class Arachnida; order Araneae; family Araneidae; genus Araneus; species Araneus ventricosus. The sequence goes on along the minus strand of BGPR01000047.1, from coordinate 295,702 downwards.
TTCAAAAAAAAAAAAAAAAAGGCACCAGAAAACACAGATTGGTTTCTGCTGATCGGTAGCATACCGATAGCATATATGCTTTTATTTTTCTTCCAGTTTTAATATTTTTGCAAATAATGGCTCTAAACTAATTTTTGATTTTCAGTAATTTACGACCCCCTGGACACCCAAAACAGTTTGTTACCTATCTGAAAAAAAATGTTTAAAAATGCGCTTTCATTTTAAAAATATTCGTAGTTGAAACATTATTAGTTTTTTTTTCATTAATTTTTGAACAGTGTCCAGCAGTTCTCGAATACCCTGTATTTTTGCGATTTTCACCGACTACACGTCGTTTGCGACCCTATGTTCTATGGTCATTCATCCTCTTGATGCCTACTATCATCCTTCTGAATTTGTCGGTGGAATTCGGCAACACACTGTATATTTAAAATAATATGGTAAAACCTTCAGACAGTTCGTCAGCCCCAATAACCCGATGGATTTCGACAATTTTTTTTTTTTTATTTGAAAGATTATGACGTCTAAATATGTCATTGGGGTCGCCTACCACCCTACCCCCATTTTCGAACGAAATCGAAAAAAACACTTCTCCTCTGTACATTGTTTATCGGTAAACCTTGTAGAAATTCCCCAACCCCAACCACCCAACGGGTTTCGACAATTTTTTTTCATTTGAAAGGTTATGTTGTCTAGATATGCCATCAAGGGTCACCTTCCCCCCCTCCACACCACCCATTTTTGAACGAAATCGATCAGTCACACAAACCTAAAAAGAAGATAATTGTACTTCGGAGAATGGCAATAAAAGTCAAGGTATGAAAGAGCTTCTGGTGACGCCGTAGCAATCAATGATGGGGAAGGAAAAATTAGTGCCAAGGACGGCTAGATTCGTGGCCAGGTGGCTCAAACTAGGGAGAGAAAAAGATGAGAGGAGTTCTGCTGCTGGCCGAGGATGTCAAGGGAGTGGACGAACGAAAAAAAAAAAAAAAAAAGACATTGATGCGAAAAGCGTTTAATTAAGTTTAAAATGTTATAAATACTTAGACTTGAAAATATTTTTATATGCCGGCTATATCAGCTAGTCTATAATATAAAATAGAAAATACATGTGTGTGTCTGTCACAAGAACCCTTCCTAAACGGTGAACGGTAGCGGCATGAAATTTGCACACGACGTTCTGAGGTACATTTCTTGGTCAATTGTGCTATTTTCAAGTTTCAGAATTAATTCGTTTTAAAGATATTCAATTAAATAACGAAAATTAGCCGCTGTTAAACCTAATGTTTAGACGTTTTTTGCTAATAACTTCTGAGACATTTATTGCACGACAATTATTTTAACACCACCTTAAAGAGCAGAAAATTATCTTTTTAATGATATTATTTCTATTGCGGTACAATGTTTTCTCTAATTTTAATTAACATTTAAAAATTCATTTTAAACGCATTTCTAACAATGTTTTCTATTGTTACAAAATTAAATTCAAACCAATTTATTATTTCTTGAAATATGTTATTCACGTGCTTTTGCCATTGTTAAAGTTATGATAAAAAATATGCTTTCTTCGGAAATTTAACTGCAAACAAGACTTTTTATTTCCAGTTTTATGTCTGATCATACATAGCTTTTACTATGCGCTTGCAGTAATCCAATGACGTTAGTTTTATTACCATGTTACCGCGTTCAATTTTCATTAATTTTTAAATGATATTAATTAGGACGTGCAAGTTTATTGAGTCACGTTCCTTCCAAACAACGAAAAACGCCTCGGCGAAAAATTGTTTTATTTAGTTTATAGAAGAGACCTAACCTTTTTCTTAAACTTCTAAAGCCTAATTGAGTGTGTAGGTGTTTTTCTGATCAGTCACACAAACAATAAAAAGAAGAGAATTGTACTCTGGTTAATGGCAATAAAAAGCAAGATGTGAAAGAGCTTCTGTTGACGCCGTAGCAATCAATGATGCGGAAGGAAAAATGAGAACCAAGGACGGTTAGATTCGTGGCCAGGTGGCTTAACTTTTGAGAGAAAAAGATAAGAGAAGCTCTGCTGTTGTCCGAGGATGTGCACGGGAGTGGACAAACGAAAGTCAAAGAAAAAAATTGCTGAGAAAAACTGTTTAATTAAGTTTAAAGTGTTTTTATCCCAAGCAACGCCAGGTATATCAGCTAGTTAGTTCCAAAAATCATTCTTATTTAAAGAATTTCATCAAAATTTTCTCAATAATCATCTTAAACTGTGTTATTTATTTATTAATAATTAAGACCTCAATTTTTATCTTTATTTCCGATTTTGCATTGCGAAAAAAATTAATGAGCGAAAATATTTTGTAACCAAAAAGAGATTATTTTTGGAAAAAGTTTGAAAAGTTTTGATATTGAAGAAATTTCCAACGATTCTTTAAATAAACTGATTTTATTAGTATACATTTAACTTTATTTATAATCCTCAAATAATTGATAGGAACTTCAAGTCATTATTTAAAATTTATTCTCTTTAGAGTTCGACAAAACGTTTACCTTAGATTTCTACCCGTACATATAAAACTTTTAATACAACGACTTTCCTTTTTCAAAGTTATTAATACATTTCTGAGATACATCATATTTGTATTTTTAATAACTCCTACTTCCTCCTTCCTGTACTGAGTTATTCCTTTTATTCTTTGCGAATCGTTTAAAATTTTCTAAATAAAAAAGTTACCACTTTAAAATAAATGCACTGTTGTTTAATAAAGAGAATTAAAGGATTTGCATAATCAAAAACTATTTACATTCTTTTAATTTCATATTTTCAGAAACAAACGAGGTGGTACCAAATCTTTCTAGATGGAAGGTAAGTTGCCAATCACTCTGTAGTACAAGTAGTTCTTTTTCATTTTTATAATCGTTTTCTTAATGCATTTTGTACATGTGAAACTCTCCCTCTTTTTTCAGTTTTGTGTCCATGCTGATAAAAGAGAGATGCTCCGAGAGATGACATCCACTCTCTTCTCTTATCCTAACAAGGTTCGGGTTCTGACCGAGTTGGCAAATACTGTAGCATCCGCTGTCAATGCCAGCGACTGGCGCCTTCACATTTATGATGCAGATACAAAGGTATTTTTCTGTCCTTAAATTTAAATCGGTCGTTTTAGTCGATAAAAGCAAATAAAAAAACCTGGGGGAGTTCTAGCCCTCGACTTTCCTCAATATTTCCACATAAAAGAAGTCATTTATATATTTACTGATTAACGAACTAACTCCCAACAATATCAGCCTTCATGTTATTTTTTATACACAATTTTTTTTATCAGTTCTACTAATCTTACTATTACTACTCTAATTTAACATTTTAACGCACAGTGTTTTAAAATGTTAAACTAACCAATTATAAATAAGAATGGGCCTTCAGTGGTCTCAATTATCCACTTCGCAGACTTTTAAATGTACTTCTGGCTGGACGGCGATCAGACCAAGTGCTTCTGATTCTGAAGCATTCAATAACTTTAAAGGTTGTATTTCAGTAAGGGCTTTTCTACTATAGTGAAAATAATATTCAGATCTCGATAAACTTCTTTACAATGGAAAAAAAGAGATTTTACTAAAGAGAAAAATTTTTAATACAGTTTTTAAATATACAGGGTTAGCCTAAATGATTCATCGGGTTCCAAAACACTGTGTATTGAGAGGTATACAACCTACAAAGGCGGGTGATACATGACAAGATGCGTACACTCCCTAAGTTTGAAAACCCGCCTCGTGGCTCGCGTATTCGCTAGATGGCTGGATAGAGCCGGCTGGTTTGGATGATGTTCCTCTGTTGCCATGCCCTCCCCCCAGGTCGCCAGATCTCACGCCATGTAATTTCTTCCTGCGGAGTTATGTGAAGGACAAAGTTTATGTACCCCCAATGCCAACAACGCTGCAAGTACTGCAGGAGTGCATCACTGATGCTGTGACGGACATTGACGGAAACAAGCTATTGAACATCTGGAAGGAACTGGATTACCGTTGGGATGTGTGCCGGGTGACCAAGGGCGCACACATTGGACATTTGTAGTATGTACCAGAAACTTGGTGAGTGTATGTATCTTTTCATGTATCACCCGTCTTTGTACGTCGTATACTTGTAAATAAGCAGTCCTTTGAAACCTGATGATTCATTTAGGCTAACCCTGTTTATTAAAATAATATTTACAAAAAAGAAACTAGTTTTAATTGTAGCAATGTTAAAATTTCGTTATTGCATAAAATAACTTTAAATAAGTCCTTAGAATTCATTGGTCACCGAAGAGGAAATCCTTTAGAATTTCTGCGAAATTGCCCTGAGATTTTCTTCTTACATCAGATGATCTTTTTGGAATAATTTCTTCGGATTATTCTCGTTTCTTACTTTTTCACCATTGATAATTTCTTTTTATTTCAGAAATTATGCTCTTTTGGAAGCAATAATGAACACTTAAGGTAAGTTAGGCAGCTCGCCTTTGTTATTTTTCTTTTAAATTTGTTTCAAATTAATTGTACAGCATAACTAACTTATGCGTTTATTACCTTCATTTCAGCGAGTTTGAAATAGAAGATACACTGGCAGATTACGTAATGAAGACTAAAGAAACTGTGCGCTGTAAATCTACAGAAAGAGTAAGTTTCAATTGTTTTATTTGCATAACTATCAATCATTAAACTATTTTTTGATTATAATAAATTATAAAATCATTAAAATAATATTAATTTTTTCCTCCTTGTTAACTGTGTGCTGTAAATCTACTGAAAGGCAAGGTTACAATAGTTTTATTTGTATAACATTATAAAATTACTCTTATTAATTTAATAAATTAATGTATATAAAATTCAGCAATTTACTTTATACCCTGTAAACTGTGTGCTGTAAATCTGTTGAAAGAGTACCTTTCAATTATCTTATTGATAAAAGATTATTGTTCACAAGAAATTAATTTTAATAATTATGATAAACTAGGGGGCTTTACCCTCTATTCGCTAAAGCTCGCCAACCCCAGGGAGGATTGCGTTGCAATCCTCCTGCTCGCTTCGCTCGCTACAAAGAAGACGCTGTGTGTCCTAGCACAGTTACTGTAAATATATATATATATATATATATGAATCAGATTTATTTCCTTCTGATGTTTTAACTTAAATCAGCACAGAATAAAATTTGTTAGTTTCGAAAAAGATATTTTTCTTCAAATAAAACTTACAAAGAAAATTATGAAAGTGCATAAAAAACTAATAAATAAGAGTTACAAAATTAAAACAAATATAATTAATATAAAAATTAATTCTAAAAACAAATTATATTTAATATTATTAATAAACAGATTGAGGTGTGATGTCTAAGCTGATTTCCTTTTGATGCTTTCACCTTAATCAAGACAGAATGAAATTTTTTGGCCCTAAAAAGAGCCGTTTTTTTATATAATGAAAGCATCAGGAAAGCAAATTCAATAGGCAACTGAATCCAACTAAGAAAATCATAAGTGTAAGAAAAATGAAAGAATACATTTTAAATAATCAATGTATTTGATGTCTCAGAGTTCTCTTAAACAATTTATATACATTTTTAGAAAATTAATACTGTTGCAGGTCAAAATTTAAACTATATACAAAATATAAACTCATCGAAGGGGTTATATTAATGTTACAATAAATCATCAATTTCTAAGCTAAAATATATAATTATAACGTGTTTAAAAATCAAAATTACTAACATCAATCAGTCATTTAAAACTTCATGGTACACACAATTTACAATTTTCCTACTTGGAACGACAACAGTCACTGAGTCAAAAGATTTAACACGTGAGAAGTCCACATATAATTGTCCAGGACTGAAAACAGGATTGTTCAGCATCAAACAAATTTTTTCAAATGTTTGTCCTTGTGAATTGTCATAATATAGGCCAAACGAACTGGAAACTGCTTTCTTTTGAATTTGAATGTCATATTGCTGTCAGAAGGAATGAGAGGTATCCGTGGTATAAAATATGTCTCGCCATTTTCAGAACCAATGCGTTTTGCCTCTATAATGTTGCGTTGTAATTTGGTTACAATTAAGCGAGTTCCATTGCACAAACCTTTTGTTGGAGCTAAATTTCGCAATAACATTATAATGCATCCTGGCTTTAAATTCAATTTATATGGTGGCAGTGGCGAATCTAGGATTCGGGTCTGAAGGGGGGGGGGTGAGGTCATAAAAATTTTGCATCGTCGTGACGAATGTCAAACTTCAAGGCTAAAGTAAGCCACAACTCTTTAATTTTACAGACTTTACTCACCTGACAATAAGAAACATAAAGAAGAATACAATACTTTCTATAATTTAATAAAAATTACAATGAAATAACTAGCCAAAAAATGTCTTCGACCGCGTCAAAGTTACGAGTACAAGTGGAATGACTACAAAAATAGGAAAATTTTCGAGCCTGTCAAGCCAGAAAGCAATGTTGAAACGTTTTTATTATTTTTTTAAAGAGAGAAATTAAGAAAAAAACAGTTTTAATGATTTTAAATAATATCAAGAATTCTGGCTTGGCTCTGGGGGGGGAGCTGTAGCCTGATAGCCCCCCCTGGATTCGCCACTGTATGGTGGCATTCCTGTTGGTGTTAAGGAGTTGAGAAATTCTACAGGAAATGTCAGTCTATCATTAGGATCATCACTAACGATATCATCAACAGCTTCATATACATATACAGCATTCATATCCCCTGGCAAACATGCTAACACCTGATTATTTATATCAATAGAAGCATTAGTAGTTACAGCGAGAATAGCCCGACCTTTTAGCTCCTCGGGCATAATTGTGCTTAAATTCAGATCACCATATAATTGTTATACAGGATTTTGTTCCGAAGGATAACATTTATCTGGCAGCATTACATTATCTCCTCTCTTTCCTTCACCAATATCCAACAGCCAATTTGAAAATTTTCTCTCGGTTTGTAGGGCTCTCATGTTTTCTTATTAAATTTAGTTTAATAAATTTAGACCAAAGATTATACTTTTTCAAACAATTGGCTACAGTCAATGATCTTGAACCTTTCAAAACAACTGGTAAAACTTGCCTGAAGTCACCACTAAGCAAAATAACTTTACCACCAAATAGCAAAGAACAATTAGCAAGATCTTGCAGAAGTCTGTCAACCGCAATAAAGGCATGGACATGCGTTATGGGGGCTTCATCCCAAATTATTAATTTTGTATCACATATTAATTAAGCTTCTTGTGTGTTTGGCTTCACATTGCAAGTTGAAGTTGCGTTCAAAACGATAGGTATCTTAAAAACTGAATGAGCAGTCCTCCAACTATTAAGCAGAATTGCAGCAATGCCTGTTGAAGCTACAGGAGTTATGTGATGTCCTTTGCCTCTTATTGTGTGCAATAAAGTATTATAAAGGAAGGTGTTTCCTTTTTTTGCAGAGCCATCCAGAAAGAATAGTCGTGATGTATCTTCTTTGTTATCATATATGGCTTTTAATATGATATCAAAAACTAACTTTTGTTCCTCATTAACTTTTCGGGTATTAATTTGTCCTTTTTGTTGTTTTTCTAATATGTCAAAAGATGGTAAATTTGAAAGGGCATCTGGCAGATGAACAGTAGGTAATTTCAGTTTTTTAAAATTTAAACTATAATACTTAAGAAACTCTTCAATTTCTGCAAGTGCAAATTGAGGTCCACTATCTTCAGAATACTGCCAAACAAAATCTTCACTAAGAGCATCTTTGTATCGAAACCACAGTTCTGGAATATCATTGACTTCCCCGAAACCACAAATTGTAGCAAACAATAATCGTAATTGAAATGGTTCTCGAGTTTGTATTGCTTCATTTAATGTGTCGTACGAATGTTGCATTTTACGTGCCTGCTGAAAAGTATTGCACACAATTCCATCAACAGTTTTTAAATCATCAAAACTTACAGCCCCCGATTTTCTTAAAAGCAATAAGCGTAAATAATACCTTTCAGAATCGTGGATGTTAACCACAGGCATTCTTCCAATAACCTGTTCACCTCCTCGTTGCCATTTTTGTCATTTCATTGCACTTTGATTAAAAGTATAATAATGAGGAATATCTGTATATAAATAATTATGAGAATCTTGATCATTTTTGTTCAGCTCAAACTATGCAGTAAGTGTTGTTTCTCTTATAGCAGCCCTTGCAACAGCTTCCTCTTCTTGTCCATAACAGTGTGAGACTTTTCCGATAAATTGAATTCATTCAAGCGCCACATAGTTTCTGGTGCACTAACATACCTCCCATCTAGAAAGGATAAAATCTTATCATGATCTAGGGTGTTTTCATTCTCAAATCTTATTGATGCTACATCATCCTCTTTACACACATATTTATATAGATATTTTACATTTTTTTTATAGAAGCGCATACTTCTACATTAATGGGAGCATTCAATTTTTTTGAAAGCCAAGGGTTATCCAAATCTTGCCTACCGACTCTTACAGATTCTGTACACTTTCTTTGATACATGGGATATCCAATTATATTCTCTTCTGTTTTTTCTCTAAACTCTTCTGGATATTGCTTGGTACACACACCTTCTCTCATACACGGTGAGTTTGGATTTAAAGTTCCACATGGACCATGAATCATACATCTAGATTACATTATCATACATTATGATTTGAAAAAGTGTTGGATCTGCAAAGGGATCTGGTAGCTCTGCACTCACATACTTATCAATATCATCTTTTGTACGAATTTTAGAATAAGTATCTAAAGTTAAAAGAATATGGGCGTGAGGTAAACCTATTTTTTGAAACTCAATCACATAAACATATGATATCACGCGACCAAACAGATTTCGTTTTATTATGTCATCTAAAAGTTCAGTCAATTTCATTTTAGAAACACGTACAACTATATCTGGCCTATCTTCTGGGCGTTGTTGCTCTTCCAGCACATTTAAAATATCTACCCATGTTAGGTTGCAAGTAAATGTTACAAATAGATCAGGTCGACCAAATTTCCTCACCATTTATAATTGAAACTTGCGAGCTGTTGCTAAACGACGATTATGAAATTCATCCCGATTTTGCGTCCACATAAGCCTTTTATTTATAAAGATTATTGAATCATTAAAATCATTAATTTACTTTGTTCCCTGCTAAAAAATCTTTTTCATCATTGTAAAGAAATGATAAAGTCTCCAAAACTTTATTCTGTCCAATTGAATAATCCGAGCCTTTCTAAGCGTTTTCCAATCAGGACCTCTTTTGAGACGTGGGAAAAATACTTGCAACCCAATTTTTGTCCTAAAAATTCACAGCCTCAAAATAAGGGAAAATTACGAAAATTAGGCATTAATTAATGGTAAACAAAGCAAATTAAGATCTAAAATAGTTATTCAGCAAATTTTATCCATTTTTTTTATTTACGATAATTTCCTTAACTCAATTTGCTTAAATATTGAAGAATCTAAAAGATGACCGTGCTATTAAAGCTTCCGTGACCCTAGTAGGAGCAGACGAGTTACAGTTTACAAAGCCTTGAAATAACCCTATAGTGTGTTAATTTTACCATTTTCTTAAAGAAAACATAATTTAAAGGTACTGTGACGATAATTGCACACAAATCTCTGGATTATAGTCAGAGACAACTCAAATTGGCGTGAAGTAAAAAGCTACGAGTAACCGAATCGCAAGTGAAGGACTTAATACGCATTTCTACACAAATCGAAACTACAGAAAACGAATAAATAGCTTCCAAAAATAATAGCGCAAAATTAAATAGCTTCCATTTTAAATGTAGACTTTCATTATACAGAATATCTGTAACTGGTACTTAAAATTAAATTCAGGGTGATTCAGATGTCAGGAGCAACTTTAAAATCAATAATTCGCAAACGAATGAAGATAGAAAGATGCCGTTGGTACAGAAAGGATGGAAATAAACAGGGCCAATCTGCTGGTAGCCCAGCCAATAAAGGTCTTGAAAGGGAAAAAATTCGCTTAAGGCTGAATTTTACACCATTGATAGACCCCTACCAGAGGAGCATTTTTACAAAAATCCCCCTGGAGCTAATTCATATTTACATTACACCTAATACTTTTTAGAAATTTAGGAAAATATGTGAAAAAAGTAGATTCTTTATTGACTGGGCTATGGCGTTCATCCCCCTACACATCCAGCACTTCCTGAATAACCACCTCCCGCTGTCATAACATAAGCCCTGTCACTATGCCTCAGTAATCTTCAGGGTCGGATTATTAAATATGCAAAGTAGGCAACTGCCTATGCGCTGGGGCACCCCGAGGTCTCGATAATTTTTTTCCGGTACTTTCAACGCAATTTAATTTTGTTCTTTCATTTAATTTACATAGGCCGTTCACTCGAACTTATTCAAATTAAAATTAAGTATCGTTTAAACTTTGGAACATTATTCCAATAACGTTCCTAATTAATTGTCTTCTGTAAGATTTATATTATGTTGTTTTATAATTCTAAAAATATATGCTGCTTTATATATAATTTAAAAAACTTCCGATCCTATGTTTAAATAGGAATATAAATGGTGTTATTTTTTTTACTAATTGATCCCCCAAATGTTTTGCTATTTCACTTTGTCAAAACTGCTTAAATAAAGATTAAATTAAAATCAATAGAAAAATATGGGGTTTAGGAAGTTGGTGAGGAGGAAATGGGCCCCTAGGCTTGCATTGCCTAAGGGCCCCTAGACGGCTTAATCTGGTTCACTTTTTCCACGTCACACCATCTTACCCTTTACCATTCAGAGAAAAAAAATGGAAAAATATAGTTGAACTCATAGATAAAATTAAGATACTCTTGAAAATAAGTATATTTTTCCTTATTCCTTATTCCAGTTCCCTTTTCCTAACCGGCCTCCCTGTGCCGGGCCAATTGATTTTTTTTATCCCATTTGTAAACGCAAATACAGTAAGACACCGTTTATACGTTTCTCATTTATACGTTGTTACGTCACAGTCCCGATTCATTCGTATTTATTGTAATGATAAGGTACTTCGTTTATACGACGTAAAGCTTCGGTTATACGTCCCCCCCCCCCGTTCTAAAATCTGAAAATTTCCTCCTTTCTAGTATGTGAACTGTCATAAAGATATCATGACTTCGAAATAATTCACAGTTGATGAATTAATAGAAAGATTGTCTGATGCTAATTTAAGAAATGATGAAGAAGTTATTCCACCTTCCTTTAAAGATGCAAAGGACTCCATTGATTTTTCTCACTTTTATGATAAAAGTTTAATTTTAAAATTTAATTATTGATTTCCATACTATGTAGTATTAGACAAATTCTATCTTAAAAAAACTTTAAGATTAATGCATTTAAAGGAATTTGTATTAGTAACATTAAAATTGTAATAATCAAAGATGTTTAATAAAATTTCGATTATTCGTCTTTTCATTCATACGTCGTTTGACGTCAGTCCCGTTCCCTTGAAAAGATGTATAAACGGTGCTTTACTGCATTATAGAACAATTATCTATCTATCAATATTCTTCTATCTGTCTTTATAAACATTTTCAACAGGCATTAGATATTGAAAACTTTTTTCCATTATTCAACATTTTCTGACATATTTTCTTTAATCTCAAGCATTTATGCGTATATACTCAAAACTGTTATTCAGGATAATCGATTCCCAGAAGGAGTGTCTATCAACATAGACAAACCAGTTTATGTTCTGTGCCATACTGTTTTGCAGCCTGATGAAGAACTGTCAGGTAAATAAGCTTTACTTTTATATTTCTCAAAATGTCATTAAATTTTAATTTATATCGTTCTCTCAATAAATTATGGATAAAGAAATCTAGATTTTTATTATTAATGCACCGCACTTCGTTACAGAATCAATACTTTACTTTCCAATGATTTTATATGCAGTAGAGTTCCGCTAATCCGGACCCCGCCTGTCCGGACATCCGGTTAATCCGGACTGAAAGGTAGGAAAGTTGTATGTATTTATGAGGGGAAAAAACATTGATTTTATAGTTTTACCCATCTAAAACTTGTATTTTGTACATTTTAAGGCAAATCCTGCTTAATCCGGACTTTCGGTGTTCCGGATAGTGTCCGGTCCCATCTACTCCGGATTAGTGGGACTTTACTGTTTTGTGATCATCCCGAATCTAAAAATGAAACTGAATCTAAAAGATATATAACTTACCGAGCAGTATGTGTGTCACCGATTTGTCACCAATAAAGTGCCCAGTACCAGCCAGTGACGTATTGAAGAGCCGTGGGAGACGACAAAATCAGACATATAGGAAAGCAGTTTTATAACTAAGACGAGCAGCGTCACTAATTCAATAACCGTATGCATAAAAAAATAACTATTGTAATTAATTCATATTTTTCGTCTTTTTTCGGTAAATTACCAATGTGTGAAAGAAAGACTGATGGTGGACGCGCGATTTCGCAACATATCTACAGAGATCGAGAGCGTCAAACGACCAATTGCGTTACTAAATAAAAAAAATTTTCCCTTGGAATATATATTTTTATTTTCGGAGTTTATTTAACTTGCAAAGGAAGAGCGGCATGTTGTCAGTTCGCCCCGGCGGCAAAAGTTGCAGCTACGCCACTAGTACCAGCATAACAGAAATTGCAAAAATTAAGGAGATCGGGAATGTTCAAAACGTGTATGATGAATCCGAAACGGAGGCAGTTAGGGAATTATGAACCAACCACTATTGTATGAATTTCGAGTTCTCTATTGCAAACTGTACCTTAATATGTGTAATTTGCTGTACAAATTAGAACCAACTCCAATCCTTTACACAATTTATAATTCAATAATTCATTTTTGAAGACTGCAACATTAGAATTTTTTCTGTAGAATTTCGCAAAATCATCTATATTTCAAAATATGTATTTTGGAAATGGCTCCACAACACTACTGCTTTTAATTTTACCACCATAAACAGTGCACAGGTTTGTTTCTCATATCCTGCTTATTAAATTTGGACTAATGTATGAATGTATAATCAACACCTACTCAGCAATGTATTTTTTATAAATGCAATAGACATTATTTTGCCTCCATCGTCGCAATTTTTATGAGGTCTAACTAAATTGCTAACATTACCTCATCTTTCTTAGTTTCTTAGTAGTTTTCTTTATAATTTTACGGTTTGCAACATTGATAGGAAAACCAAAGTCAGTGAACTGGACTATACAAGTTGCAACTGTCTTTTCCTTCTCATTGAAGAAAACCAGGGGATTTCCAGGTTTCCTTATAAGAAGTAGCTTTCTTTTGTAATACTCTGTTCGATTGGGGTACCAGAAAAGCTTCTTTAAGAGTACACTAACCTTGTGAAATGGCATTAAAGCAAGCTTCTAGGGTCTCTGGAGAGAAATCTATATACTTACAAGTCTCCAACTTCCTTTTACAGACCATGGGCATATTTGAAGCAAAAGCAAATATTGATCTTATTATTATTTAATACAAAAATAAATAACTAAAACCAGCTAGGGTTGCTTTATACTGCAATTTTCCATGGTTGAAAGAAACTCTCTTTTTTCGATACAAAGATACCCAATATCAGAAAAAATTAATTGCAACTTAACTAAGAAATACAATTGTCATTCAAAGGAACAAAATGAAAGCTAAGTTTATTATCTTTCACATTTAAATACACTTGCTTTCAGAAATGTTGTACTTTCTTCACCAGACACAGATTTTTCAACACTAAAATTTTCACTGAAAAGCTGGCTCAATGTTTTCTTCCTTCTGTAACCTCCTGAATGATTGTTATATCCGTTTAAGGAATGAAATACACTAGTCAGCGTTGCCAAGAAACGACAAAAGAATCTCTGCACCAGTATAAAATTTTTGTTGAAAAGTGAAATATAGACCAACCGATTAGGGGTACAGGATTGGGATTTTTTTTCCGTCACAAGTTACATCCACGAATGTAAAGTAACCCCGTTTTACGGTACCTCAATAAAGCACGTTTTTGCTCTGCTTAACTGATTAAAGAACTAATTTTTCTATTTAATCTTAACAAATTTTGCAGCTTTATCTGAAGAATTAATTTTCGAAACTTTTACCACAAAATTTTAAAAGTATATAGTATTTAAGATAGTAAAATAGTATTTAAGTCAACAATTCAAAATTTATAAAAGAACTCTGATAACTGTATGTTATTTTAGTTCCATAGCAGTAAAATACTTTTGTTACTGCAGCTTATTTCGACTTTCTTGACACAAATGGAAAAACAAAATTAAATTTCCTTCAGTGATTTCAGATTTAACTGACGGCGATGGTCCCAAAACAAACTATTTCAGGTAATATCTTGATTTGATTTAATGTAAAATAAACACTAATACTTTTATACTTATCTTTAATCATATTCAAAACAAGATTAATCTCAGCCTAAACGATTTTTTTGGAGTAAGAAGTCATTTGGTTTCACAAAAATATGAAATATTTTATATATTCATTTCTTTTTTATAGGTGTTCTGGAACTGTATAAAGATGCTTCAGGAGTAGAATTTCACGAAGAAGATGAAGAGGTAAATCACTAAAAAAATGAAAAACGCAAAATACAGAGCAACTGAGCAACTACGTACTAAAGTTTGTTAAATTTGTTATAAAGAATTGAAACGATTGCAATCCGTCAGACGAAAAATATTTATAAAACAATAATTGACTTCGGAAAAATGCAACATTAGATTTTTTCTGTAACCTTTCGAGAAAACAGCTTGTCTCACAACGTGTTCTTTGGTGACGGTTTCCCACTGTATATCTGCATTGATTTATTCCATACAGTTTTGCGGGAGACGCTATTATAGCATTGGATTTAAGTAGCAATTTGCTTCATTGCAAAAACATATGGCATTCATATAAATAACGATTAAAAATAGCCCACGATTTAATACAGAAAAGGGAAAAAATCCTTCAAGGTTGGATATTTCATAATTTAACTAATGAATTTTTCAATGTCAAGTGGATAAAGGAAATTGCTTTTCCCAAAGGCGCTTCGAAGACAACCTTCTAAGTGTTGTAACATTCACTAATTTATTAGAAGAAAATCTTAGTGACAAATCTTAGATGAATAATAAACATATTTTTTAGTAGGCTTTTATTAGTAGCTACTAGCCGCCTCCGGCGACCAGCTGTTTGCCAATAAAATATATTTTACTGGCTATTAATATATATTAATAGCCTGTAGTTATGCCTGCAACTTGGTGAAATAAATTGGCAAATTGGCGATTGTAGAGGCTGAGGGACTCTGCCAAAGTTTTATGTTGCGATATGTCTCGAAAATGGAGGGTGGTGCTGGGCAGGTGTCCATTGATGACGTATCTAGACGTTATAAGCTTTCATATGAAATAAAAATTGTCGAAATAGGTCCAATAGTTTGGGGCTAGGGAACTGTCTCATTATTTTGAGAAATTATTTTAAATATAGATTATACATTCTTATAATCATTTTTTTTCAAATTCACTCTCTGGTGGAGCAGCTCGTAATTAACTAAAACTAAATAGAACTAAGCGATTAATTTAAAATTATTTTTTGAAAATATTGAAATATTGAGTTGTTATCGGGAACACACAACTGCATGTAATTTCAGAACTCAAGCATATCCGAAAGTGAATGAAAAATCGATTAAAAATTCCATTCTTACAAACATGAAACAAATTAAAATAAATAAAAGCGTATAAATATCGGCCGAATTGGAAGGTTAAAGTACTTGCTAGCATAATCAATGAAATCTTCAGGTGTGAGATAAAACTCTTTGAAGGACGTCATCTAAATACGGCAACATTCTGCACGTCATTGGCAGGAAATCTTAGTCTTCAGCAAGGTGTGAATCAACTTTGCGACTATTTAGTAAATAAGGGTGCCCACATAAAAGATTTTCCAAGATTCAATAAAAGGGAAATAGCTTTCTTTTTGTCGCATTACTTTAATATTCCTTGTCTTATAGATTGATGAAAATGTGTTCTTACTTTCTAAATTAATTATTTCTGTCGAGCGCCTAATAATTCGTTTTCTAAAAATTTATCGATCTGTTTCTTAAATTCAATATAACTTTTGCACAGCTGCAACATTCTATGCTATAAATTTGATTTTTTTTTATTTATAATGGTGCTTTGTACTTTATTTAGCAAATTGTATTCGTTTTTTCTGTTAATTTTGGTAAAGATAGTGTATAAATTTTCTATAACTATAAATTACTTTTTTAAAAATTATCAAGACTCAAATTTACCACCCTTGCAGATTGTAAATAGCTACCTAGTGTGGGGAGGAATCGCTCTTCATTATGCTGAAGTAAGATTTTGTATCAACCTTTTTCAAAAAGTTCTTTGCTTTAATGTGTAATTAAATACTACTAATGATGTTATTATGAATGTTCTTATAGCTATATGTTAATATGATGAAACAAAGGGAATTGAATATGTTCCTACTTGCTGTGGTTAAGTACGTATACTTTGATGTGTTAAAACTAATAGATAATGATATAGATATATTATATTATCTATAAGTCAATTAAAATTCTGACCATAAGAATATTTTTATTTAGATCTATATTTCAAGATATGATCAGTATGGATACAGTTATATTAAAGATCATGGTAAGTTTTTATTTCGTGTTATTTTTGCGATTATTCATTCTTCGATTTATGATTTTTTTTAAATAATTCAAAACCAATGCCAATTAAAATGGAAAAACAGAAAATTTAACGTCGTATAACGATATTCTACTATGCATGCGCAGTTACAACTACTTACCACAAAATTCATCAGTTTTTAAATGTCCGTGTTAAGCTATTTTACCACCTTTCATTAGAGCTGCGATCCCTGAATAACTTCAGAAACCATAAAATTATTAATTAACACTTGGACCAGATAATGTGATTCTATCAATCAAATTAATTATCAATTTATTATTATCACTAGGGGGTTACACCCCCTGCTCGATCCGCTCCCCAACCCCCAAGAATCATGTTGTGATTCTTTTGGGATCACTACGTGATCCCAGCTCGCCATACAGTTATGCATTTCTGCTAGTAATAAGAAATTATAATCACATTAATTACTGAAAGAAAATTTAAATTATCTGAAATTGCATGAATACCTAAATTTAATTTTTTTATCAATTACTAAAATTAAAATCTCCTGGTAGCACAGAGATATACACGTAAATATTAGAAAGAAATTTCAAGGCCAATATATATATATAATTCTAAGTTGTTTAAAATTCAAAATTATTTACATCAATCAGAAATCAGTCAATTAAAACTTCTTTCCATACAATATCTTCAATAGTTTTATTTGCCCAACTTCATTCCACCAAGATTTTAAACATGCCCTATTTTCAATGAAATGTTGCCGAGAAAAGCTTCCTCACATGTATTCACACTCACTCAAATTATTATGTATCCAAGAAAGACATAAATTTTCTCTCTGGGAAGTTAATTATGTGTTAAACCTCAGAAAATTTAAGTTGTCAAGAGATGATATAACCCATTTTACAACCTTCTATCTAGAAAAGGGCCATTTAAATAGAAAAGTGGCTTAGAACATGCTCATATAACTTTTCAAAATTGAAACGGGAAGAATTATGTATTTTTAGCTTTTTAAAATTGATAATATCCTAAATTTACTCATGTTATGTTGCTCAGAAGCTTCCCCACATGTATACAGACAAACTCCAGTTACAATTTAGTCAAGAAAAGTACAACATTTTTCTCTGGGTAGTCACTTATGTTTTTTAAAACTCAGAAAATGTGAGTAATCGAAAGATGAAATAGCCCATTCCTCAATCATTTAACTAAAAAGGACATATTAAGTACGTATACTTTGTGTATACGTACGTATACATTATTCATTCCTTTGCCTAATCGAAACTGCAAGACTTAAACTAATTTTGTTCAAACTATTTAAATGTAGAAAAAAAAATCTTTGTCTCACACTTTCAGGAGATATAAACAAACCAAACTTGCGAGCTGTTGCCAAAAGGCGATTAAGAAATTCGACCCTTTTTTGTCGCCACATAAGAGAATTATATATGCAGATTATTATCTTGAGATAGTAATGTACCTGTGGCAACTTGGCCACAGTATTCCCTAGAAAGGTAAATTATAAGCACGCACTTTCCCTATCCGATGGGGAATTCAATTAGTCTGGATAAAAAACATGGAGGAGTGAGGTCCAAAGCATGAAATCGGTAAATCAGCCGATTTAAAATTTTATAATTCTAAATGTGTGTTTGTGAGAAATTCGTGAACGTTAACGTGTTCCTGTCGTGTTCGTGATTGTCAAATAAATAATTGGAAGATGCAAAAGGAACTATTCATTTGAACAATAGAAAGGAACACGCAAAATTTAATTGGACCTAGGGCTTAACACACCACAGTGCCAACACCTAACGCTGAAAAGATTGGCGTAAGTTTTCACCAAATTTTTCGATAAACAAAGACCTAGATGTTTCAGTTTCTTATCTCAAATCATTACGAAGTGTTTTGATCTGTCAGTTAATTAATTAGCAAATCAAATTAATTTTATTTAATAAGTTAAATTAATTTCTTTTCTTTAATCAATCTCAATCCCAAAAATATTTTAATATACCATTTGTAGAAAAAGATTACCCATTAATGAGTTATATGTGTGCGAATTTTCGGACAACATGTACAAGAGTTCTGAATTCCAATCTTTCTCTCAATTCCAGATGTTCGCTCGGAAATTAGTGAGTGCAGACAGAGCTTCTTTATTCTTAGTAGACGGGCGTTCAAGCGAATTGTACGCGAGAATTTTCGATGTCAGCAGCTCGGAGAACGAAGATGAAAATATAAATGATAAGAAAGAAGTTGATTTAAACCCCCAAGAAATAAGGTAATTTTATGCGATTGGGAAACTCCATTTCTCTTTAGTTTTGAACTACTTTTTTTAAGTTCAGCTTTGAATTTGTCGATTCTTCAAACTCCTTTCACTCAATAGAATTTACAATGCAAAAATATTCGAACGGAATTTATGAGAATACATGCTCAAAACCAGATATAACTGGATATGTTTTCACGGTTTATAGTTTTTGTATTTATAAATTTAATCATTTGGATTGGATGGGACTGGTAAATCTCCATTTGTTTTAGCAAAGAGAGAACACTGAAAGCAATTCATAGGAATATGTTCTAAAACCTTGCGTCAACTGAAATATTTAAGTTTATTTAAAGATTTGTTTTTTATATTTTTTGTAAATTAAGCATTTAATCTCAGTGCATAGTTAAAGAATGATGCAGTAATGATTCAAGTTCTCTAATTCCTTTTCATTTATGAAAGAGCGTCTGCTTCTCTTGGGATATCCACTTTGTACTATTGCTTGAGGTCTATATTTAGACTCAAGATCTGCTTTAAATCACGCAAAGGATGTACTGATTCAAATGTTCTCTTTTTTAAAATATAAATTCAGTATTCAATAGAGAATGTGCTGACGACTTGTTACCACGATATGATTCCCAAAGCTTGGACATTAAGCGTGTTCTATGTTTATACTAAGAATGCATTCTAAAATGCATTCTTAGTTAGTATATATGACCTGTTTTTACTTTAATAGAGAATGTATGAGAAATTAATATTGCAAGACACATTAAATTTCTAGATGTTACCTCAAACTAAATTCTTAGTGAAGAATGTAAAGCGTCAACACAGGAACTTGTCATTGAAGTGTAAAATAGTAAAATTTAGTCAAATATAAACAGATAAGTTGAAAATAGCTTAATTGTTTTAATGATAAGTTTGATAATATTAATTTAGTATGAAGTTTTTCATTAATTTCATTTACTAAAGTTGATTCATTCTCAAATTATACATTGTTTGATTCATTTCCATAAACAGCTATGGCAATAAATACAAAAATTTTATTATCACAAAATTTTCCTGTTTTTCGGTACTTGTTTGAAGATAAGTGTGTTTGAAGCGATATTTTCTCTTCAGAAGAAATAGATAGAATTCAGCGAAACTTTAAACAATATTAATCTTACTAGCAGTGTCATCAATCTTCTTCGCATCTAGCTAAGTTTTTTCGCTTGTTCAGGTATTTAACATTTGAGAAAATATTCTTTTGGTAGATACTGATAGGTTAGTTCCAGATAAACTAAAGAAAATTCCGTTATTTTCAAAAAAAATATCCTAAAAGCCCTGAAATATATCAACTACGTGATCATATCTTCAAAAAAAGTATATTCTACAGAGAAAATTCTTCAGAAACCAATTTTTAACTAGATCTAATTATTTATTTTGTGAAATTTTTTCATAAAAACCGTTTACTTATAAGTAAAAAAAATGGCCACCCAGGACATTTTATACAAAGCCGAAGCGAATCCGGAACATTTCTTTCAAATCGGGACAGAAAAAAAGGGAAAATCGGGACTTTTCCGGTTAATCCGGGAAGTCTGACCACTTAGTAATAATATGATTCATTAAGAAACTATGTATTTTTCTGAAGTTCTAAATCGATAAAATTGATTGATGATTTTCACAAAAAGAAAGCTTATCGAATTCAAAATGTAAAGCTAAAGTTGAAATAACAAGTATTGATTTGCTGACAAGGAAGTATGATTGATTACGCAGTAAAAATATCGAAAAATAAGTAACCGTAAAATTTCTCGGACACTTAAAAATAAGCAACGATTTTTCAGTGTCTTAAATAATACCGTCTTCAGTTTTCAAGAAACAAAATATTGGAAGTACACATGGAATGCATTCATCTACTAATTTTGATATGACAACAGTAAATTAGTTGTAATATTTAAATATCCGTTACTTAATAAAAAGAAACGAGAGATAAGGGATATTTTATATGCGATTTTGAAGATTTTTAAGAATTATAAGAAAAACTATGTTCATACTTTCTTAATCTACTTGATCTTCTTAAAGTATTTATACATTTAGGTAATTTTTAATTAGTGCTTTTCTGTTTGTGTATAGAATGCTATTTCATGCTTAAAGAAGTTATTTATATTAACAATTTAATGCTTGAAGGTTAAAATTTTGTTTAAAAAACATAAAATTTAAAGAATACACCGAGGCCTCGAATGAAAACGAACTCTCATACTCCTGTCTCCATTAAAAATGCGTTATGCTTTCGGCTTACTTTCCGTTTCAAGCTGGGATATACAAGACAGATGCCAAAAAGCTAAGTTAAAGAACTCCATATAGTTGACCAACGTCCAGTGGCTTATTATATCTTTGAATTAATTAAAGGAAACGCGGGTAAAGGTTGATTTACATATTATTTGACCGATTTTAATGAATTATAGGGAAGTCCCTTTTTAGTTTCTCAATCTATTTGACCTTTATTTTTTCAAAAGAGTTTATACATTTAGGGGTTTCTTTAAACCTTTTTCCTGTTTGTGAATTAAATACAATTCAATGGACTTAAGTAAGTTTATATTAACACTCTATATAGCCCAGTGTAACCTTCTAGTTACATATTAATTAAACTAATGTTTTCTTTATCATTTAAAATTCTTTGCTCTACTTAGCAAAGTTAAAAGAGCGCGAAAATGTGGAATTTATATTAGAGCTAAAGTCTTGACTTTAATCTGTATATTTTTAATTTTCGGTGGTTGAACAAGCTAATAAAAGTGTGAACTATTAAAGTAACTAAGTGAAATTATTTTGTGCCATACGTTCTTGTGCATTTCCTCTCACGTTCGTATAATATTTGCGACCAAGATTTTTTTGTATGAATGTAGCTTAACCTTGGGTTTTTTTTTTTTTGCTACGAATTTAAATCACCCGTCTTAAAACAATAATAGAATCCTATTAAGAGAACAAAAAAACTTTCCTTGTCAAGCGCATTCCATGTGATTAAGCATTTATTTTCCTTTACACATTGTTAATTATACAGAGTGAGCGCAAAGTCTTGCCCTGATTATAAAAATTTATTGTGAGAAAACTATTATAATTAGACATATGTTTGTAAGTACATTGTAAGTGCTGTTATAAAATTTTTAATAAGACAACGTACTTCAGTAGATTTCAACGTGTGCCCCCTTGGTAGTTCGAAGAATGTCAAAGCGGTATTGTAGTTCTCGCCAGGTGTTCTCTAACATGTCATTTGTAACGGTACATACAGCATCTTTCATTCCAGCCTTCAGTTCTTCAACGAGAGCAACTGGTGTGGCAAAAACTGTGTCTTTGATAGAGCCCCCCAAAAAACCAAGAGGAGTAAGGAGGAATCATGCGATTTTGTTTATTCCTCCAATAATAATATTTAATTCCGTGCACCACAATCAATTCCTCAAATATTACCACGTATTAGCATTTTAACAGTTTTTTATTTTGTGCAATAGAACAAAATTTTCAATTGCACAAAAATACTGTTAAAAGTGAACTATCCAATGACACGAAAATTACATTATTACTTTCAATGGTTATTTTATAATAAATTTTTATGATCAGGCCAAGACATTGTAATCACCCTGTATAACTCGTTTACTGATTCAGTTGTCAGTTTCATATTTTTAAATGATTTCTTTGAAGATTTCCGATGGGCAAAGGAATAGCCGGCTACGTTGCAATGACGGGTGAGTCACTGAATATACCCGATGCCTACAACGATTCCAGATTTAACAGGTATGCCATAGATACGGTGACCATGCTTCTCTATTCAAAATTCGGTTCAGACTAACGAGTCATACTACGGATTGATTGACTGCCCAGATAGCATGCACATTTGCAGCAAGTTTGATTTTTTTCTTGATATTATCTTATCATGGCAAACTTGACGTAACAAGTTTACAGCGAAACTCCTGCAAAGTAACATAACCTAATCGACCATCCTCCTTGATAAACAAGTTTGCCGTGAAGTTGACACGGCAAACTTGACAATATGACACGATGACGAAGCAAAAACTCCATTCTTCCCTTCTCTGCTGGCGTCTCATTTTGAAACTGAACATTCGTCCTTGAGCTATATTTGCGAAATCATAATTTTTTTTTGCCACGCATAAGAGTGCCTAATTAAATCAAGATGACATTCGAGACTTTTTATATATTCTCAAGATACCAAGACAAACCTCCAAAATCTTTAACTCTTCCGAATTATTCAGAATGTATGGTCACCGTAACTATAGGGAACTCCGAATTTTTTTTCTATTGAATTGTAAGAAGCATTTACGAAAAATCCTAAAGCACAGTTTTCTCTTCAGGTCCGTCGATCAAAGAACAGGATATAACACGAGGAATCTTTTATGCATGCCGATTTTCATTCGAGGGAGGTACTATTTTATTTGTGTATTGTATTTGCATTTTCTCTCAACAGCCATTCTACTCGTAATAATTTTAAATAATTCCAAACTTTACTTTGAATTCTTCGTCGAATTTACTGAATTCAGAGCGAAATAGCAATTAAAATAGTTCGGTTTTTTATTTTCATTTATTTACTAAAATAATAAACATTATCTATCTAGTATTTTTAGCTTATTGTTATTCTTTTAACAGCGTTAGGTATAATTTTAATAATTTTTCTTTTCAAATGTCCTTAGAAATGAAAAATTTTCGATTTGACGAAAATAAAAATGTCTGTTTTAAAAAAAAACTTCCATTGAAAAAAGAGTGAGAAATAAAATATAATGAAACTGGCAGACACGGAATGTAAAATGTAACTGAGAGACACTTATGAAAAATAATCGTAACAATAATAGTTTTTAACATATTTTAAATCTTATTTTGATGTGTATAAAAATTCGGGTTCTCTTTTTTTCATACTGCTTTGAATAAGTATTATAGTTATGGCATTTAATATAATTTTTTGCTCTAATTATTGAATGTTTTAAAGAGCTAGGTGTCCCAAAATGTACACATACTTTGAATAACTATAAGAAATTAACTTAAATCAAAGTTTTATAATTCAAATTAATTAATGCATTAATTACCATCGCGACATCAAGATTCTATCGATTTCTGTTAAATGCATGGTCAGGCCAAAGAGTGGACAATGAACTCCTCTCTCCTTTCCCCAAGCCGGATCTTACCCCGACTGATTTCTTTTTGAGAGGAGGACACCGGAAATTAAAATGTTTAACTCAAGATTATCTATAATAAGCGAAATAAGAGCAGACATTGAAAACAATGCATCTAAATACGAAATAATATAGTTAGCGAGGTTTGTAATTCCGCCTGCTACCGTTATAAGCATATCTGGACAATAACGGCCTCTTTTCGGACATTTCCAATAAATAATTCCAATATTCTACGTTTGTATTAATTAATTTGTTATTAAACGTTGATGTAATTTATTATTTAATTTTTCAAGTTATAATTATTCAAAATGGATCTTAGAACACCCTATAGATAAAGGCAATCTGCAGGTATTAATCTGAATTTACAGTAGAATATTATACCTCGCTTAGCGAGCATAATTCTTTCCAGAAGCTTACTCGTAATGCGAAACACTCGTTCAGCGAAACAGTTTTTCCAATACAAATTAATGTAAAATACGATAATGCGAAAAAAATACTCAAAACATTTTATGCATAACGTTAATTCAAAGAAAATTATACATATCATTGTTAAGGAGAGTGAATCATCTCCATCTTTTTCTCGATCGCAGAATGAACTAACCTTGAATGCGAATTCGATTTCCAGAAAACTAAAATATAGGAATAATAGTTTATTATTTATGGTACTTAATTCTTTTTCTTCTAGAAAGCTGTCTGGAGACATTTGTTTTTTGCCGACAATTCAAAAACCACTTTCGTCTTCTGATAGTGTTCTCGTTAACAGTGTCGCCTTGCAATTGCTTTTCGTATATCCATAGGAGAAGCAAATTTTCAACATCGTCAAGAATACGCGTACATCCTTTGAAGTATATATCTCCTCATTCATGTCCTTGATCTTGAGGATAGTTGCAAATTTTAACCCTCTCACATCGAGCGAGGCGGTCTCGGGCGGTCTAAAAATTTCCCCTTAACAGCGACGATGGACGGTCTGAGGCGGTTGGCTTCTTCTGAGGGGAGGGGAGGTTCTGAGATCGCTTAGGAGATAAGCGCGGTAAGAGGGCCCAATTATCTTTGCCAACCACAGACCATTTCCGTGCGCCTTAAAGGAAGGATATAGCAGGGGTGGGGTAAAGGACCACTCAAGTTGGGATAGTCCAATTGATGTATCTTCCTTCCAAAAAGTCCCGGTTTTAAAGGAGCTAGAAGAAAAAGGTCGCCTCGGGATTAACGAGTTAATGTAGGTCGATTGCATGTACGTGTGCTGGTGCGTGTTCGATTAGCCACGCTCACACCTCGTTCAATGATTTTGAGTTTCATATCTACTGTTATTTTTCTTCTCTTATGGCTGTCTTCTTGTGGCTTTTTCTACGGGGACATTTTTGCAAGGGTTATTTTATTATCCTTTGCACAAAAAATCACAAATAATGTATCTGAACACAAGTGATCACAAGTAACCTTAAGATGCTACACAAGGACTGATGTAGCAGGCGCACAATCCGGGACTTCCCATCTCGCTCGTTAAGCGAGTCGGGTTTTTTTCCAATTTATTTTGCTCGTTATGCGAATTACTCGTTATGAGAGCTGCTCGTTATGCGAGGTTTCACTGTACCATGTTTTTGTTACATGAATAATTTTTAACTTGCGCAGCTACAGTTTTTGGATGATCTCTGAGCCAATAAAAATGAAATTTTCGAAATCTTCGATTATAGCCGTATCCACGTAACATAAATCCACACTGTCATTCTCAAAGTTATTTCAGCTGTAGTTATCAAATTCTAAAGATTTTCTTTTTAGGTGTTTTCGTAACACGAACATCAAGATCGAGCTTGTTTCCACAATTTACAAATTAATTAAAAGTGTAGATAAGATTAGATTATCCATAATTAGGTTAACCTGTCGGTAAATTGATATGAATTTTTGTGGCTTGTATGCATTTTCTTATTTTTTTAGCGTTATTGGAGTTGTGCAGATGGTCAATAAATCTTCTGGGGCTTTTACAAAAAGTGACGAAGAAGATTTTGCAACATTTGCCATTTACTGTGGGCTAGCGCTTCATCATGCTAAAGTATGAATTTTTATACATATATTCTTAATCCTACTTCCTAGTAGTGTTCCTTAAACATCGATACACTATCGATTCTATCGAAGCTAAGTCGATAGTATCGGGTTTTCGGAACTATCGACTGAAAAAATCGATAGTATCGACTTTCTCCGGGGCCATCCTATGTATAGGCGCATATTCAGTCGATGTTTTTATGACTATCGACTGGAACTATCGATACTATCGATAGTTTCAAAACTATTGACTGGAACTATCGATAGTATCGCCGGGGAGAAAACTATCGACTGCACTATCGATGTTTAAGGAAACTACTTCCTAGATTATAGTCGAAAAACGTAACATGTTTATAATTTATAGCAACTAATAAGTTGTTCAAGCTTATAATTATTCAATTTAAATATTTCCTTAGAGCTCTTAAAATTGTATTGCAAATTTCTACGAAGATTGCATTATTCGTTTACGTTTAGAATTAAAACATAATGAGTTTATTCGCTAACTTTCCCCTTTCAGGCAGAAGAGACAGTGGCGAATTCAGGATTTGTGTCTGGGAGGAAATGAGGTCATAATTTTGTATCGTCGTGATGAATGTCAAAAGCCTCATGGCTTATGTAAACCAAAACACTTTAACTTTACAGACTTTACTCACCTGGCAATAAGAATCATAAAGAACACTACAATATTTTCGATAATTTAATAAAAAACATAATGAAATAACTAGCCAAAAAGTGTTTTCGACCTCGTGAACGTACAAGTACGAGTGGAATGGCTACGAAAGTGGGTATATTTTAGAGTCTGTCAAGCCAGAAATAAATATTGCCACGGTTTTTTTATTTATTCATTCATTTTTTTAAAAAGGGAGATTAAGAACAAACAGTTGTAGTGATTTTAAATAAAATCAAAAATTCTGGTTTACCTCTAGGGGGAGGGCTGCAGCCCCATAGCCCCCCCCGGATTCGCCACTGAGTAGACATGCTATATTTTCCTTCAGTTACGAGAAGTAAGCATCATAGATATCATATAATAATTTGATAAGTTAGGAGACGTCAACACTGTCGTATTTGTTTACAACCCTGTGATTTCTCCGTAGCTTACTTTCTCCTTCGTAATTTTTCCCCTCTCAGCAAATGCTCTCGTCTGTCTGAGGTCTAAAGTCAGCTGCCTTCTTCTGAGAGCCGGAGAATACCAGCATTTGCTCTAGTACAGACTAATACAACAATTATACCACTAAAGTACAGTGGAACCTGGGGAATCCGAACCCCAGGAATTCGACATTTCGGATAATCCGAACACCTTTTTTTATTTTTATGAAATTTTTTTTATTAAAATATGAAGGAAAATAACAATTAGGAATCAGAAACGAAGCTAATGTTTATTCCTAACTTAAAAGAAACACTTGAATTAGTATTTAAGACTGAATTTAAATTAGAAAATTACCTTAAATTAGTAGAAACAAAATCGGTTATCTTCTTTTGACGTAAGGAGCTAAACCTGCGTGATGATGCTTTCACAGAGTACCTAAAGTCAATAATAGAGTCACAGAGTGATAAAGGCAACTGCATTTGGTATATCAGGAGTATTTTACCGAATTTTTCGGATAATCCGAATTTTCCGGAATTAGAACAGAGTTCAGCCCCAATGAGTTCGGATTCCCGGGGTTCTACTGTATTCTTTTTTTTTTTTTTTTTTTTTGCCAAATTGGCGACAGGTAATGAAAAATATTTATATCCTGAGAGTATAGCAGTTCAGTATCAAGTGTTAATTAAGTACTAATCCAACCTTCCTAAGGGATTTTAATCACTCCTTAAACATTTTTATTCCAATGTTCTGTTTGCTGTACATATGCGATGAATCGGTTTATGGCTAGTAAGGGAATATGAGAATAGGTATTTCAACGAATTATCGAAAGGGAAGATAGATCGCGTGTTAACGCCTTGAGAAAAGGAGGAAAGCACTTTCCTGTTTCTTTTTCAAAATCCCCGTCTCAAGAAGGTGCTTGAAATCTCGTCTACCTTATCTGAAGGCTACATAGATTATTAAAATTAATCAAGATTTTGGCTAAAAGTCTCTAAAGTAGTCAAGATTTAGATTCCTTTCGAAGCTAAATCATGAAAATAGAATTGTAGAGAGTTTAATTACTTTTTTATGGTTTTGTTAGATATAACTTTATAAAACGTACATTATCATAAACTAAAAACTGTGTGTCCGTCTACACGGATTGTTATTATGAACAGAAAAAAATGCATTACCAATTCTCTACTAATAATAAAGGAGAATGCGTGTGTGTGTGTATGTGTTGGCGCTCTACAGGAGAGACCTCTAGGCTTAGAGCAACGAAATTTGGTACAAACATACTTTGGAGGGTGGGAATGTGCTCCTCGGAGTCGGTTTTTTTAAATGTTAATTATAATTTTAATTAATTAAAAATTAAGATAAATTTTAGCGGTTTTTCCTTAATAACTTCCAAAAATATTACAACACAAAAATTATTTTTACACCATCTGAAAATTTGAAAAATTACCTTTTAAATGATATCAATTAAGTTGGCGTACATTTTTTTCCCTTAATTTGAATAAATATTTAAAAATATTTGCTGGCATAATTTACAACAATGCTTTTCATTGTTGCAACGCATTTCAAACCATTTTCATTGTTTAAAGAAATGTTAAATTGCATGTTTCGCTTACAATGTTGAAAGCTAAGAACTGGATCTTACTATCTAACTGGATTTTACTTTCTTCTTTTATTTGATCAATTTTTCTGTGAAATCTGTAGAAGTAGTATTCAAGATAGTAAGTAAGTATATAATGAAATAATCCAGTGAACTGAAAGATTATCGTTGCTATGTTTTGATTCTTTTTATCAGCGTGTTTTGAGCCAATTATCATGCTTCTGGACGTAAAATGTGCCGCGCCAATTTAATGTTAAAATAAAATGCATATTTTACGTTAATGTGGACAAGGAACAGAACAAATGCAAGACTGCGAAAAGAACGCGGATTAAATGTCTAGAACAATTTGATGTTTAAAACTACATTTTTAAGGGAACCACGAATAAAAAGTTATGCATAAGAGATTCAGTTGACATTTTATTTCCGGCGGTCAAGCTGGTCGCTGAAGGCGGCTAGTACAAAATAAAAAAAAATGCTAAAAGAAAATATTAACAATAGCATGTATCGCAAATTCAAATCTTTAAGTAAAGGGAGCCTTTCAGTATAAGAACGGTTAAGGAGAAAATATTAAATGCAAAATATATAAATATTCAATTCCAAAATTAAGTGCGAAAAAGAACCCTTTTAACAAAAACGAAAGTTTTCTAAATTAATAGAATGAAAAATAAATGATTTATGATCCCATAACTAATTTTTATTCTTGTTTAGCTTTATTGGCACGCCGATATATCCGTCAGTTTATACATAAAAGAACTTGTCTCAGTTGTCTGACGCCAAAACAGAACACGTCCAGTAATGACGCAGACCAAAGGGGAGGGGATATTTTTAACTCCGCCTTGCGTCACCGACTTTGCTGGCTTTTTATATTATACATTTTAGGTTATTAAAAAGTAAAGAATAAAAGCACGCGACAGTATTGAAAAAGGGCAAATTTTAAATTCCATGCCTGGCAGATAAAACTGTTAAGGATGATGACATTAGGTAGGAGAATTTCAAATTCAGCTCCATAGAATTGAGAATTCTCTCATTATTCCATATTAGTGGTGGAAGAAAAAATTCTAATTGTTAGTAAATAACCATTTTTTGGGGGAAAACGAATAAAATTGTTTTCACTCCAACAGAAGAACAGTTGCAAAACACCGGTCAATTTTCTGTTCCCAAAAGGAAGATATTTTTTTCAGATGTGTATTAATGCCACATAAATTTTACCTTCTAGACTTCAAGGCTTTTTGTTTCGAGTGCGAGGAAAAAAGGCAATAGAAAAGAAGTTGCAGTCAACATAATTTAACCTTTTTCAGTTTTCTTTATCTTCTGTTTTCATTAATTGGAGATCTATCATCTAAAACTTCCGATGAGAAGATTTGTCACTTGGAAAATAGATGTTATTTTCAACGAATTTGACGGAATTGTTGAAACGAATTTGTTTTTCGAAATTGACGGAAATATCACCCACTAGATTCAACCGTTATTTTGAAAGAGTTTTTGAAACAGTTAATTATTTTCAACCATCTGTGTGTTTTCGTTTTTTCGAAAATACCCGAAACGCTCCATAATATTAAAAGATACGTCGTGTGACCCGGGTCAAAACATGCTAAATTTGTGGTTGCTTAAACGTTCTCACACTGATCTAGCAAAGAAATTGGAAAAGTGAAATGCCAGATCAGCAAACTTTAGGCGTTTTCTTTATCTGACCATCTTTTAAAATCAAAAGATTTGTCCCAAAATCCTTCCTATAGCTTTAACATGGAATATTATTCTGATAAGTAAATCAATCATTGCAGTTGAAATTAAGCATTTGAACCGGGACATAGTGGTCTGGTGGTTGAATCTCGGCTTCGGCTTCGGTGGTCGAAGAACGTAAGTTTTAGACCTGATACCACTGAGGAACCATTATGAATGTTGGCTTGGTGAATGTTAAATCTGTTATTCTGGGCAAAATATCATTACGCAGGGCACTGCGATGGAGTTCGTAGAATTTTTTGCCGTTTGCTGGTAATTTGACTAAATTGTATCATCTAACAAAATTGCGCCCCATTAGTCCATCCCCAAACGATAATAACTCAGTTTTGCTCCCGCTTTGAGACAACAAAAGATTATTAATATTAACAATAATAATAACCCTTTTCTAGAAATAATAATAACACAACAAAAAGGTTATTATTATTGATAATAATAACAATTTTGCTGCCGCAAAACGGAGTAAAAAGTAGTTATTATCGTTAAAACTGATGTAGCAAATAAACAAAAAGCGCAAGACCTTTAGTATTTCATACATAGACTTTGTTATTTTCATTCTCTTTGGACAAGTATAGTCCAACTGATAAAATATGATTTTTATTTATTACAGTTGTACGACAAAATTCGAAGATCCGAACAAAAGCACAAATTAGCCCTGGAGATTTTGTCCTATCATAATACATGTTCCGAAGAAGAATTAGACGCAATCAAAGCTGTTAAAATGCCTGTAGATGTGGCACAATTGCAAGAGTAAGTAAAAAGAAGTTTTCTGGTAATGATGAGATACGTCTTGAAATTGGTAGGCAAAATTATAAATAATAACCCAAAGCCATCTTGAAGGCCTATTTATTCTGCTTACGATTTATTTCTCTCTTTTTTAACTATTTATTCTGTTTACGATTTCTTTCTCTTTTTTTAACTATTTATTCTGCTTACGATTTTATTTTGCTTACGATTTCTTTTGGTGAAACTGTTAAAATCCTTTCTGGAATTTCTTTGGGTATAAAGATATGTGATTGAACAATCAATTTATTCTGGAAGTTTATTGATGCTGGTTGAGTAAAATTTCTCATTTTTAAATAACACAGCAAAATGTAATCACTTGTTAGATTTCTTTTTATTCGAAATTAATTCATTTTCGTTCTTTTAAACTAGTCATTACTACCTCAATTGTTTATGTCTTTGATTAATGACTTTAGTTAACATATTTTTTTTTCAAATAAGCTTATGTTGTACTATGTACTACTAAGCTTATGTTGTATTATTATTATTTTGCAGCCAAATTTCAAGATGAAAATTGTTTTCAAAATTCATCTGAAAATATATTTGCACTTTTAAAAATATCATTAAAAACTAACAAAAATATACCCTCCCTTTTTCTAAATCTAATTCAAATGAAGTGAACTCTATCGGGATGCTATTATTTTTCTTGGTTTAAAATCACGCAGAAAATAGCACACGCTATTGCGTTATTTATCAAATTTAAGTCTATAACCCAAATAAAATATAAATTTTGAACTACATTAAATCAAAATCCACCTTCAAGATCGACAGATTATTAAATCGACACTGTCGATTCTGCAATGATTCATAGAACCTGACTGGAAATTTTTTAGACCTGATGTGTTGCTTGTGACTATTGGAATGGACGCATTGATTGTCTCTACTAATAATAAAGGAGAATGTGTGTGTCCGTATGTCTGTGTTCCCTCTATAGCAGTGTTTCTCAACCTTTCAATATTTGCGACCCAATTTTCAATCATAATTTTCATCGCCTTCCCTCACATACAATAACAACGTATACAATAATAATATATTTTTGGAATTTTGACGCTAAAGCGACCTTAATTGCGAATCTTACAAACTACCAAGAATAAGTAATTTTTTTCAGTAGATTAATCAATCTTTTTAATAATATTTTCTTTCCGTTATGCCCGCGCCCCCCATTTAGTGTTATCACGCCCCCTGGGGGGGGCGCGCCCACAGGTTGAGAATCGCTGCTCTACAGGGCAGACAGCGGGACTTCGAGCTACGAAATTTGGTACAAACATACTTTGGAGGGTGGGAATGTGCACCTCGGAGCCCTTTATATGAAATTTTAATTAATTAAAAATTAGGCGAAATTTTTGCTTTTTTCCTTAATAAATTTCGAAAATATTATAGCACAAAAATAATTTTTTCACTATCTGAAAGCGCAACAAATTATTTTTTCAATTATATGATTTAAGTTGACGTAATTTTTTTTTTCTAATTTTAATAAATTTTTAAAAATATTTTTTGGCATAATTTACAACAATACTTTTCATTGTTGAAACGCAACTCAAACCGTTTTCATTGTTTAAATAAATATTTAAATGAATATTTCTCTTTCATTGTTGTAATCTGAGATAGGATCCTAATACAATTTGCTTTCATATTTTATTTCATCAAGATTTTTGTGAAATCTGTTAACTAAGCTCTCCGAGATATTGCTTTGCTTACATTAAGAAATATATCCATTAAGCTGAATGGTTATGTTTGCTATGTTTTCATTCTTTTCTCAGCATGTTTTAATTTAGCTAACATGCCGCTGGCCACAAAATGTGCCGCGTCATTTTAATGTTGAAATCAAATGCATATTTTACAACAGGAATAAGAAAGTGAAGATAGTGCCGACAACGTGGAATTAGAGGTTACATGACATAGTCAGTTATTTGACTCCATTAGGAAAATTTATGTAGACAATGAACAGAAGATGTCGAAGGTAGAACATTGGAATATTGGTAATAGCTAATAGAACATTGGTTAAATATCTACCACAATCTGAAGTTTAAAATTACGTTGTTAAGAGAACCATGAATATAAAATGATGCAACATTCAATTGAAATCATATTCCCGGCGAGCGAGCTGGTCGCCGAAGGCGGTTAGTTCTAAATATTTTCAAAGAAAACTTTAATACTTTCATTATTGAATACAAGAAAAGGCCCATCTTAGTTTTTTTTAAATAATTTTTTAAAAGTGTAATTTACTTTCCGAACACCCTGTATAATAATAAATATGGATGCATGAGAAAACATTCATTAATTTCTTATATTGCATTCCCGGTTTTTATCCAGTATTTTACTATTTTCTCCAGCATTCAAAACTTTGCATAAAATTAAATGCCCTTTTTCTCTAATTATACATCATTCTGTCATGCGCACAAAGCGATTTTGATCACAGATTCGACCTATTCTGAGCTGCATCAAGAAGCAGCTAAGAGAATCTTTCGACGTAAATTTAGATTTCGAGGAACGACAAGAGGTTTTTACAACTAAATTGCATTTATAGGATAGAATTAAAAATGGTTAATATCTGTAATTACACAAAATTATCGAAATTTCGTAAGCAAGAGTCGGTAAAAGTAATGGAAAAAAATATAAATTATTTTTTTGAAAAATTTACAGTCGGCGCTTCAGCTGCAGTGGACCAGCAGCAACTGATTCATAGTAATTCTTTTCTTACAGGTACAGCTTCTCGCCAGAACATTTAAATTCTGATGAAAAGGTTGTCGCTTCAATATTTATGCTGACGGATCTACCCCAAATCCAAAAGTAACAACTTAATACTTGAACTAAAATGCAATTTTTTTAAGCTTAGATTTATCAACTATTTTACGTAGTTTGAATATTTCTCAAACATTGCTTGAGATTCACTTCTAACGAGCGCTTATTAAACGAGTTGTAGCCTGAATATCTGTTTATATGTTACAGGTTTATGAAAATCGATCACGATTCTCTGCTTCGCTTCACTCTGACAGTACGTAAAAATTATAGACGGGTTCCTTACCACAACTGGACCCACGGTTTCTGTGTAGCCAATTCGGCAAATGTTGTGCTCAGAAAAAGCGGGGTTTTTAAACCACTGGAGGTAAGAATCCACAGTCATGTATTTCTTAGAATTGAGATAATTGTTAGCTTCTTCAATATGAGTACTTTTAAAATGTTAATTTTTACTACGCGAATGACTTGTGTAATGACGCGGCTATTGACGAGTTTTCTGTTTTGTTTACTCTGGATTCACAGACCGTTTTCTAGTAACCCTTCGATTTAAGCAATCGCCAAATCCATTTCGAAACTGTATCAAGCGCCAAATTCGAACCAATTTTTTCTTTAGTGCGCAAAGAATTGAATTCTGTGTTCTTTCAGTTCGTTTAATTCTTTTTATTTAAAACGGCTAAATTCCAAATGGAACGATTGTAATTATCGAAATCGTTTGGTTAAAAATTTAACAGCCAGTGATTATCTAAATTGTTTAGCTAAAAATTTAATTGCCAAACGAGCCTTAGAAGTCGCCAAAAAGAGCGGTAACGGACAATTATGGCAGATTTTCCACAAAATGAAGCTCTTATTTTAAGTGAACATTGAGAGCTACAGCAATAGGAGCATGAAATTGGATATTTTCAAAGTATCCTTAAGCCAAAACATTAGAAAACTACTTTAAACATTAATTTACATCTTCAAAAAGAGTGTTGAAATTTTGAAAATTTCCATTGACTTAGCATTAACACCGGAAGTCGGTGGGTATATGGGAAGTTCCACTTTACCGCAAATAAACAAAAAAGAAAACTTGTCCATAGGGAACCAGCCACAATTTTATGGATTTTGGATTTATTATTGCAAACTCTATTTAAGTGAGTTCAGTTTGCTATGCAACACTGGAAAAACTCCAATCCGTTGAGCAACAAGTTACTTGTGTAATACTTTATTTTGAAAAAAAAACCAGTATTAGAGTTTTTTATTCTCTCGTATACAAAGAGAAAATACTGTAATCGTCACTTCTCGATTATAATACAAAACCTTGAGATTTTGATAAATGTTCACGTGAAAGACCTTCTGCAGTTCGAAAAAAACATATTCTATTTTAAGTAGATCTGGTGAGGCATTTACTCAAAAACGCAAAAGGCTAGACAAATGAAATTTGGTATGCAGTCTTTATACCAAAATTGTAGATTTCTATCAAATTTTGAATGAAATCCATCATTTAGGAAATTTGTCTGTCTATCCTCCATGTGCACATTACGGATGG
Organism: Araneus ventricosus; assembly: GCA_013235015.1. Classification (NCBI taxonomy): domain Eukaryota; kingdom Metazoa; phylum Arthropoda; class Arachnida; order Araneae; family Araneidae; genus Araneus; species Araneus ventricosus. The sequence continues at coordinate 260,232 of BGPR01000047.1, read as the reverse complement.
CGGTTATTGCAAAAATAACCGGTTTTCGGTCATTCAGGTATTTTTCACCTCCGGTTTAACCTGGCGGTTATAACCGCTCAAAATAACCTGTTTTTGAAATACCGATTTTCGTTTTTTTTTTTATAAAAAAAACAAACGGCGTTTGTAGACAACAATTTTTATTAATACTGTTTCTACAGGAAATCAATCCATTGGCCAATATTTATCTGTTCATAAAGAGTGTTTCAGTAATCCGCCAACTAACAGATGCCTCGAGGAAGCGGCTGTCGTTTATTGGCCTAAGACGATGAAATTGAAAGCTTCATAACTTGTTAAATTTTAGCGTAATCGAACCTAAAATCGAGCCTATTTTCCGATTCGGGTTTTTTGCCCGGTTATTGGATTTAAAAAAAATAACTGGTTATAACCGGAACAAAAAAATAAACGAAAAAACCAGTTAATCGAAACAAAAAAAAACGGTTTACGGTTAAAACAGCAGGTTTTTCCCATCCCTAGTGCACATGAACACGATAACTCAACAATGCAACGAGCAAGACGGATTAAATTTGACATATATTTTATTACTAGAATGGTAGATGTGTATCAAATTTAGGAATAAATCCGTTAACGGCTTGAATGTCTGTTGTTCGCGCGTGTGTGAATACAATAACTCAAAAACGCAACGAGTTCGATGGGTGAATTTCAATACATGATCTTTACATCGAAATTGTAGATCTGTGCCTAATTTTGGACAAATTTCATCAACGAGTACTGTCTGTTTGTCTGTCCATGTGTTACTCAAAAACACAACAAACAAAATAAATTAAATTTGTTGTGTAGTCTTAACACCAAAATTGTGTATCTGTATCAGATTTTGGACGCAGCCGGTCAAAGGAAAGACGCCATAGTGCACACCCAATTCTCTTCACTATACAACGGCGCTACACGCAAAACGCGAGGTACTGTGCCAGTTTATGAGAAAGTCGAAGGGAGAACATCCCCGCTAATTTTGTAAACACAGTTACATTTCAGTTCAGTGGCTTGGGAGACGCTACGAAGACAAAATAGTAGTGCCAGTAGCGTATCGACCGGGGCCAAGGGGGGTACAGACGCCCCATGCGCCATGGAGTCAAAACATTACTGCATTTATGCTATTTTTTAAAACAAAATATGATTAGGGAGCGTAAAAATAATACCATGCCACCGTGTGATTTACGTTTGCTAAGCAAATGACGACTGGGGTGAAAAAAAATCATAATCTCAGGGCGCCACTTGTTCTCGCTGCGCCACTGGCTATATTGACGAAACGTTAATGCGTTTGCGTCACTTTTTACAGTAAAACACAATAAGGAGTCGAAAAATGCCATGCCCCGGGCGTCGTTTATACAAGCTAGGCCACTAATGATGACGGGGGGGGGGGCGAAAAAATCGTATTCTGACCCGGGTAGCATATTTACAAACCCTACCCTGATAGAACTGAGGCAGGAGAGCTGACAATATGATTGGCTCGCTTCGCCGACAGCCAATGACGTCGTTCTTTGCTCTCCTACGGAAATTATAACAAAACAAGCGATTGAATGTGGACTTTGAATTAGTTTAGGTTTCCGTTGCTTGGACTTCGCGAATTTTGTTTTACGACACACACCTACGTAGCAATTTTATTTAGTCTAGCGATTATCCTTTTTTTCGTTTTATTATTATTGGCCTTAATAATAATAATTAATAATTTTACTATTATTTGGCATCAATTATAGTTAGATTAGTTGACTTTGAAACATCAAATGAACTATTTTCACTGGAATGAGGTCAAAGAAACCCAACAACATTAACCTGTTAGTTAATACCCTTCAAACAAAGTTGTTATCACTAGACTTTTCATTAGTATAATTTCTTACAGTGTGGGGTGTTTTATTTTTTATGATATTTTAAAAAATAATTTCATTTTTAAAACTATTACAACCCACGGAAGAATGTTTTTTGTGCTCAACTGTGGGAAAACGGAGAAAAGTAGGACGACTCTTGTTTTGTTATGATTGCCGTACGCTACGTGCGAGAGCTGAAAACGACGTCGCTGCCCCTCGTAGCCAATGGTATTGGCCGATTTCCTGCCTCAGTTCTATCAGGGTAGGGTTTGTAAATATGCACCCGGGTACACCACTGAGTTGTCCTTTTACAGTAGAACCCCATGAATACGAAATTTCGGATAATCCGAGCATCTTTTTCAATTTTCTGAAAAGTTTTTACTGAAAAATGAAGGAAGAATAACAATTCCGAATCAGAAGCAAAGCTAATGTTAATTCCCAACTTAAAGGATGTATTCGAATGGGCCTTTAAGAATGAATACAGCACCTTAATGAGTAGAAACAAACTCAGGTATCTTTCTTTTTACCCTTTCCGTACGCCTTTACAGAGCACCCAGAGTCAATACTCTACTGCATTTGGTATATCGAGAGTATTTTTCCGAATTATCCGGATAATCCAAATTTCCCAGAATCCGAACAAAGGTCAGCCCCAATTAGTTCGGATTCCCGGGGTTCTACTGTATTCATTTCTTTTTGCCAAAATTGGCGACAGGGAGTGAAAAATATTTATATCCTGAGAGTATAGCAGTTGAGTATCAAGTGTTAATTAAGTACTAACAAAATTTTGATAAAGAAAGTTGTACTTTCATAATTATTTATATCATCTTATATTTGATAGTTGCATTTTCTTTTCGCAAAGTATTTCAAGTGTGGCGGACATTTTTTTCCCAGGAACTTGCCTTGTATGTAGCGTGCCTCTGCCACGACGTGGATCACCGAGGTAAAACCAATCAGTTTCTAAAAAATGCCGCGTCTCCACTCGCTGCTATCTATTCCACATCTGTATTAGAACACCACCATTTTAACATGACAGTTTCAATATTGCAGGTATGCTTTGAATATTTTGCACCCAGAAGTACTGAATTCACGAGTTGCATAGATATAGAGAGGAATTTAATAATAATTGTTTTAACCGAAATTCCTCTTTTGTTGTTAAATTGTTTAAAAATCAGAAATTTTTTAGATAGATATTATTTTAGTTAACTTGTTTCATGCTTGTAAAGATAAAATTTTGTAATCGATTTTTCACTCACTTCCTGATATGCCAGAGTTTTAAAAATTTGTGCATTTGTACATTCTCGACTATAATACTGTTACGAACGTGGAAATAGCTTCCCAGCAATGTTAGTCTTATGGTTGGGAAGAGAGTTGTACAGGGGTAGGTATGGGATAATCGGCTACAGCCAGGCCTGGATCCCTGACTTTGGCGGCGAAATGTGGGACCTCAAAAATGCTAGAACTTTCTCGATATCTCTATTAGGGACTTCATAGGGATTTCATGTGACGTCACGGCCTGTCGGGGAGACTATAAAAGGACTGTGCTTGGATCAAAGAATAGTCAGTCAGTGTGTTGATCGACTTTAAACGTGTTTATCGACTGGGATCGCCTTTGGAGTGCGAACGTCTTTGGAATCTCTCTTTGGAGTTTTATCCTCAGAGCGAGCTGGTAAGCTGATAGACGTCGAGCGGTATTGAGAGTGCTGTCGCCGTTATTAGCTGCCTGTTGTATTGCTAATCTCTGCAAGTGCTGTGTTTTCCTGTAACCTGCGCTTCGTGTTTTCCGGAAATTTCGAGAATAAAGCGTCGTTCTCCATTATCCTGCTTGTTGAACTCTTTTCACCGTACACGCACGAGACGATTTCTCGTAACAATACACTATGTTATTATTTTCTGAATTAAATTATGAGTTCATCGATTAATTTTATATTTTGATTCCATACCTGTGGCGCACCTGATTGTGAATTTGAGAAAAATGATTACAGGATTCCATAATATTCGCAATAAGTAATGTAAATGAAAAACTAAAGGGTAGGAAATAATTAAAATAAAAAATGTGTTTTTAATACACTAATAAAAGTATGCTTTAAAAAACTGTTTTCATCAAATTTATTTTTACTTTCTTGTAATTACGACGCATCATCACCACTCTTATCTTCTAAAAAGTCTATTTCGAAATTTCGACGTATCTCCAATTTAAAACTCCTTGAGACTGGCTTTTAAAAAAAATGAAATCATGTCTGTGTGAACATGACTCAAAAATGTAACGAGGTGGGTAAAAAAAAAAAATGGTATTAAGTGCTTATACTGAAACTAGAAAATCACCCGTTATGTTATGACGGGTGCAAATTGCCTCTTAATTCGAGAGATTCCCCGTCAAATTTGACGTGTTTAAATAGATATATATGCGAGAAAGATGTTTAGCATTGATTGAAAACAAATAAAATAAACATAAGTTTTACGACAGGAAATATTTTTTATTTACATATTTCTTTATTCAAAAAACCTCTTGGTAAACAATATTCCGGTAAACAACGTCCAAACTATATCAAGCGCATGATATACCACTGACATAATTTTAATACTTTCTATTAAAGAACGGAAATTAATTTGAAATATAGGATTAATATAATTTAAAATTTCTTGGAAACTATTGATCATAGCGAGATAAATTGTATATCAATCGATAGAAAATTTTATTTCACTATTTTAGAGCTATTAAATTTGAAATTAGAACGACAATTACTTTTTTAATTTAAAATTACTGAAATTTAAGTTCTCTAACAATGAAATAATGTTGTTTAACGTCTCGCAGTGCTATGGCGCGAGTTTTATTGTTGGTGACGTCAGAGCGTTACCGAGGGACATATTTGGGCTATTATATTAATAATTTTAAATCTCCGTCAATGAAAAGAGGTGCCTTTCCTACCCATATTACACGCATTCTATTTTCTTCATTCTGTTATGAAACTAAATATTCATCATTGTTATGCCACGCTTTAGCCAGTAAAACTTGCTTTCCTTCCGGGAAAATGCAAGTCCGGAAATTCAGAAATTTAGTTTCGGCTGAATGGTACCACTCAGTTTTCGTCTGCTAGAGAAAGAAAAAGTAACTTTTAATGTTTGAAATAAAATTATCTAGGATTAATAAAAGTTTCAGGTAAAAGGAGGACACGTATTCTTTTGAGTCTCAGGAATGATTACGGTGATTATTTTAGCATACCTGTTGCCATTCGCGTTGATTCAATATTATATACATTTTCAATTCTTTCATTTATTTACCTGCGCGTTGCCACTCACATCTAAGAAAATATTACATACATTTTAAACTTTGAACCTCGATGGCCTGGTGGTAGGGTCTCTTTTTCGGGTCCAGAGGACTCCAGGTTCGAAAACAGATTCGACATAAGAATCACCAGGTAACCACCGTGTAAGCTGCGCTGTCCCATATTAAATCCATCGGGGCCAAATGCCCTCTCACTGGTGTGGCGCGAAAGCTTGGAAAAGACGGTGTCTTCCTCATCATCTGACATCAAAGTTCAAGATTACGTGGTCCTTCCCAAAATAGCCCTCGTGTTGCTTCAAAAAACGGGACGTAAATGAAACTAAACAAATCTAGCATTTTATTTACGTGTGCATTGTCACTCTTTTTAGTGCAAATAGTCGACACATTTATTTGCGAGCAAAGTTCTCTGTGGCTATAATTAAAAAAAATCCCCGTCGGTAAGCCGGAAGTCAAAGGCAGATTCCTTTAGTCCGGAGATATGCCCCCATCATTTTCATCCCCCTTTGAGCTGGACAGCCCATCTACGAACTCGACCGAGATTTTCACTATCCTTACAACATATCCCACGCCGGTTAAAATCAAATCAAAATTACTCAGTTATGGTGTTCACAAGATTATATATAATATATAAATATATAAGGAAGGGTAGTTTTGGGTTCTAGGGGTCATGATAGGTGAAGATCTATAGAAATTTACCGGTAGAAGTCGTGTCATGAGAACCATTGCAATTGATAGACTTCCTATGAGGAATCTACCTAATTAGTAAAGTATAAAAAAAGTAAAGTTGTGGAAATCAAACCGTTGGCACAAAAATGCTTTTTTTGCATTCCGGTAATAGTCTCCAATAAAATTACAAAATTAAGAAACATCAGAGGCAGTTGGTTAGTGAAAAAGATAATTCAGGTAACTTTCAAAAAGCTTTTGATACCAATAGCTAATGTTTGGTGGCATACGCAAACATGAATTTTGATTACATGTTTCACATCCTTATGTGAAAGTACAGGAAAAAATAAAGGCGAGAACACTCACAATTTTTTTTTCAAATTATTTTCTTGTCAACGGCCCTATTTTATTAAATATTTCATTCAGAAGGCAAAGACTAGACAGATCTTCGTTAAAGGACAATGTGGTTAGCTAAAATTTTTTATAGTTGCAACGTTTTCAAGCTCTACTCTACATATACTGGGCAGTTGAATTAAGTGTCGAGTTATTTCTAAATAATTGACAGATCTCAAAAATCGATCACACTGGCATTCATTCAAAAAGGATTCCAAAGGGGTTTAATTCATTAGCCCCCTTAATTCATTAGAGAATTCTGCTGCCTTTCTCCTCATATTACAAATTCAAAATAAAAAAAATTCGGTACAAATTTGAAAATATTTACTTAGATTTTGAGAATCCATATACCTTTTTATCATGTTATATATAATTTTTTTGTGAAATGAAAAGCTGTTAATGCAACCAATATTCTAACATTCAGAATCTATTCCAATATTATTAATAATTTATAGACTTATTTCTCTGTTTAATTAGCAAGATGGACATAATATCTTCAGCAATCTGTCTTCAGCAGACTATAAAAAGGTATGTGACAAATACAATTATCATCTTTGTAATTTAAAACATTTACAAGCTTTCAGTAATAAAATTATATGCATCGCATCCATGATCATAATGTTAGTCCTATAAATCATTTTTATTTCAAGATGCTGAACAACATCAAACATTGCATTCTGGCCACGGACTTAGCATTATTCTTCCCAAATCGAGCTAAATTGGCTGCAATAGTGGAGGAAAAGAAATTTGATTTTGATAATGCAGAACACAGGTATCGTTTTAATGCCAATACAAACAATTTCTTACAGTTAGTTCTCCTTTATACATACGTTACCATATATACTATACAGGGACGTAGCGACGTGAATCCAACGGATGTATACAGGGGCGGTTCTTGTAAAGAGACTGTGGACCTGCAGCATTCCAAACTTTTCTCACTGTATAAATTTAATCACTTATTTATTTGGTTATCCTTTTAATGTTAAACTGTTCAAGATTCATCTCCACCTCTTCTTTATTTTACATATATATAAAACATTATATATTTTGAAAAAGATTTGAATGGAAAAGGACTGGACATTTCCAGTGGCGGCCACTCGGGGGGGGAGGGGGCGATTGGCCGCAGTCGCTCCCCCTCCCCACTCTTTGCGTAAAAAAATTTTACTTCATTTTAGCTGCTTAAAAATAGGAATTATAAAAAAAATAGTATCCGGGAAAGCTAGCTAATTTTGCAACTAAATTTTTAAGTTTTGTTGCCTACCCTCTATACTTCAGGGGCACTTTTAGGTGTCTATACATTTTTTGCTCTCCTACTTTTGCCACCCAGTCGCCGCCACAGGACATTTCTCTCACAAATTTGTGGATTTTCATCTCACAAATTTATTCTTTTATTTCTGAAGTATTTTGTGTCCATACAAAATTAATCTTTGATCAATGAAGCAACAGCTCGTACTACTTCATAGAAGAATTTGGTCGAGAAATAAAGTTCTTCATGTTCATTTTATCGAAAACGCCTTCTTTTTCATTCAGATTATTACTTCAAGCCATTACAATGACAGCATGTGATCTTTGTGGAAGTACCAAAAGCTGGGAACAGCAAAAAGAAATCGTGAAGGTGATCTTCGAAGAATTTTATGATCAGGTACATACAAATACATTGACAAGAGTGCAGAATTTTTGTTTTGATTGTTTTGGTTCTGCTTTTGATCTTCTTCCTTCTTGTTAGGGTGACATCGAAAAATCACAAGGAAGACAACCAATACCGATTATGGATCGAAACAGAATGGACGAACAACCAACTTCACAAGTAAGTTTTATATTTAACTGCCATTTCTCTGTCAAACTTTGTCAATTCTCTTTCATGCCCTACCATTCCATCGATTTCTTAAAACTCCCATCTCAGCAGTCACTGGTTCTTTAAATAAAAAGAAAACTAAGAGACTAAAAATTAAAACCAGTAGCACACCATTCTAGCAATAAGTCAGCTCCTTGTATTAAAAAAAAGGTGAGAATTGAACACAGTTGTTTGAACCATTACGAAGAGAAGAGAGATAGATGACACAGAAACAAAATATTATTGTTAAATGGCTCAAAACCGGCAATATCAAAATAACGGCACTCTAGAAAATATATATTTAAACCAAATATTTAGGATTACGAGAAAAAATATGTGATGGCTTAGTGAAAAGGAGGTGCACGATTGGGTGGACGTAAAAATTGTCTTGAGGATGACTAAATAATCGAGAATTTAATGGGAAAGGAAAAAGACAATGAAAAGGAGGGAGATGCTGAAGACAACGCGCACACCACGAAATTACGTGGGAGGAAGCATACATACGAAGAGATGCTATTGTGATGTCGCCTTTTTTTCCCACGAGGGCCAGACCTTGCACTCCAACCGAAGACCCTGAAGGAACAACATAAGAGGAGCGCAAGTGGGTGATAAAACTGCCAACCTTACACAAGCCTACAGGGGTCCAGCGGAGTGCGGTTTCTTTGACAGACCACCCGCGTGTAAGCCGACAAAGACCTCCGTTTAAGAGTGACCACATCCAATCAACACCATGGAGGAAGGCACACGACTTCGGTTGGGTGATTAGTCCATCTTGAGGACGAATCACCAAGAAGATCAACTACTGCCCTGGCCTTTGAAGGTAAGGTGTTTAAGAAGGAAGGAAAAGAGAGGAGATGAAACGTGAGGTCCGGTCGATTTATGTCGTTGAGCAGTAAAATATAACAATAGGAACACCCGTGCCCCCTTTGTGTCTCCACAGGGGAAATGGGGGTTCCTATTTTTATTTTTTACTGCTCAACGACACAAATCGGCTGGTGTGCACCGGGCCTTAACAGGCGGAGAGCAATCTCCGTTGTTTGGTTTGAAGATACAAAATCGGAACTGAGATGACGAACGGGCGTTTTGACCCCGTGTTAGCCGAAGCACCTCAGCTAGAAAGAGTCCCTGTGGTGGACCGTTGCATATTATCGAGCGTTTGACAACCTCGATATTTTATACCGACCCTCGGTGTTTCTCATAACTCGCCCTGAGTTACCACAGACTGCTGAACTCTCATAGTTCACCGAACTTTCACGATAGTGTAGAACCTCAGAGTATTCTCACCGCTAGTAAATTCGACGTAGTCGAGTTACGTATTGTTCATTAACTCTCGCGATTTATATCCGGGACTTGGTTTATCTTTGTTCTTGTAATATGTGTATAACAAATGTACATAAGTTGTAATATAGAAAATTAATCAAGATTTTCATTAAATTTAAATTGCTGAAATTCTGTGATTTCTGTAAGTCTGTTGATCCTTGATCATACCCCGGTCACACTGGGCCACGACACCACGCTATGAAGCTTCATTTTATACACATTTTTAAAACTCCAGCGACTATCATATAATCAAGCACATATTCGAAATTATCCCGATAAAAAATAATAAATGCGTGACATTCATATGATAATATGCATGGCAATTCAAAATGTTATTTTTCTGAAATATAAAATTACATTCATGTATCTTGATTTTAAATTAATCTGCACAATTTCTGATATTATTTAATTGTGGCTGACAGATCGAAAAACGTAACCAACGAATTTCGCAATTTCTACAGATAGCATCATAAAAGATGAACAGGCGAAGTTCTACAAATATTTATCGGTTATTCGGAAAATTTTTTTGCTCGGGCAATCGGCAGGGGTGGCGACAGAGGGGGACCGGAGGTGCTGTGCCCCCCCCATCGAGGAAAAATTTTGTATCCCGTCGGAGAAAATATTTGTACGGAATATTCAATTCTAGTTGATAAATAATAATCTGGCGAAAATTTGAGACCAATTTCATTGCATTCGTTCCCCCGTACAGCAGGTCGTGCCTCCTGTCGGGGAGACCGTGCCCCCCGTCGCACAAATCGCCCCCTCCCAGTCGGGCAAACTCTAGCGCCATTCCTGGCAATCGGCGCAATCCTGTTGCTGCCAGTTCAGAGAGATTCTACTGTATGTTCAGGGCCAATTTCTCTCAAATGGGCCCGCAAAGAGGGATGTTCTCAGTTTTTCTTAAATATCTCGAAAACTATGGGTCCTAGCGAAAAATACTTAATGACAAAATTAAACTAGATGAAATTTCCTACAAAAATAGTCCTACATCTGTTTTGTAGTATCAATAGTTTAGAAGATACAGGGGGATTTAAAAGCGAATATTACTCAAATTCCTTATTGTAATGGTAAAGTAAATTAAAAGTGCTGAATCAACAACCCTCAGAAAAACCTCATGACTGTATAATAATTATACAAGGGTAGTATTGTATGTGTCGGGGTGGGGAGGGGGGGGCTAACAAACCTATTTGATGGATTGTGGGGGTACAGAGGGGTTCAAAGGGGGGGATTTCTCAGTTTTTCTTAAATATCTCGACAACTATGGGTTTTAGCGAAAAAAACTTAGCTATAAAATTAAACTACATTAAATTTCCTACAAAAACAGTCATACATATTTTTCTTAGGATGAATAGTTTAGAATTTATAGCATTATTAAAAGGTGCATAATTATAATAAGTGATTAAAAATATTAGTTTTATTTTTAAGAAAGTTTTTATTTCAAAATGGCGGATATCTATTACAATATATCTATAACATTTATATATACAGAGTGTTCCAAAGAGGTGGAACAAGCGTTTCTTTCCTTAAATATTGATTTTAGACATATACTTCCAATTACAAAGTTTCATCAAATAAGTTAAGAATTTGAAGGAAAATGCTTTGATATCTAAGGGGAGTGATAATAAAAAGTTATAAAAATTACATTTTTATACGGCTCCAATAGAGCAAAAATGAAAAATTAGTAAAATGTGTGAGGTTTTTTTTTAACATTTATCTATTCACATATAAAGTTGCACACATCTATCAGCAAAACTTACAGATACACAAGAAGACAAAGTCGTTGACTTAGACCACTTTTCCATACCTCTCACTGCTTGATACAGTCTTTAGACGTATATTTCATGGATAATATATATATTTAAAAAAATATTTAAAGGGCGAAATCAGGATATAACAATGTATTTGTTAACTCTTGTTGAATCTAAAAACTAGTCAAATAATACATTAATTGAAGTATTTAAAAAAATAGTTCATCTTGTGAATCTTCAAAAAATATTCACGGTGACTAATCAGCGCTGAGGCTCATCTTCCCAGAAACAAGCAGTGCTATAAAAATAATACTATAATGCAATTTTTCAAAAATAGCTTTACCTTCATATATTTCAAACTTGTAGTTGTAATTATCTGAATTGTATTTTAGATAATTATAGTCCTTTGTTCTGTGAGTTCTGTTTTAATAAGAGAAATCGAATATGTAGGAACCAAGTTCCCGTTGAGGCAACATGAAAGTGAATCTGAAACCTAAAAACAGACAATGAAAAAAAAATCAAGAACGCGAAGGCGAACCATGGGCGATATTGAAAAGGAAAAAAAACATTAGTTGGTTTTTAGCCCAAAACAGGAGCATCCGAAAATCCATTTCCGGCTAGGTTCAAAGACAGAAAGAATAGCTAATCGCCTTTGTCCATTATGTCACTTAGTTGTACGCAATGAGCGAATTTTAGTGCTTTCCAAAAGTATTTGGTATGCAGCCCAATCCTGTGTCTATCTTACTTTTCATTCATTTTGTCTTCTTTTCTCGTTTTCATCTTTTTTCATTAATAATCGAACTCTCAGAGTGGATAAGTAAGCAAATAAGAATAAAAATACGAAATTTTTAAAGTAATTTTAGTGAGTTCTGCAAATCTGCAGACCTAAAGGACGAGTCGTCACTGCTTTTAGGTAAAGCTTAGTAATACGCACAACGCTAAGAGCAAATAGTTCAGTATTCTGGTTCAATATTAGGCTATTTTGCTGTTATACCTTAAATTTTCATTTTCTCAAGTTGTCCTTCCATTCTTTATCAAGTCTATAGTTCCAACTATCTGCAAATGAAACTGAGTAACAGTATGAGTCATTGGTAATTTATTTTCAATCCGTGGTGATTGGCTGATATACTACTTGACAAATATTTGCATTTCGCTGTTTTTCCGTGTTGAATAAATTTGCATTTCTGCAATAAACATCTCCATATAAATTTGTGAGCAGCACCTTGAAATTTAACACATCTCTGTAAGTTTTGCAGACAGAATTGTAAAACTTAGTTTATGCATTGATGAGTGTAAGAGGAGCATTTCACTCATTGACACTTTTGCTCTATGAGGCACGTATAAGAACTTAATTTTCTTAACTTTTTACTTTCAACTTCCACAGAAGCAAAAGTGTTTTCACAAAAATTCTTACCTTATTTGATGAAACTTTGTAATTGGAAGTATATGTCTAAAATCAATATTTAAGGCAATAAACGCTTGGTCCACCTTTTTTGGGACACCCTGTATATACATGCCACCATAAAAATATGCACAACGCATTTTTAACTTGTTCATAATCAAATTTCATCATATTTTTCTACTATTTGATCAAATTCGAACTCTTCCTCTTCTTCTAGAGGCCATTAGTACAGGTAACCGCAGGTGCTACAAACAGCAGCTCATTGCTAAACGAGTGTTGCTCCGCCACTCCTTTGGTTGGAGAAATTGAAGAGAGATCAGCTTTGATCTTGGTTGATGATTTGTGAAATTCTGCATATCTATAGTTATTCAAATTATATCCATTAGCAGGGGCTTTGTATAGGGCTAGGAACATCTTCTAACCGGCTTGTGAGATAGTATCTGGTGTTGATGAGGGGTTATAAAGATGTCAGCAAGCTTTTCATCTGGCTCAGTTGATTTTTGAACAATGTAACTATAGTGCTTTGCTTTTTCTATAAATAGCTGATATTATGTCGCAGCCACTGAATACATGAAGAAGGAGGATAGTTTAGGGAAAAGAAAGTTCTTTTTGAAGCTTTCCTTGTAGAAAATAATTTAGCTTCAACTTTTTTCTTGCCAGGCTTCATAAAATAAATGTTACTTTCTGGTGTTGCCAAAGCAATAAATAACACGACTAGGTCTAAGTCTTGGCGAAAAAAATGGGATGAGAAGTTGCTTTCTCTAACCCACATCTCACAATGTAAGTATCAGCATCTCCTGTAGCGACTCATTAACATTAACATATATAACATTGCTATATATAGAGAGAGGGGGTTTTTATTGCGTTTTTTAGAATTAGATACTTTTTGCATTTGTATAATATAAACATGTGTTTTCTTTTAACATATAATGCAAGAAATAAAATATAGTGGAACTCAAATAATAATAATTATTAACCTATTGACATTCGTATATAAAAAAATTCAAGGGACCAGGGTCATTCCATGTCAAATGAACACACTCTATAAACCTCACCATCTCGGATTTTCATGAAATTTGGCAGAGATGTACTATTGATATAGACTTGTAAAAATACCAAATTTGATCAAGATATGTGGACTCCTTTTTGAATTACAGCAATGTAAATTTTCAAAAAATTGCCCAAAAACAGCAAACGGAAATTTTTTGAATTGCTCTAGGAGCTCTCCTAATTGAGCTGGAGAGCTGGGACAGGTGTCATTTTACAGCATTTTGCATGCTCTTTCCAATGGTATACAACATACTATAGGTTAGTATCCAAAATCTTTTGTCAAAATTTAAATTAAAATTTTAATTTTAAATTTTTCAAAAAGTACATATTTTAAAATTTTCAAATTAATTCCATGAATAGTTTGTGTTGTTGTAAATCACCTGGCAAAATATTATTTTGGGATGACAATGGGTTAATAGTTAAAAATTTTTTTAACTGAAGCTTGTTTTTCATTAATTCCCTGTATTGAGCTGAATAATACAAGAAAGCTAATATTTACACTTCTATGAAAATAAATATGAATGCTAACCTTAAGGAAGAATACAGTAATGAGTCTAAAATAATTAAATCGTACATGTTTTTGTACTTTTTCAGAATACTTATTATGTTTTATTATGAAAAGTTATTTTTACTTAATTAAATTCTTCATTTTTCTGCAAAACATAGCCAAGCCACCAGTTTCCTTCATAGACAGTGGTGATGTAACCTGATATGTCTTTTAATTTCAGTTTATTTGGATATTTTGACACTTCTTTTTCCGAACCCTGCAAATCATATGAAAAGTATTTTACCAATAATGTTGGTGTAGTTTTGAGAATGAATGCATGATATTGCTTGGTTTCTTGGATAGCCAATGCTTGATCAAAGTGACTGTTCAAGAACAATTCTGATTCAGCATATTCCTCTTGGGTTGAGTAGGCAAAATCTACCTTGGTAATATTTTCTACAGTGCACTCAAAAAGTTGTCGTGGGGTTCGAGTTTGATTTTTATATGGTCATTGTAAACTAGCACAAGCTGCCAATTTCTTTATTGAATCCCCTATTCCTTCGCAAGACCCTTTTCCATGTGTTGTGACCGAAAAATAACACTCTCCTTTCACTTTAAAATCTTCCTCATGAAAGCAGAAGTTCAAAAAGTTTTTCTTATTTTTGTATTGGGTGGCAGACCCATCTGAAAAATAATAATAAAAAAAATCTTGTTTGGAAGTTTTTGAAATTTAGATGTCAGAAAGGGTAGAAGTTTTTTTAAAGGTGTAAACAGCAACTGTGTTGTACTCTAGGCAGTCAGAAACAACTACGTAACTAACATGTTCAACTTTGTTTTCCTGTTTGAAATATATTACAAAAGGATGGTTTGTGACCTGTTGACTTGTCCAGTGATACCTCTGTGCGTCACCTTGCTATGCTATTATTTTCAAAAAAATCACAGGTAACAGCAAACTCTTTGAGATATCCTTTTCTGTAATTAAAGAATGCTCCCTGTTGTTTGGCAATGAAGTTGTGCTGAACCAAAAAAGACAACTTGCTGCAGAATAAATCAATATATTTTTCTGAATATTTCTCTAAGGTTTTTAGAAAGGAAAGGATATCTAGGAAACTTGTCTTTGGCAAACTGAAACCACTGGTGGAACTTGTTCAATCAAATTTACAGCAAAAGATTCTTTCAAAATTGTACCTATCTCAGTTTCATTTGGACAGTAAACACAGTTCCCCATATGTTGCAATCAGTTGTTGATGGGTTAGAAAGTACTTTTGGTAGGCATTGCTTGTAATTTTTTATGTTGCCATTTGTTACAGTATTCATTTTAGCATTGTCTATAATCAATTTGACATTTTGGTAAGTTAGGCATACACAAACAGAGTGTGTGCCACTTTGACCAGCTAACATACAATGTTACAGTCTCAACTCAGCAAATTTAGAGAAACCTATTTTTATGCAAGGAAACTTGTCTTTGAAATATTTGTAAGCTTCTTTAAAGTATGAAAAACACCTAATATAATGAATAAAATTCTTAAGAAATTAAGATTGAACAAAGAAGGAGCAGTTTAAAGAAGCCACCAGATGAACTTTTCTTCCTTGTGCTGTCCAGAAAACTGCTTCTTCCTTGTTCAATTTTAATTTCTTAAGAATTTCATTCATTATGTTAGGTGTTTTTTGTATTTTCATTGTTATCTTGGTTGCTTGCAGCATTAGCACGCTCCAGATGCTTTGTTTATATCTTATTTTAATTTTATTTGTATTGATTTGTGTTTTTACCTTTTAATGTCATTATTTTATCTGTTTATTGTTAAAGTATGAGTTAATAAGTATTGTGCCATGTACAAATATGTACGATTTAATTATTTTAGACTAATTACTGCGTTCTTCCTTCAGGTTAGCATTCATATTTATTTTCACAGAAGTGTAAATATTAGCCTTCTTGTATTATTCAGCTCAATACAGGGAATTAATGAAAATCAAGCTTCAGTTTAAAATTTTTTTAACTATTAAGCCATTGTCATCCCAAATTAATATTTTGCAAGGTGATTTACAACAATACAAACTATTCATGGAATTAATTTGAAAATTTTAAAATATGTACTTTTTGAAAAATTTAAAATTAAAATTTTAATTCAAATTTTGACAAAAGATTTTGGATACTAACCTATAGTATGTTGTATACCATTGGAAAGAGCATGCAAAATGACACCTGTCCCAGCTCTCCAGCTCAATTAGAAGAGCTCCTAGAGCAATTCAAAAAATTTCCGTTTGCTGTTTTTGGGCAATTTTTTGAAAATTTACATTGCTGTAATTCAAAAAGGAGTCCACATATCTTGATCAAATTTGGTATTTTTACAAGTCTATATCAATAGTACATCTCTGCCAAATTTCATGAAAATCTGAGATGGTGAGGTAAATTTTGTTCAAAAACTGTGTTGATTTGACATGGAATGACCCACCAGAGGAATTTCAAATTATGACAGAATTCCAATTTAAAAAGTTCAAATTTATCCAAATTCTACTCTAAAATGAATAAAATATGAGGAAGCCAAAGAAAGCGTTACCTAGTGAGATTAAAATCCATAAATGAAACTACTTCAGTTTTAGATAACATTTCATCACTTAGGCTACGGCCACACGAGCGATTTTTCGCCGCTGTCATCCGACAATCTGTGGCGCAAGAAAACCACGGCCGGCCACACGCGAAGCTTTTTTAATCTTAGTTGCTAAAAAATTTCTTGTTTCTTGCAAATAGAATGCGCATTTCAACGGTCGCACGTATCTAAGAAATTCAAATAGCAGATTTTCAATATCTTTGCCTCGTTCTTCAAAAGGAGCTGGTTGAATAGTCAAGGTCATGTTTTCGTAATTCACTCTGGTAAAAAGGTATAAAACGAAATGATTCCCTAGTGTATCTTTCACATACACGCGCCTGCTGAAAGGTTAATTTTTCATCCATAGCACGTCCCTACCTGCTATACGCTAGTTGCGCCACTGGGGTAACATGAATCCATTTTCAGCAAATAAAAATGCTGTTAATACATTAAGTGCCTTATTAGTTGTACAAGTAATATTAGAGTCCATAATCAAACATCACAGGAATCTGAACAAACAGAATAAATAAGGAAAATCAAAATTGGTGCATTTCCTTGCTAATTTACCTAAAATGGTAAAAAATAACCCTAAGAAGTATTGCAATAAAGCTAATCATTTTAATCTCTATATGTTGCAATAAAGTGATCTAAAATCTAACAGTGTATTTACTAAGGACACATGTTTTGTTATATGTTCTGTGGTAAAAATTCGAAAAGGTGAAGTATCTGTACATGGTTTGTCCTTTAAGAATGCTTATTGCTATAGAAGTGCTTTAATTATAATCAAATGTCGTTCAATTATTTAATATTTTGATTTTTTAGACTTTAAAATATCTCCAGTCTAATTAATATTAATTTAATTAAAAGTATTAAATTAAATTAATAGTATTAGTCTTACCAACATCAGACTTTTTATTTGATCCATATGGTCCCATTTTTCCCCAATAACATTCTTAGTTACAGCCATCCAAGCATTTCTTTCGAGTTCAAGGTTTTTGAAACCCTTATATCATAAAGATATGGATATTTTTCAACTTCAAGAATTATAAGCTCACTATCTAAATATTGTTCCATGATATAAATACCTTAACAATCAAAAATTAAAGAACAAAACGCAAGAAAAACCTAACGGAAACGCAATCAGCAGCAAAGCGATTTTTTCCAGCGCAATCTGAATTGAATGCACACCCCGATCTACCTTCTCAGTGACAATCGCTGGAATGCACCGATAGAATTCCCTATCAATGGCGAAAAAAGGTTTGCTTTGTCTGGCCACCTCTGTATTGCAGCATTCTGCCTATAATTCTTCAGCGGCAGATGAAAGAGCAACAGCAGGAGAAAATCGCTCGTGTGGCCGTGACCTTAATAAATGCTTAAAATTAAGATTCATCATTATTCCATTAAGTGATTGAGAAAATATATTTTCCAGGTTAGCTTCTTGAAAGGAATTTGCATTCCTTGCTACGAATTACTCTATACATTGATACCCGAAACCAAGCCTATGCTGGACGGATGCAGGCAAGTTTATTTTTCATTAAAGGTGCTAATATATCAAACAAAGAAAAGGAATTCTTTAAATATTAATATGCAATTTTGTCGTTAAAGAGATAAACTATACAATTATTTCAATTTAATTAAACATAGTAATGTTTGCATTTAATTCATTGGAATAATTTCCTTCTGGTTAGAAAAACAATTTGCTTTTGATGCATCATATAATTTAAAGTACTCAATTTAAAAATGAACCATTTTGACAGGAATTTGCATTGTTTATCTTATTCTAATTTCTACCAAAGACTATGGTTAAAAGAAAAAACTTTAAATTTTGCTTTACCAAACAGATTTGTAATATATGGCATATGTATGCAATATATTAAATACTCAAATATAACAATTGCTACGTTTTTGGATCAATATACTGCTTAAAAATGCCCAGAGAATGACATTTTAAGTTAATATTCTGAGTAAATTGGCAGCTTGTACAGTTCTTCACTTCTTTAAGAACAAACATAAAAGTTTTATATATAGCCAAAATATTATGGACACTGCTGCACAGTACTAATATTGTGTTGAGCTCTCTTCTCTGGCTTTGATGACAGTATATAATCTTCTAGGCCATGGACTCTACAAATTGCTGAAACTATTATGAAGGTATATTAGCACATGCTAATAAACAGCAGTTCTCAATTCCCTCAAAATTGAATGGCAGTTTTTCGGAGCTTAAAAATAGTTCTTCCCACAAATGCATCATACATGGATTCTGCCATCAGCGTGATAGAGAAGAATGTTAGAACAAACATTTTTCCACTTTATCCCCCCTGATCTCCAGTATTGGTATTATTTAGCATATAAAAGCTTTTTTTTGGCTTTGCAGCAAAATCAACAAATCTCCTGTTGGTTGCTGGCTATTAAATATTAATCTTTCATAAGATCCATCCTGCAGAGTACATGGATATGCTTTACAATGGTTCCCAATTCTATAGCATTGCAATTTGTTGTACTATCTCTTTCATTCACAAATGATTTCTACCCACTTTTCGCTCAAAATGTTTTTGGCTTAGCTTCCATTCTTTGAAGATTTGAGCCACTGTTTTATAAGAAAAGCAGAGATTACAGGTTTCTGAGATAGGAGAACCAACCCTTCTGGACTCCACAGTCATGCTGCATTCAAATGTCATGTTTTTCTAAGGAACAGGAGAATTCCAATGTTTACTGGTGCCTCCGATTAGGTAAAGCCTTTTAAAAGCAAATTTCCAGTTTATTATGTAATGGCCGTGTGCTACACAGACAGGTCAAAATTTGAGTGAAAGGTGTTCCTAATATTTTGGTCACTCGGTGTATTTTTTTAGGTTTTAATATTACTTATATGAGATATATATAACTGACAATTAAGTTGGTTATAAGATTTAAGTTCTTAACTTCTTTATGTAATGTATATCTGAGGGGGTGGGATAGGAAGAAGCTGTCAAGCAAAATTTTCAAAAAATTCATTGATCTGTTAAATCATAAGAAACAAAGACAAAATTAGAAAATTTTTTAGATAACATGCTAGAGAAAAGCAAAATAGTGGCAAGTGAAACAATGTTTATAATTAACAAGGATGCTAATTGTTAACTATCTATGAACTTCCACTTCTGATAAAGAAATCAGCGTGTCCGAATATTTAATGCACTATGCTGTTTCAACATGAAATTTAAGTTTAAATTATTCCTTTACAGAGAAAACTTAAGGATTTGGGAAAGTCTGGCTGCAGAACAAGAGAAAGAAAACAAAGCTGATGACAGCAGCACAGAAGACTCAAATGATGAGAAAGAAAAAACAAATTGTTCCAAAATAATGTGAATTACTCATTGCATGCTGCTAACCAAACCAATTATTCACAGTCTCATAAAACCATTGTTCAAATCAAAACTCTTACATAATTAATCCAATCTTCATAAAATCCTTCATTACATGTTCGTTATTCAGGAAAGAATTAAAAACAACCAGCGTGCAGAGGGACTTTTTATTAATATTCATAAAAATGGATACATAGCTTTAGACAAAATGCATACACAGATAATAAACAGTTGGTGTATCTGTTTGTATATAACAATACTACACTTGTGGAATCCAAACAAATAGTATTGAATGCAGTCGACAAAAAGAATTTTTCAAATTTAAAACAATTCATTCCTGTACTTGTATCGAATCTAATTCATTATCCTAAGCATGTCTATGGAAATATGGGTCAAAATACGACCATAGTCAATGTGTTTCATCAGCTTGCACTAAATGTGACAGGCAAGATTGAAATATTTGAACACAATTGTATCGAAAAGCTTGTTTCATGAGGTATTACATACCAGGTGTGTGAGTGTATACTTGTAATGTACTGAAAACAAGGAGAGAAAACAAGCTTAATTCTGAAGCCTGAAGTTAAGATTAAGCTGGCAAAGTTTATAAAAATAAATACTTTGCATGCATGTGCAACATTTGAGAACATTCATCATACAAAAATTTTAAAATACTCAAAATTATTAGATAAATAACTGTTAAGAATGAATGATATTAAGCAATCAGCACTTACACAGCACATAAACTGCTACAAAACATCAATATGTAACAGAGACCAAATAATATATGCTACATTGTTCTACATTAGTGCAGACTACAAAATTCAAGCGCCCTCAATTTCATTTCTATCCATTTATTATACGGCAAAAGTTGCACACTGGACATAATTAGAAACAAAAATATTTAAAACCAAGTAAACCTTTTCTTTTTTTTCCAAACTCACAGTATATGCGCCATTTAATATCATATTCACACCACATGTAAAAAATCTGAATAACTATAAATTGTAAGCAAAATTTAGAAATGCCTTAGAATAAACTGTAGAAGAAAAATTTTGTTCACATGTTAGACAATGAATAGTAATATTAATAAAAATTACACAATGAATTTACTATGTCCAGTGTGAAGAAGAAAAAAAATTAGTTTCTATCTGAAAATTATTCTAAGCAATTAAAGGCTAGTTGCAATATTATTTTATCAAACACACTAGAAATGCCTTACAAGCAATCAAACACACAAATGCAGAAGGATAATCCACGAAAGTAACTTTTTATTTCAAAAAAGCAAACTAGCAGCTACAAACATCAAGAAAAAGTTAATGAAAAAATCAATTTTGAGATCACACATTGGAATAGTTCATGTAGCTCACTTTATAACAATATTAAACTAAAATGAAAAACTGAAAGCATTAATCACAAAGATAAAGAGTAAAAAAAAAAAAGAATATATAACTTACATTAAAAATATAAAACTTAAAGATATCGGAACGGAGACATCAATGGGTTTCAGTCATTATGAGTTGGGTAGTAACTTGTTTATACAAAACATGAAAAGACTACAAAGGCTGGAGTCTGGCCAGAGGAATAATACAACTTTTGAAACAAGAAGTTTAAAAACACATGAAAGTTTAATTTGAAAAATAAACAGATGACATAGCATAAAACATCTCCCACAACTCCATATAAATATTTTAAGAATTTGATGGTTGGACTTGTTTACGGTAGTTACATTCTAATAAAACAACTGGTTACATATTCAATCAAATGAAAGGGGGGGGGGGGAGAAAATCATTATAAAGCATCCTGGTAATGGGAGTGCACCTCTACACACATGCACAGATGAAAAATCCAGACACCACATCATTTATTCCAGTTTCAAAAGCTCTACATCAAATGTTAAAGTTGCATCTGGAGGGATCGTAAGTTTCAGTCAAGGAAAACAGATATTCATATTAAAAATGTATAAGAAATATAAAGACATTCTAATTAAAAATGTATAACAATAAATGGAAATCAAGTATTAAATTTTATATATTCAAACATTTCAAATCTTATCCAAGAAATGTGGATTATTTATGTAATAATTTTTTAATACTTTATTTATTATCCACAACAAAAATAGAATTGTAAGTCTAAATGGTAGATAAAGAAAAAATATATAGAAGTGATTCATTAATATAGAATATTTAAACTGCCACCCTAAATTATAGAAATTTTTAAAACTTCTACCAAATATAAAGCAGCCAAAAAAAAGTATTCCAAATAGTGTTTGTATGTGTATGTATATATATATACATACTATAATAAATTACATGAGATTGAATGGCTTACAGAACTTTTAATGTGGTTCTATTTACATAATATACCAAAAAATAAGCGTAAATTTATAATAGTATATTCTATATACAAAGGCATATTTTCTAAAGAATAATCCTCATTAATTAGTATAAAACAATGATCAATAACATAATGAGAAAAGTAAAGACAACTTTGCAATATATGTAGAGATCAATACACAAAAGATCATTAAAGTTTGAGAAAAGAAAAAAAAAAAAAACAATAGTTTGTTGTTGTTTTTTCATTCCATTACGCAAAGCAGGCTTTAATAAAACAAGGCCAGGAAACAATTTCCAAGAATATTTTATATCCTCCCTTTCCCCACTTCTCAATATTTTACTAAAAGGCACGGTATGAAAGAAACAGCTTTTTTGCGATTCCATATTTAAATGCCAAAAGGTCATCATAAAAACTTAAAAAGATTTCCCATGTAATTTCAAAAACACTTTCAAGTTTTCTAAATGAATTTTTGTAGAATTTGACAAATAATTATTGAGAAATTCTCAACAACATTAATTCAAGCTTCAGAATATTCAACAAAATTAAGTAATAAGAAATATACTGCCTGGGTTGAACAAAGAATTCTGCTATTATGACCCATACATTCTACAATTACAACCAAAAGTTTCAAAACTGTTGCATTTGTTAAGCACAGGATATTTTAAAAGTCTGAATCCATCAGAATATACAAACATTTAAACCTTTACACTCGAGAGGCGACTCTCAGTCACCATTCTAGACGGTGCATCATTTTGACGTTTCTCGATTTAGATGGTTAAAAAACTGCCTACAAAGTTATAGAATAATTTTTTAGGAAAAATGAACTTACAAAAACATTTTTTTCATTCCAAAGCAAAAATATGAGCTCTTGTAAATCAAGGAATAATTATGCATCTAATTACTCTTCCAAGTGCAAAGGGTTAAAAAAGCCGCAATTATGCTAGGGAAAATGCGGAAAGGTAATCGCAACAGATAAATAGCAGGGGAAGGGGGGAAATGCAGATGTGCAAGCATGCTTCAGAAACCAAGCATCTGTCAGCAGCATCGACACTCATAATAACCAGTATGAAGATTAAATTCAAAGTATGGGAATAATGACCACCCTTTTTGCAAAAAGTCATATTTCAGCTTTAGCAATAATGAATAAATAGAAGAATCAATTAGTAAGTACTGGAGCTAAAGTTTAGTTTCTCAGAGTTCGAGGTCTAGTACCTTCATAATAAAATTTATAAAGCCTTAGAACAAAGTTATACTTTTATTCAGTAAATTTTTGCCTTATGGAAATCAAGACCATTATTCTCAGGTAACATTTAAGAGAATAGTTTCTTTCTGCTCCCAATGAGTTTGCACACTTGCCCAGCTAAAGGATAGAATGTATTGCATATAAAATCTAATAGATATTTACATAAAAAATAAAATAGATATTTACATAAAAAATAAAATAAAATACTAACATGCAAAAGTATAAAATTTTAGCAAAAATTCTTACTTCTTACCGGGAAAGACCCAAAATAAATATAATATTGTTTATCAATCACCATAATTCTGATACAAATTAATTTTACCTATGAGATTAATGCAATGTTTCTGTATCACTAAATAAAATATACACTGTGAAAATTAGTTAATAAATTTATAAACTTAGAAATTTGAAAGGATATACTCCTGGATGTCCTAAAGGACCATATGCATAATCAGGGGTACAAATCAACTTAGCACGTTGTCCTACACTCATCTGAAAATACATAAAAAGCAACATTTAGAAATAAAAAAAATTAAAAGGGGATAGAAATGAAATAATACATGATTAAGGTGACTAATTGTCCTCCTTTATACGAAAGACAATCCTTTTGTAAGTTTTGCCCTCCCTTGAAGAGTGTCCTCCTTTTCTATATTTGAAGACTATCTGTAAATCTCTGTATTCAATCGATGCCGATCTGATGTACTCATTTAAATAATTAATAGGCATGTAAACATAATTACAATATAAATTATTACAAATGTTTTTATTATGCATTTATCATATTATAGTGTATTCTATATTATTGTTACAATGAATGAAGTGTTTCTTTTATTTACAAAAATGTTTTCCCCTTCCATTCATTCATATCCTCCTTTTCACTGTAAAGAAGTTGGTCACTTTAACATGATATACAAAGTTCTAAATGTAGATGGTAGAAAAAGTTGGGAATAAAAGATTAAATATTGAAGTAATTTAAAGCTATTAAAGCTCTGGATTTGTAAAATATTTTTAATTAGATACAAGACAAAAAGCATCAACACCTTTAACACATTCAAATTAAACTTCAATTTTTAAATAAATATATGAACCATTTTCTAGAAATAGGATATTGCAGTAAATTACTTCCATTTTATGAGTACTTATTTCTCTGCCTCATGGCTATTCACATAATTAAAACTGTTGGAAGAAATATTCTGCAAAAATATTACATCAAAATTAGAATTTCAGATCCCCCCTTTCTTTTTGTATTTTTATGAGAATTTAATAATTTTTCAAAATCCATTTACTAGTGGCAAGTTAAACTTTCCAATGACAGACTCGCAACATCCAAGCAAATTTTAATATTATGAGTGACAAGCTGACACAGAAGAAATAATGTAATTTCTTTTTTGCTTGCATATAAATTTTAAAAATGTCAATTATGATAAGTCACCAGTAAACTCAATACAAAAAGCAGTGCAAGATTATCAATAAAGTTCTCGAAAATTATTCAACTTCAGACAGAGCTGATAAATTTTCAAATAAGAATGTTTAAAAGAAAATTAAGACTGTTAAGCAAATGCTAAATATTATATTATGAAGATTCTTTATAATGCAGAATAATTTTTTTTTCAAATGAAAAATTATTCTTTGTATCCTTCACCTCAAAGTATATCTAAGACAATGTCATCAAAGGAATTATTTTTTTAACAAATAAAAATTGTTTAATATCTCTTTTCTAATGAAAATTTAATTGCTTTACATTCACTGTTTTTTCATGCATATGAATAAATAGTTTGTGCATATACATTTACAATATTTTAAGGAAGTGATTATTAAAACGTTATTTGCAGGTACACTGTACCTACGGACAAAACTTATTTGCAGGTATACTGTACCTATGGATAACTTGCAGGTTTCGACAAATTCAACATGCTTCTGTAGGAATAATGAATGAATTTAAATGAATTTTGTAGAGAAAATATATTTACTGATTTTTTTTTCAATTATTAAATTAAACCTCACGGCAAATTATCAATAAAAACAAAATTTCCGATCCTGATTGAGCTGCAAAGACCTGAAAGATGTCTTACGAAATTTTTAACTTCTCTTCGCTTCTTTAAACTCTCTCCCCAAAGTTAATAGTTTAAATCTGCTTTAATACCATTTACAAAATGTAAATTTACATTAAAGAAAATGCAGAATTAACTGTAACTAAAAATTTTAACAAAGGGCGAGAGGCTAAAGAAGGAAATAAATGACCCCATACCTCTTCATGTCACGGCTGAGTGACATGGTTGTAAAGAGCTTCCTGGATCAAAAGATCCGGACAGCAAGTTCAGTGTACTTTTTTGTACTCGTAGCTACTTAAACAATCGGTTTAAGAATTTGAATTTTCGCTAATCATGTTTAAAAGAGATGTTTATAAATTCAATATTTTATTTAATTTAGCTTTTTTTTTTCTTTCTAAACCTTGTTAATTTTCAAGCATATTTAAAATAACTCTATTCCTACTACCTTTCCCGTACAAATATTTGTTTCGAGGTCTCTTCAGTTACTTCTATAGAAGAAAAATTAAATTGAACAGAATGCAAAATGCCTAATAAATAACATTTTATCCAAAGATACAGTACCTGCTAACCCTGTCATCTAAATATAGCTAGGATTCAATAATAAACAGCATCTCTCTACATCATTTTTTAACAGTGAATTAATTAAAAAGAAACTATTAAATATTTGCAGAAATGAGGAAACAGTTTGAATGTAAGACCAGCAACGAGAAATATTGTCTAGAATTATATTTAAAAATCTTTTTAAATTATTTAAGATTAGAGAAAAAATTAACGACAACTCTTTATTCTTAAACAGTAAGTAACATTTTTATATATAGATATTTTACCCATTGAAACTAATTCCACTTGATACATGGTATAACTAACCAAGTCCTTGAATCAAGAACTCAAAAAGGAAGCCAACAACACGCAGCTTTCCTCAGGTGGTCACCCTCCCAAGTACTGATTGTGCCTGATACTGCTTAACTAAGGTGATCAGGCAAGAACCGGACGTTGGCGCACCATACCTGCAAATAATGTTTTATCCGTAGGTACTGTATCAGCAAATAACGTCTTATCTGCAGACACAGTACCTGCAAATAACGCTATCCATATTTTAAACATAGGACAATTCACAAAGAGGCTATATTTGATCAAAACTGATAAATTTTTTCAGACTATTTTTTAAAATTTGATGTAAATTTTAAAAATTTAACTGTTACGATAAAATTCCCAACAATGAGATAATACCGCAACAATGAGATAATGACAAAAATAAGCCTACTGCCTTCAAAATGTAAAGTTCTTACTTTTGTAAAACTGATTTAGAAGATGAAGAAAAAAACAAAAAGAATTTTTACACTTCCAAATCTCACTAACCACCACAAATAAATACCACCTAAATTTTTATTACCTTAATTTTTTAAATTTTAATACCTTAAAATTTTTATTTCTTGAGCTACCAGCAAATTTTTACACACACACACACATATATATATATATATATATATATATTTACAACTAAAAGATGATGAAAATCATTAAATAACAATGATAAAGCCGATTGTTTAGCATGCCATGCCTTATATATAAGTTTAGTTATGCAAACAATATTTATAATACATGAAAAAGTAATAGATACTTTTATAAAGGAATTTCAAATTTTTCAATATCTCAAATTATGTACAGTTTTGCATACCTGAGCAACACCACTATCCCATCCTTTGATGACTTCTCCTTTTCCTATTCTGAACTTGAAAGGTTTGCCTCGATCCCTAGAAGAGTCAAATTTGGAACCATCAGCTAGTGTCCCTGAAAGAGAAAATATTAAAGTGCTTCATATTTTAAAAGGCAAGAGTTCAGCATATTTTAGCTGATTCAAAATATATTTGCAAACCATCCAATCCAAATATTAAATAAAAATATTGAAATTGCTAAATAATTCTCATTAACAATGTATTGACACAAATATTTATCTTTTATTTTATCTTTATACAAAAGAATATATATAGGTGTGTGTGTGTTTGATACATGTAAAGTAATACAGATAAAATTTTAATTTCATCTCTGACTTTTTTTCTTGTTATATGCACACATTTTCAAAATGCTACAAGTGTTGTAAGAATAAATGTATTAAATTTCAATTTAATGGAATTCAACACATCTAAATGAAGTTTTAAGTAATTCTGCCAGAATAAGGTTATAGTGAGCAACATGTTCAAAAATGCCCCAGTGAGATGCTTGCTCTTAGAATCTGAAAGCAGAGTTTGAGATACAATATCCACACTCTAAGGGTAAAGTGAGTTTGAAATTTCTTGGCACAACGTCTTATGGACGACAAGCTATGCCAATCCTAAGATGAATTCCTCAAACTTTTCAGTGCATAAAAAGTTGACGCGTTAAGAGTAAAATTTCAATTAATTTGTAAAAGCACAAAACATGGCAAAAATACAGATTAAAATCTTGTTGGACAA
The DNA here is from genome assembly GCA_013235015.1 of Araneus ventricosus. Lineage (NCBI taxonomy): Eukaryota > Metazoa > Arthropoda > Arachnida > Araneae > Araneidae > Araneus > Araneus ventricosus. The sequence goes on along the minus strand of BGPR01000047.1, from coordinate 232,204 downwards.
AAGTAAAGTGTTAAAATTTTTTATAAGGATAAATAATTTTGATTTGAATAAAATTTCTTAGCTGCAAGGAAACAAAATAAGTTACGGAGGGGATTTTCTTCCAAGTTTTTAACGTTTAAATCAGATCTATGAAAAAGACTTGTTGAGAATTAAAAATAGGACATTACGTTAAAACATGCACCCTCTCAGAGACTGAAGTAAAAATACAGTGAGTGAAAAAAGACATAGCAGAAAGATTGGAATGGAAGCCATACAAAAGAATATGGTTCATAGTGTGCAAAAGTGTATTGTACATTGATATTTAGAAACTGCCAGCAGCAAACTACACATAATTAAATATTCTAGTCAACAAATATGAATTGTAAATTCTGTTTGCTTTTTGGGACATATATATACAACTTAACAAAAGCAGGAAATAGCATCACATAACAGGATGTTGACTCAGTGGTGCTTTGTGACAATGAGACCACAGGCACAAAATTATTTTGAGACTTCTCCCCTCTACCTTGCTATTGGCTAGCATTTTAATGTACATCAAATTTTGAGATCCCACAGGATCTTGAGGCATGAGACGAGCACCTCCAACATCTAAGCAAAAAACTGCCATTGTGCTGACTACAGCAGTTAAGAAAAGAAGTGAATCAAATTGACTGTCAGCACCAACGGTAATTTGCTCAAAAATTAATCTGAACTGCAATAACTAAAGAAGAAAAATAAATCTCTTAATGTGATGTCTCATTTAAAATTGACTATGCAAATTAAAAAGTGCAAAAATGAATACTTTTCGATACACTCATTTTTATGTTCTAAAGCAAATTAATTCACATTAGCCAAGATAGTCATCCTTTTTTATTTCGAACTGTAATGATATTAACACATATGGAAAATCTTTAAATTAGATTTACCTAACTACTACTCTTTTCAAAAGGAACTCGCATTCTAACGAAATACTAAACAAATTTAGCTGTGCATAGTCATAATGAAATCGCATTAAAACTTGAAACCCATTATTTTTTAAAAGACAAGAGAAAATTTTGCTAAGACTGAAATAAACACATATATTAAAATATTAAAAGCAAAGCCTATTTATTAGTCAATAGGAAGTAAAAAATATACAATTTCTATAGCATAATTCAAATATTAAAAAAGTATGCATTCTTACAATTCAAAAACCCTTCAATTGCATGAAATGACCAACTAGTTTTTAACTTTTACAAGAAGGAAAAAACTATTAGCTATATCAATTTAGAACAAGTTCTATATATAAATACAACAAGAATAACCAGTCTTAACCCTTTGTGGTGCAGTGTGCCAACTGATGGCACACTTAATTTCACTTGCTTCTTAACCGTTAAATTCAATTATAAATGGAAAATATTAGGTTTAGGATAGGGCTAATAATACTCCTTTTAGAATGTATATAGCAGCCTTTTGAAATTTCATTTCAGAATATGAATTATTAGAGATGAAGTTTGGGAAAATTCCTCAACCAGAGATAAGAAATATTTTCAGTTCTGGACATTTACAATTTTAGCAAATTAACTCAAAAATTTGGTTGGTATCTAGAAGTTGAAACACACGCGATTTCGTCGTCAATATGGTTACCTGAGGAATCAAGCGGATTAGTTCCATTGGCAACCCATCGGCAAGATCGCTTTAGTCATGGAAAGCTTTTCGCGTTGTTTACATACTACGCAGAATTTATAAAACTTAAAATATTTATCCTAAGTGATGGTTTCCTCGATGTGCCACATTGTTCATTTTTCTTTTTCATATATTAAGAGCGTTTCCTCCCAAGTGCAAATATTAGAACCGAGTAAATCTTAATTTTTTACTATCACTTGTTTTGAAGAACATTTGTCCTTAGTAGCGAAGCTGGTAAAAATTTACTCTATGGTGCCCACTTACTTCATTCCTGTTAGGATCGCCAACTCCTTGCCGCCAAGAATGGAGATAAGAGAACATTTGTTTTGGTTGCGCAATGACGATTTTAACGAGCGAGATGTGTGCATGCGCGGAAATTTATCTTTTCTTCGGTGTTTTGATTGGTTTGTTCTGTTGATCTGTTTCATGTGATTGGTCAATTCAATCGAATTTGATTAAAAAATCGTTTGGAATTCTTCGGTTCAATTTTGTCCGATTTTATCATTTCGTTATGTGCGCTTCATACAGCTATTGTTGATTATGGCTCCGAATTCTGGAAACATTGGTTACCTTTCGACCTATCATCAGCTTCAGACAGCAGAAGCCAAAATTGTTTTCCAGTGGTGAATGGATCAGGGATTGATAGCAAGCGGATACGAGTATCCTAAGCGTAGGCATGTTATTCCGTGTTTTCGCCTCTCAATGAATAAGCGAAGCTACTAGTGGCCTGCTTTGCAGAAAGCGAAGCCGCTGTTGTTTATTTGAGTTAAAAAAAATTGCTCGGTACACGCTTGAAATGTCGAAGGCATTGCGTGCTCAATCTCTCCCTTTCAAATGAAGCATGCGCAGTAGAGCAATGAAAAGCGTACTGTGCATCCAAAACAGTATTTGACGACAGCAAATGAAACTGCGCCAAGAAAAATTGGCAAGAAGCAAGTGGGCACTGTAAAGTTTTACAGCGAAGCAACTTAGGGCAAATGTTCTGCTGCTTCATTAGAGTAATCAAAAGAAGCTTGTTCCGTACATTCACTAAGCTAGCAAAGCTACTATGATTCTGCTTTGCTGAAAGTGAAGCCGCTGTTTTTTTTTAAGTTAAAAAAATTTGCCCATTGCCCACTTCAGATGCCACAGGCATCACGAGCACAATTTCTCCCGCTTCATTAGAATAATTAAAAGTAACTGATTCCTTACATTCAATGAGCTAGGAAAGCTAGTAGTTCTGTTGAAATTCTATATTTAAAACGGGAGATAGTTCAACGACAAACGCAATGGGTTCGAAAAAAGATTAAACAATTAACTTTTAACTGTGACCAATGCACGTTTGTTTACCATTAACAACCATCTTGCTTTGGCAACTTGGCGTGCTGGCGCCGTTTTAATAAGAGTGTGTTCCAACTTATAGATTTAAACTGAAAATTTTCCTCCAATATTCTTGAAGTTTTAATTTATTTTCTGTCAGATTCAACAATATTTTTTGAGTATATCAAGGTGGCTGTATCGAAGGGAGTTCTCATATGAGGGGGTGACCCCAAAGGGAGACAACCCCCCCCATAATAATTTTTTTTTTTTTTTTTTGTAGATTCTATGTCTCGACAATAAACTAAACCCATTCATTTTTTCATCACATTTCAAAAAATTTAATGCCTTGCGCAGCAAAGGCTCAAAGGGAAAATATATAAATACAGAAAAGTAATTTAGTTTAATAGATAAAACATAGTTTATATCTTTATTTTATGAGGTCTGAACTCCTCATAAATTTAAATAAAATGTTTATAAGAATAAAATACAGCAAAAATATCTTTTTACTGAATTCATAGGTTATTTGAAAGATGAATTTTTTACAAATTTATTTAAAATAATTAAATACAGACAAATAATATATAATTTAAGTTTCATAAAAACAAAATAGTTTTGTCTTCCCTGAATTTTATAAAATTTAAGACATACCAGTATAGTGAACAACTACAGTTTGGCCTGTTTTAGGAAATGTTTGACCTGAAAAATCAAGAGATTTTTTAAATACAAATATATTTAAAAGTCAATAAAATTAACCAATAAATATTGCATGGTTTCTTCAATCATAGCAACATCTAACAAGATTCCAACTAAAAATCAATTCTTAAAGCATACACAAGATACAATTATTAGACTTCATGAATTATTTAAAATCTTACACTTGCTTTCTATTACAAATAAATTTATATAAGACATTTATATCAGAAACTTCAAATTATTTTCTCAACTCTTATTTTCTTTGACATGCCCTTCACAGATTGTTTTATTGCAGTACACCAAAAAATTAAGGACCAAATCTCTGATCCAATCATTGTTTAAAACTATCCATTTTTAATTCATTCAAAACAAGCTCGTCTGTATGAACTTCACCACTAACAATAACTAGCAAAAAAAATTTTTATAATATATATTAAAAAAATGTATCGCTTCAGCCACAAGCTAAAACTTTCAAATATTAGTAAAGGCCTAGAAAATCACTCGCAGTATTATGCAAGAAAAAAAGATTTTATTTTAAACAAAATATTTTTAAAAAATACAAAATTTTACCTGCTACAAAATGTAAAAACATTTCTAGTATTTCAAACGATCAAAATAGTAGCAGAGAAATTCTAAACACAGTAAAGCACCATTTGTACGTCATTTACATGTCTTTTCATCACAGACTCGATTCATTCGTATTAATTATAATCATGAAGTGCTTCATTTAAACGATGCAAAGCTTCAGTTTTACGTCATTTCCCCTCTTTCTAAAATGTGAAAATTATCACCTCTCTAGTATGTGAATTGTGGTACTGATATCGAAATTATTCACAATCAACGAATTAATAGAAGATTGTTTGGTGCTAATTTAAACGATGAAGAAATTATTTCACTTTCCTTTAAAGACGCAATGGACTTTGTTTAAAAACACTGAACTTATTTCTTCTGTCAATAGAATAGTGAAAAAACAGTTCAATGAACTTAATTTGATTCATAGTGCTATATTTAATACTCACAGACAATTAGCACGTCAAAGGACGATTAAAGATTTTTTTTTAATTAAATGCCTAACTGCAAGCACATAAATCTTATATGATATGTATAATTAGTACTCAAGATACAGGTTGTGATTTTACTCACTTTTATGATAAATATTTTAATTTTGAAATTCATTGTTTCCATACTATATAGTAATATACAATTATCTTAACTCTTTTAAATTTATTAAGTTTAAATGAATTTGCATTATAGTAGCATTAAATTTGTAATAATCAAAAGTTGTTTATCAAAATTTCGATTATACGTCGTTTTAGGTCAGTCCCTTGAAAGACGTATAAACAGTGCTTTACTGTTTTTTTTGTCGTATAAACAGTGCTTTACTGTTTTTTTTGTAACATTTTAAAATATGTTTTATAATATTTCACTGCTTTTTAACCCTCCATTAGTCACAATATCTAATAGATATGTATGCAGTCTGAATCTCTTACCTGTTTTTAAGGCATTGGAATTTGAATTTTTCTTACAGAATATTCATTTACATGCTCATTAGGACCAATTATCATATTTCTAAGGGAAAAATTAACAAAATCGTACGAACATATCATAGAGTAGATTTAGATCTTCAAGATACATTGTGACCATTTAAGGATGAAAATAATTGTGCCTAACAAATGGTTAATTAACAAATTGTTATTGCTGCTTCTTGATTTAACCAAGAGAGAGCAAAACTTAACAACTTATTAGAAATGAAAAAAATTCTTTAATTAAAGATACTTTTTAAAAGAAAAAAAAATTAACAACCCCATTTTCATATAAAAAATTTTGTCTGCCATCCCCGCCCCAATCTGGGGTAAAAACTCAGTTTAAAAAGTATTTACTAAATTTGAATGATTTGCTACAAATATTCAATTTATCTCTATCATAAATGAAGCAAAGAAAACTTTGATATTTTTAAAATTAAATTATAATATGTTTCATTCAAAATCATTTTGCATCGTTTTGTAAAGGAAAGTGTGCCACTGCAAAAAACTAAGAAATATGAATACAAACTTTTACTATTAATCTTATTAGCAATTCAGTTTATCTCAAAAAGCAACAAAAAAAGTATCTACAAAATGTATAATGATAATAAATAAAATATAAATTTAAAGCCACTGGCAAGACCTGAAGAATACAGTGGATAAGTTATATATTTATTCATATTTTTTTTGTACACAAAATCTAATAGGAAAAAAACAAACATATTAGTTAAAATCCAGTAAAAAAAAATTATAACCAAAATTTTGCAAACATGCTGAAACTATTAAGTTAGTGAATATACGCTACAAATTGTCAAAATCTTGCAGGAATTCGTTAATGGGTGTGGATCACATTTTAAATTTAAAACACGTTCCATTACTACTATATTGTAGATATTAAATTGCTAGCAATGTAAAATGTTAAAACATTGAGAGAAGTATCCAAGTGTAATTTTTTTTCCATTAGTGTTATTAAAAAGTACAAGTTTTCGAACGCATAACATGATGCTGCAGATTTGTATAGGTAAATTAAAAGTGAACTTTACCATCACCAGGTCTGATAGTTTGAATTTCAACTCCCATTGCTCTTATTTATAATTGGTTTTAACAAAATTTATAAATTAAAAGTTTAAAAAAACGTAATTTTAGAAACAGACAGGACGAAACAAAAAACGCAACTATGCTTTGTCGCCCAAAAAATTAATCGAGAAATCAGACGGTTTAGTTGTTTGATTGCTGGCTACTAAATTTACAATATCATTTTATTTGTACATTTCAAAATTTTGATCGTTCGATAAAATACAATCCAAAATCACAATAGAAAACTCTTTTAGAAATTTTTGAATTAAAATTCTTCGATTTTAAAGGAAAATATCCAGATTTAAATTACAATTATCTTTAGGGGAAAAGAACGAATATAAATTGAATAATTTCTAAAAAATATTCAAATGTCAAGTAAATACTTTTGCGAATTTTAACTATAATCCATGTGAAATTTGCATGTGAATTCATGTAAATTTTGCACCATACCAATACGTTATATTTACCTTACCTGAAATTTTAAGGAAAGGATTTATTAAAATGAATTTCATTCACGTGGCGACATCTACTGGGCTTCTTCTGTAATATTTTTACTCCTTCAGTTTATAAAGAAAAATATTTCTATTATTATTATTTTTTATGAATTTTTTTTCTTCTTGAGAGATTTTCCTGTGCGCAAAACTTTCGCATATTTTGGTAAAAATAGCATGTATATTCGGGAAAATATAAAGGTTTTCTTAAAAAATCGGAAATTTTTCTGCATGTTTTTTGTTTATAACATACGGAATTTTCAACAAAATTATACGAAACTTACAGAACACGTGACAATATGTTAGCGAAGCGATGTATAAAAATTTGGAGTTAATACTTTGAAAATTAGAGAAAATATGAGTATTTGTAGTAAATATTTTTTTACTGCGCATATGCGAAATATAGTATAATTTTTCCTTTATAATTTGGAAGTCAGATACACAGAATAACTTATATAAAAATTCTAGTCGAATACCATTAAGATTTTGAAAGATATCGGTATTTCAGCGAGTAGAATTTTTGTTGGTCTCTAAGAAAAACAAATGATGAGGGTTTTTCCGTAAACTATTACTTTAAAAACTTAAATCTTCACTGCAATGCCGATATCTTTTTAAATCTTAATAGCATGCGATTGGAATTTTTATATAAACTGACTTATGTATCTGGCTTCCAAATTAGAAAAAAAAAATTATACTATATTTCGAACACGCGCACAGTTAAAAATTATTTACTACAAATACTAATACTTCCTCGAATATTCCAAGTATTTACTTCAAATTTTAATACAATGCCTTTCTAACATATTGTCACCTATTTTGTAAGTTTTGTATAATTTGGCTGAAAACTTTGCATGTTATAAGCAAAAAAACACGAGGAAAAATTTGGGATTTTTTAAAGAAAACCTTTATATCTTCCCGAAAATACGTGCTATTTTTACGAAAATGCATGTAAATATTGCGCACGACAAACAAAACCATTGATGAAAGTTGCAAATTATTGTTAGCTTTCTGCGAAACGGGGTGAGCCCAGATCATTTTCTCCTTCATCACTTTCTGGTCAGTTTCCTAAAAGCCTCCATGACCAAATCTTTACCGTAAAATGTGTGTTACCACGATTGCGCGTCCTACGGTTGTCCACAACTGATTGTGAAACATTGTATCCATATTAATTCCAAAATTTTCGCATTTCACAAATTACGCAAAACTTTTGGCCGTAGTGTAAGTCTCACTTGTGGATTCGAAACTTTTCTGTGATCCTGCTGTCAGTACAATATTGGTACGATAACATCCGAGGTTATAGGAATCAATAGGATGGCGTTATGTCAGTCCGATACTGACATCTGAATCTAGTGCGCCCTAAGCCTTTGAGATTGTAAGATACACTAATTCGTCCACAAGGTGAAGGAAATCAAGACAGATTCTATGTAAAAATGCTTGGTAAAATGCTGTATAATTTGTGGAGTAAGATATTCTTGCTGTCGGTACAAGCATTTGAAAATTGTTTTGCGAACTATTTAAAGTACCAGAAAATCACCCGTCATGGTCACAATCACAAGTGCAAATTGCCTCTTCATTTGAGAAATTTCTCGTCAAATTTAACGTGTTTAAATAGATATATATGCGAGAGAAATGTTTAACATTGATTGAAAACAAATAAAATAAACATATGTTTTATGACAAATATTGTTTTTATTTACATATTATTCATACTTCTTACAAAGCACTTCTCTGCTTGTCAAACGTTGCCAAAAAATATTATCAAATTATATCATCACGATTGCAATAAATAATCAGATGCATCGTGGCATCTAAACTATATCACGCGCATGATATACCACTGACGTGATTTACCACTTTCTATTAAAAAACGGAAAATAATTTGAAATATATGATTAATATAATTTAAAATTTCTCGGAAACTATTGATTATAGCGAGATAAATTTTATATCAATCGACAGAAAATTTTAATTCACTATTTTAGAGCTATTAAATGTGAAATCAGAACGACAATTACTTTTTTAAATTTAAAATTACTGAAATTTAGGAGCTCTAACAATGAACTAATGCTGTTTAACGTTTCTCAGTGCTATGGCGCGAATTTTATTGTTGGTGACGTCAGACAGTTACAAGACCAGTGAGAGAGATCTGGGTTATTATATTAGTAATGTCAATAGCACGTCGTGAAAAACGTTCTGATAAAGGCGATTGAGTATTACATTAACAACATTCAATGCATCAATTTGTATGTTTTCAGGGCTCTTAATCGTTATAAAAATCAATTTTGAAAGTTTTTGGATAAATACAATGCTCAACTTGTTTCGGCTCATCAGGGGTGCAATGGAGCCAGATCGCACCGGAACGATGTTCCAGCACAGTCGTATTTTTATGAGAGATAAATAAGAAGAAAAAAAATGTGAAAACGTCCTTAAAACAGCGTGATTTTTGTCTCGCAAGTTAGAACATTCCGGCACTGCTTATTTTGCGAGTACACCACTGCTGCTCATATTAATTCAAACTAAACTCTTAAAGTCATGAAAATGCGCCTGCTTGCTAATGCTCTGCACGATATTGTTATCAAGGGATTCTTTGCAATGATTCCAAATGGCATGCTAATACATCAGTTGCTAATTCTATTTAGGGTATACTTGCTTTCCCGAGTTCAAACCAGTGGGAGTGTTCTTCCCTCGACTTTTTCGTGCACTTCCATTAAGCTCACGAGAAGGCATTCAAGAGAAGACTAAGCTATTCCATTTGTCCTAAAAGCGGGTTTTTGTCCCCCCAATCATTTTAGTCGAAATATTAGGCAAAGCATTCACGGATGTTCCAAAGTTTGTTTTGAGACAAGATTCAAAGTCTCAGAATTTTTCCCAACCATCTCCTCTCCCCCCACACGGGGGATTTCGAGTTTCATTTCTAGCCTCGACGCGAGGTTCCAATCTAGGCAGAACTATTGTTTTCCCGCTAGCCTCGCAGCGAGGTCCTCAAAAAGCGAACCGGCCACTCTAATAAGACTTCAAATTATCCTGCATTCCGACCCTTCCATTCCGCTATGGTAATTTTCATCGGTTTTTCACCCGGACGAAAGGTTTTCCTTCCCGTGTTCCAAAAATTCCAGATTCAAAGAGTGGTGAATGCCCCGCTTTAGGTATACGAGCATTTTGCGTTTGGCCTCATCATATAGTGAAGATAATCGGATAATCTTTTTGGACGTCTTCCTTTGATAGATTTAGTCCAAAATTTGATTCAGATCTAGCAAGAGATCTGTATCAACACAGATCAGATGTCAAAACCACATACTAAATTTCATTTCTCGAAGTCGTTGCGTTTTTGAATTTTCGTGTTTCCCTACACAAGAATAATTAAACCGATAGACAGTCCACCAGTTGAAGGAGTTAGTCCAAAATTTGACACAGATCTACAAATTACGATGATAAATTTATATGTCATATTTCATCCATCTAGAACGTTGCGTTTTAAATCACAATGGGTACTGACGGACAGATAGACAAACTACCCTTCCCGTGGATTTGGTCCAAAATTTAATGCAGATTTGCAATTTTGGTGTAAAGACCAGATATCAAATTTCATTTGTCTAACTCGTTCCATTTTTGAGTTATCGACAAACAGACAAAATTCCAAAAATGTGTTCTTATCAAAATCTTAAGGACGAATTTTTTGACAATTACATTATATTCTCTTTATAGATGAGAAAGTGAAAAGATTGCAGTATTGGTTTTAATTGACCAAGCGAAGCGAGGTCTTTCTTTCAATTCGACCTTTCAGTATTTTGTCTGTCTGCAAATTTGTTTGTTACGCAGTCACGACCAAACACGTTGTTCAATTTTCTTCGAATTTGCATGAAGGTTTTTTGAGGTCATAAAAAACTACGTATCTGTAAGAATTTATATTTTTTTTATATTCCATTTCTTGATAGTGGCCGCTTTAATGGTTTCAATGTTTTGGTGAGTCAATGGTCAGCTTGGCACCATTAAAATATTTGAATCATTTTGGTAAAGGCGAGAGATTTAATTGTAATTTTGTTAATACTGATAAAAGCAGACATTTTATCGCAATTTTGATAATGCTAATAAAAGCCGACATTTAATTGTAAGTTTGTTGATACTGATGAAAAAGCAAAGATTTGTGCAAATAATTCGCATGAAAAACGAGAGATAAGATCATAGTTCCATGTTGAGAGCTGTTTTTTCCTCTTTAGTTCCCTCTAATTGGTGTATTTCTCTTTTTTGAAAGTATGTTTTTTCCACGATTCTAGTTCGGTTCTTGTTATAAAAATTTGAAAACTATCTTCACTCTCGAGCGCAACATTTTCTACAATTTTTTTATGTAACTTTATTAATAAATTAATGTATTTGTTTTGTAAATACAGGGAGTAAAATTTGTGCACAATATAGGTGTGCTATATTGCACATTGATTGGTTTAAAATCTATACTAATAAAAGGAAATGTTTGACTGCGTGCTTGCGCGCGATGTCCAGACGAATCTATCGCACTCACAGTCATGAAATTTGGCACACAGGTAGTCGTAAAGGTGTCTCAATACACCTCGAAGCCGGAATTTTAAAACACAATCTAGAAAATTTTTTATTTAATGTTCTGTGTTGTTTTGAGTCATTTTTGGTGCGTTTTCGGCTGTAGTATCTTTTCTATTGATCGTTGAAAACAATCAACGCACCATCGGATATAACAAACAATTTTCGTTCTAATGAAGTTTGTTTTGAGCTCCAAATGCAATTTACTGAATTTGAGAAATTTTAAAAAAATAATCAGTTTTGCCATCGAAATTTAATTTTTGTTTTTAAATTTGCTGCGTCCAACGCTCTAATAACACTATTACTTTAAATTTTTTTCAGCTTATAACTGGAACGGTTCTGTCGTATTTAAAACAAGAACGATTAAAATATCTTTTCCCGTTTTTTTTAATTAATTTTTTCCTGGTAATTTGAAAGATGTTATCTACCGAGCTCCCTCCCACGACACTTTTCCGGAACGTTGTAGGCAATTTCATTAGCTGACGGTGCAGAGCGCAGGTGACGTCATAATCTTCAATTGAATGACTTCGATTATTATTTTCGGCAGTGTCTTAACGTGTTTATATCTCGAATATTTTATTTGCTTTATAATAAGCATTTTCACGCTGCAATTTTTTAATATTGTTTCGGATTAACGTACTCTGTATTTTCTACAGTTGAAATGTCATTATCGCGAAGAAAAATAAGTGGGAAAATTAATAATGTGTATATTTTGTATTGCTTTCAGAATTTTTTCATGCCATTAAGGGCGTTTTTTTTTTCATTTTGTTGAAGTCCTTATTCCACGGTAATTGTAAATATAGCTTTGTAGGAAAGAGTATGCATGGGGACAAAGAAACTACCTCCTTGAGAGACAAATTATGATGTCTTGTGCCCCTGGAAACAATTTTGTCTTCAAAATGAATGACAACATTAGATAAACTTGTAAAGACTGTGATGAAGAACAGATCTTGGATTTTTTTTTTTTTTGAGGCAGGATACTGTTCACAGAATATGTGATTTAGAATCGTCATGAAGTCCCCAAGCAGTTTGCACTTACCTTTGCAGTGACAAATGAAGTTTAGTAGCCATTTAAACCAAATCTCTTTTTTTTAAATTAAATAAATTTATTAAGAAACATATTTGCAGTTGTCAGTAGACAAGATTCTTCAGTACGCAAAGTTTAAGGCAAAATTATTATCCACCGATATCTCGGTAACAATTTCTATTTAGTAAACGATGGATAGAAGTTCTGAAGGATGTTTTCATACTTAGATGATAATATTGCACTTAAAATACTTGAATAAGAGATAATATTTCAAGATTTTTTTACGAATATGAATTTATTGTAAAAGTAACAATATTTTTACAAATATAATATTCTAGAAATGTGATGCATAACATCACATTTCTAGAATTTATAAATTAGAAAAATGACTTTTATCAGCAGTTGAAGAGATTAAATTTTCGACTTCCAAAAGTATCACGCAGCTACAAGTAATTTTGGGGATATAAAACTTCTTACCTTGCTTCTTAAAAAGTAAGAATTGTATTTTTGATCTACAGCAGAGGTTCCCAACCTGTACGCAACGGTCCAGTTGGAGATACGCTAAAGTAATGTTGGTAATGGTAGACAACACGAAACATAAGGGATTAAAATGAAACCAGCGGGAGTGGTCTCCCCTAAACTTTCTCGTATACTCCTAACACATGTAGAGAAAACTAGAATAATAAAAGACGTCAAATAAACTTCCGTCGCAAGTAAACCAAAGTTGGAACCACGCGTGGTTTGAAGGATCAAAACAAATTCAAATCCCCTGCGCATTCTTTTGCGCAACAGGACCTGGCGAGACTCCCTAAATGTTTGCTTCCTTACAAAATCGCGCCAGAATTGGTTTTTGGCAAACTGCCAAGTTTCGGAGTCCCTTCTTCTTTGCACAGGCATTGCCACGGGTAGGCATGCGCAGGGAGTTGGTTTCAAAACTGGACAAGTATGCGATTATACAGACCGACAGACAGTCAACCCTTTGACGGATTTGGCGCAAAATTTTATACGGACCTACATTCATGACGATAAAACTGTGTATAAAATTTTATCCATCTGGCTTTTCAAGTTTTTGAGTTATAGCGTTCGCATGACCCCGAACATACAGACAGACAGACTTCCCGTTGACGGATTTTGTCCAAAATTTGATAGAAACCTACAAATTATGTTTAAAGACCACATACCAAATTTCATCCCCGTAGCTCTAATAGTTTTCGAGTTATCGTGTTCACAGACACACACACAGACAGACATAATTCCAAAATTGTGTTTTTCGGAATCAGGGAGGTCTAAAACGTGGAGATTCGTCAAAATCTCGAGTTCGAATTTTTTGACGATTACAATACTTTCTCTTTGTATACTTCGTATACGAGAAAGTAAAAATCAATTTTATGAAACAAACTCAAGGATCGTATTAAAATTGTCTTCCATTTGAATAGTTGATTATCCCGATGAGTAATGATTAGAGTTAATCATTAGTTTATGCGAACTCATTTCAATATAAATGTGATGAAATCTCATGAAGATGTAAAATCAAAAATGAATTCTAGAAATGAAAGTAAGTTAGCTCGAGTCGTTTGACTCTTAAGCTAACCTAAGTTTTAACCTTATTACTAAAAATTTCTTTGAGAGGAATGATGGTTGGGATACGATAGTAAGGGACACTTAAAAATAAAGTGACTAATCAAGGGGAACGGGAGGTAAAAAAAGTTTGAGAACCGCTAATATATAGTACAGATTACTTTTATAAGATTTATCGTGGAAAGATGGACACCTAAATATGTTTAATTTTATAGTGCAGTTACTTTAAGTTATTATATGACAACAATTTTCTTGTTAATTACAGAGAAAAGCATCTAACTTTAATTTTAAAAATATCCACTTGTGATGTGGAAGTATTTTTAAATTATTAAACGGTTCAGAGGTTTCTGTAGATAGAACTTTATTCCCATATTCTTTCGACTACTGAAAGGAATTATAGTGAGACTGATTGTGAAGTGTTAGTAATAAATGCCAAGTCAAGCCCGTATTTTTGAGAAGGATACTTTTAAGATCATAACTGATTATGGATAGTTTTGAAGGCTATTTTATTCTAAACAAACTATGCATATTCTCTAGAATGTTATAATGGAGTTAAATGTTAGTGGATCATGATAATCAATCATTTTTCAGGAGCGATAAAAATGTCCACTAATGATTCAATAGTTAGATTTTATATTGACTTTTTCGTTTATATTGACGAGACTAGTACGAGATTTCATTCGAAAATTGTAATTTATTCTTTCTTGGCAATCAACTTAGAATGCAAAAAAAATCCTGTTGAATTTTAAAGAAAAAAAACTCAGCGTTCAGCAAATTTTGAATTATATCAAAGCAAGAATGAGTTCACAAAATTGAATATATCGCCTAATTACATATTAGAGGACTTTAGTATGTCAAGGAAATAAAGATATTAAAACAGAATAAGAAAAATTTTAACTGTGTTAGAGGTAAAAATACAATAATATTAACAAGAAACGAATGAAAAAGTCGCAAAGTTCGCATTTTTTCCTGGATGATTCTGCACTTGCGCGCACCAGATAAATTGCTTCTATCATTGTTATTTTGTCTTTATTAAATTTCTATCGAGGAAAAAAGCTAGTTTTTCATGTCTGGAGCTATTTCTAAGCAAAGGGCAACATCTACAATTCCCTCTTCTTTAGTCTTACCTCCTTGACATACTAAAATAGATACAATGGCAGTATAATAATAATGACATACATAAAACTAACTAACTGTTTTCACGTGGTACTGCTTGGATTTTGAATGGCTGGTCTGGTTCTGTTTCAAATGAAAGATCTCTCTTTTGAATCATGTAGAGTTAAGTGCTGGTTACAACTTCTAGTTGTGAGAAAATACAGCAGTAATTTTTCAAAAAATTACAGTCCTACTTTTGTAATATACCTTCCATCCCAATCTTAATATGAATAAAAGTCATTGTAGGAATGTGGGTATGTATGTATGTTCCACATCTCCCCGTAAACTACTGTACCGATTTCAACCAAACTTAGCACATTTATTATTTAAGACAAGAGGAAGATTATTGTCAACTTTTCGTAGCCCAAAAGTTAATTAAACAGTCAGTTAATTAGAAATTAACCGAAACCGTTTTCCCGCAATAACTTCGGCGCAATTTGTTCCCTAAAAATATTTTTATACTATCTTAAAGTTCAAAATTTTACCTTTTCAATGATACCAATTTTATAACTGTGAAATGTTTTCTTCAATTTTTATTAATTTTTCAAAATTTAATAAATTGTTAATTATCTGCAGACAATTTTGAAATAACGTAAATTTATAGCAACTCCGTTGTTAGGCAACGGTTAGACTTAGAAATAATTTACCTTTATTTCTGAAATTTTTGCTTATTTTTATAAATATATTTTATATAAGAAGAGAAAGAACTCCAAATCTTATTTAAATTTCAGTTAATTGGAAATTAAGCAAGATTTGGGCGTTTTCCGTGAAATTTTTCAAAAATATGCATTATGTCACAAAACTATTTTTGCACATACTAAAAGTTAAAAAAATGAACTGTTCAATGACGGAAGTTTAATTTCCGTTTAATTCGTTGCCCTCATTTTAATAATTTTTCAAAAATTAATTTGTGTATAAAATTTACAATTTGTAACGCTTTTTTTTTTATTGGTGAGGAACAAGAATACATAAGAACTGTTGCTAGATCACATTAGAAGAATTCTGGATGAAGACTAATTTTACTATTTTTTATTCATATTTATTTTAACGCTTTTTCTGAGTGAAAAATTTACTATGTAATTAATTGTCACAAAACATCCGTTAAAATCTTTTTTATAATGCAAGATTTATGAACAAAGTTTGAAGTATCTATGCAACAAATATTAATAACGTATGGAGAAAATTAGCTATCGGCAGTTTTTAAAAATCGTCTGGTTCAATTGCTATTCTCATTTTACTTTAAAAACGTTTCAGACGATAATTAATTTTGGGTATTGCAATTTTCTATAGAAAAGTAGTTTTTTACATCAAAAATATTAGACATGAAAGTATTTTAATCCCGAGCAATGCCGGGCATAACAGCTAGTTAAACGAAAAAAGAAAAAAAAACTGCTAGGGATGGGCAATAGGGATACGGAAATCGAGCAGACCCTAAATTCTTCCTTTGTGTGTCAAGACAATCAACGTAAAAATGTAAAGAGTTCCAAGGCATTCATAGGAATGAACCGAGCTACCATACTCAAGATTGCACATAGGGTTTGGTGGGCCTTATGATGGCCAGCTTGTCAGCTTGCCCGATTGCAAGCGGGCCCCTGTAGGTATTAAACAATATGGCCTCCAGACCCATGTTGTCTAAGATTTAAGGACAACCAAATCTAATTAATATGGGCCCCTTTTGTCTCCTGGCAACTAATATTTTCCAATCCAGTCCACCACTGAGGGTCGGACTCTCTTCCTTGTAGTGGATGTGTACTCTGAATGGTTAAAAATGTTAACTTTTCGTTCAATCTCAGTTGCAGTTATTATTTACAACTAACAAGCTGCTAAGTGTCGGATGTTATTGTTTCTGATAACCGTGCATCATTTAACGTAAGTGAATTCAAGGAATTCTCTGGTTGGGGTCAAATCAGACAGGTTTCTGTGGTTTCTAACCACCTTCGTGGAAGCAGAGAAGATGGTAGCAACAGCAAAAGAAAATCTGAAACGTGTAGTCATGGGTAATTCATTGGTCTGAGAAGTGTCACGGGTTGGCGTTGGGAGCACCTGCATCCGGGGTCCATGATTTTCGGCTATAGAGTTGCTTCAAAAGAAGGCATTATTAGTTGATGTCTGTCCCTTACTAACATTTTTTTTAAAGTCACAAATTGAGTATGACTGGATGATTAAGTCCTATACATTGCATTAAGTTAAAATTAAAAAATATTTAAAAAAAAAGATTAACCTAGTTGGAAGTAGTTAATGAAATAGGCAGACGCGACTCGAAGTACTTTATCAACAAGGCAAGGTAAGAATAGGGTGCCTCCTCCCACAAGCAACGCATTTTTTAAATTCTAAAATGTCTATTCTAAATTTCAACAATCTTTTACATAGAAATATGCATGTTTTACCTGCAAATATGACTCAACAATATTAGGATGAAAATTTTCAAACTTATATATTTAATATAACAGAAATATTTAAGATTAGGAGGATTGATCCAAAAAAAAAAGCTTACAAGGGTAATAAAAATTATTTTTTAACATTAGACAGAAAATACAAAAGGGAATTAAGAGACATACTTGCCGATCACTTTTCCACATAATCACCAGATCTATTTAGGCATTTATTTAAATGCAGGGCCAATTTGTTTAATCCTGTTTGGTAGAAATCACGTCCCTGCCAATTGAGCCAGTGCTCGGCAGCTGTTTTGACATCACTGTCTGAAGAATACCTTGTTCCTGATAAGTGTCACTTCAATTTCGGAAAAAGGAAATAATCATTGGGTTAACCAAAGCAAACGCCCTGGCATGTTCAGTGATGGTGTCATCCTCCTGCATGACAATACCCATACTGCTTGCAAAAATCAAGAAAAAGTAGCCACCCCCATACAGCACAAATTTAGCATCCAATCTAGGTTCCAAACACTTATCTAGAATTTTTATGAATTTCTGATTTACAAACTGCGTGTATTTTGCTATGCAAAATTGAATCGACTCCAATCCGTTCCATAACCAACTCTTTTTATAATGTAATAATTAATTTTGGAACAATATGTTAGTTGAATTTTTTTTACAATATTTTGCGGAAAAGTGGGTAATTTAGAATTGGATCCTAATCGCATGACTGCGTCTATTTTCTAGATTTGTTTGCGATTTAAATTTTGGTATTTTAATGGCAGCACCTGTGTGTGTATCTACATTTATGATTTAAGAGAAAAATAGAAAATATGTGGCTCGATTAACTGTACCAAAAGAGGCCAAGAATTATTTATGATTTCTTAAACAATGAGGGTGCGGCGAAGGACATATGCTCTTTGGAACTGCTGCGTCATATTTAGGAATGGATCTTATGATTATGTTATCTGTATCCTCTAGGTTTTTCGATAAATTTCCTTGAAATATTCTTTTTGAGATCCATTAGATTATAAATTTCAAGGTTTTAATTGAAGGGTTTTGTTTGTTTGCTTTGTTTTGATCCTGGCAGGACCGGCCCAAACAAAAGCGGGGCCTGGTTCAAAGTTGATTTGCGGGGCCTTGCAACAAAATTCGTATAACAAAATAATGATTTATTGCATTTTGGTAATTATTAAATTGCTCAGATTGGAAAAGGACGTAATTAATAAATGAATATAATGTATTCGTAAGGAATATAAGAAATATAATTTTAAAAATAATTTTTGATAATTAAAATAATTTTTAAATTTAATATGTTGATAAAATCGTTGAAAACATTATCCTATCCGAAATCAATAATGAAGTTAATTTAATAATAGTTAATAATTAATCAAAAATAATTAAGAAAGAAGGCAAAAATTTAACCCTCTAGAAGTCGCGCGTGTGTAAGAGGTACTTGCATCGTGCATCGTGTTATATATTTATATCGCGCTATTTTACAAAAATAAATGTAACTTTTATTTATGTAATCTGTATTTAATAGCTCCATACTAAATAAAGATTTTATAAATAAAAATTGCACTTAAATTTATGAAAGAACTATATAAGCAAGTAATACGATGCACAATATAAGTATCTCCTGCAATACGCGTGACTGCTGGAAGGTTAAAAAAATCCAAATATTCAGTATTTAGTAATGTAGTGTTATACTAGACAAATAATAGTTCGAATTATATTGGATTTCGATTAAACATGCCCTTTTCTAGCTTTCATGGAGAAAAATTCATCAATTACTCCATCGAATTAATTTTATCAGAAGTGCATTTTTTGATGCTAAGAAATGCAGGATCACTCAGGCCATCTCCCATGGTTGCTCGAGAAAATGACAATATTAATATCAGTTTACTGAATGAGCGTTTACAGCTAGCAACAAACACTGAAATTGTTAAAAGTATCTGAAGTGCATTTCTCAGATTTGGAAAAACATCCTCACCGTAAGATAGTATAAATTTTGAAACCTCCATAGCAATTTTTTAACAAAAGAAATGTTAAATCAAGTATGAAAGCACACAATTTTTTGGGTGCTTCCATTATTGTAGAACGAGGACAGAAACGTACTGAATATTAAATAATAAATACGAATTACTGCAAATATATTTCAGAGGGAGAGAAAAGTATAAACTCAGACAAACTTATAAGTAACTATAAATAATGCAGAGGTTGCTCAGTCATTGGGACTGAAGAGGATTCGATTATTTGATGCAAGTGCAAATTAAATTATTTGACATTCACATTTTGAAACAGCTATTTGAATATGATAATTGAATTCAAGCATCATATATTAAATCATTTGACATTCACATTTTGAAACAGCTATTTGAATATGATAATTGAATTCAAGCATTCCTTTTTAAATAAAAAAAAAATTCTTCAATTAATTTTTGCGAAAACATGTTGTAGAAATGTGTGCTGTCTGTCACGTATCAGGCAACACCAGATATATTCCTGCTTTTGTGAGGAAATATTAAAGACTATTCAGATTGAAAACTTTCAAAATTATAAAATGAGAAAACAGTTTCAATTAGAGTTCCCAAAAAATGAAAGTTTAAGGAACTTAAAATAACTTTTAACTATGCAGTCAATTGAAACAAAAATTCCTTCCCCTCATTACAATTTTTCTGTCGATTTACGATGTCAGCACATGAATTCAGTATTGAAATAATCCCGTATGAATGGGATTTTCTTTTAATTTAGATTATGAAATGAATTCTTAAAAGTTGAAATCATTATTCCTTCATATTTAAAAACAAGTAGACCAAAAAAATAGAACTAAGAAAAGATATCCTAAAACCGTGTTATTTAAATTGAATCAATCTTCGAAATATATTAAAACTTATCCAAATAATTCTGATATGTAGTTTAAACTTTTCTTTTTGAAAATATAAAAGGAAATGTAGTTTAATGAACAATTATAAAAAGAGACACAAAATAACATGCCTGAAATTTGTTTCCAAGAGCAAATGCAGAATATTTTATTTTTCTGTAGGCCGATACTCTAAATACGAATGAATTAATCAACTGAAAATTAAGCTTTTGAGGAGACTCCTTGGGCTGCCCATCGTGTTTCACACAATCCAATGTTTCAGATTCACTGCTATTGGTTAAACTATGGGGGATAGATTTACAAATACAGACTACCTTTTAACAAGTATCTATGATAAATATCTAGATGCTGGAAAACCGCACTTTTAACAAGAAAAGCGAGAAACCCTTGTGATACGTGTTTCATCATCACCTTGTAGTCCTGCTGGACACAAGGGGACAGATGTGCTCAATACAGACCTAGATAAGCAGAAGATAAAATATTTCTCAAGGTGTCTCTTTAAGCTGCCCTGGAAAAGTCTTATCTGCTGGCCATTTGGCCATTAGGGGAACAGATGTGGATCCCCACACAAGTACCAGGAAAGAAATAGTCTCGAAAACAAGGAATATATTGAATGTTATCATCTGCACTTTATCTTATATGAAGGATATCCACTTTGACCATGTGATGCCTGGAGCAATCGAACCTTCTTTAGGACTGCACAATGTTATCACTTTTTGCCCATTGCTCTGCCCAAACACGTTGACCTCCAAGTAACAAAGAAAATTGAAGGATTATTTTCAACTAGATCCACCAATTATTTTTTTTAACGGATCTTTGAACGAAATTTTCAAAACCAGAAAAAAAATCACAATATATTTCTTTTTTGAAAAATTATTGGTATTTTATGTCATTTTTTACATAAAGATTAGTTGAAAGAATTTTTAAACAGTGATAAAAATTTTTAAATAGACACTACTTAAAAATTAATCATTTTGCATAATCCATCAGCATCTTGTGCGATTGCACCGTTAGCACCCCTCTCTGGCCGGCCCTGGTTCCTGGCATACCGTTCGCATCGCACCGCACCGCACAGAAATATTTCGCAATATTACGATTCAGTGGCGAATCCAGGGGGGTGCTTGTAGCCCCTCCCAGAGCTAAACCAGAATTCTTGATTTTATTTAAAATCGCTACAACTGTTTGTTCCTAATATACCTTAAAAAAACTAATAATAATAGTAATAATAATAAACGTCACAACATTGCTTTTTAATCTGACAGGGTCGAAAATTTTCCCACATTTGTTGTCATTCCACTCGTACTTGCAGCGTTGACGTGGTTGAAATCAATTTTTTTGGCAAGTTATTTAATTATGTTATTAAATTATCGAAAGTATTATAGCGTTCTTTATGATTCTTATTATCAGGTGAGTAAAGTCTAAAGTTAAAGTATTTTGGCTCATATAAGCCATGAGGTTTGACATTTTTTTGCTACAATACAAAATATTTATGACCTCAGCCCCCTCCAGACCCGAATCCTGGATTCGCCACTGTTACGATTTCATCTAAATAAGGCTCACTTCCAGGGCCGGATTATCAAATGAGAAAGTTGGCAACTACCTAGGTGCTCCCAAATTTCGGAAGGCCACAAGACCCCGAGATTTTTTCTGCTGTATTTTCAGAGTAATATAGTTTTCTGCTTTCATTTGATTTGCAAGAGTCATGTTCTCGGATATATTCAATTTAAAATCAAGCGACGTTTAAATTTCAGATGATTTTTTTCATGTTTTCATATTCGCATGCATATTAATATGGTTCTTTTTTCCTTCTTTTGCAGTTTATTGACAAGTCCTCAGACAAGACAACAGCTCAGGCAAACTTTGTATTTGAATATTTAGAATATGTTAAAAAGGGTTTGTAATTTTTTAAAAAATTTGTTTAAAATTACTTTTAAACATGAATTTTGAATTTTTTTTATACCGGAGATACCGAAACCAAATCTTCTTAACGGGGTGCGCAATTCAATGTTTTGTTATTTCAGTTGTTACTTAAAAACTGTTTTATATAGGTATTAAATTAAAATCAATAAAAAAATATCTGGTTTCGGAAGTTTGGAAGAGGAGAGGGCGCCCGAAATTTTTATTGCCTAAGGGCCTCTACAAAGCTTAATCTTGCCCTTCTCGCTGCAGCTTCCCAATTAGAGCAAACACAGACTATTACTGAACGATTGCGACCTTAAAATTTTTCTCTAGAACAGTGTTCAACATTGTATGCTTACTTTCGAAATAATACTAAATGCTTTTTATGTGTCCTGCAATTGTATTTTTTTTAAAAAATTAAAACCAATCTGAGGCACTTGAACTCCTTTTCCCACTGAGTGGCTCTTTCAAGAAGAGTCACGGGGTCTGGTTTGCTCCTTTTGTTCGTAAAGTAGAATGACTGGCAATTTTCTACATTTATTTTTCGCTTCCATTCTATGAATCATTTTTTGAGCTAATTTAAATGTTCTTGTGGATTATCAGTGGCGGCGATTGGATGGAAAAAGTGAGGGGGCAAAAACATTTATAGACATCTAAAAAACCCAGGAGTATAGGGGGTAGACAATAAAATTTAAAAATTTAGGTAAAAAAAAAATTAGCTATTTTTCCCGAACACTGTTGCTTTTTTGTAATTACTAGTTTTAGGCAGCTAAAATGAAATAAAAATTTAATTTTTTCCTAAAAAAAGTAGGAGGCGATTGGCCCCCTCGCCCCCCCCCTGACTGCGGTTCCTATCTGCTCAACATACACCAAGTTTCACTCATTTTTTTCAATTAATTAAATTTGGAATAACTACTTCAGTTTTCTACAATCAGATTAACTTGGACAATAACTTAAAACTCAGCTGCTATCTATCGCACATCTTTCTTAAATTTCTTGGAACACTCATCGACGTGTCATGGAGATGACACGTCGATATGCTCTCGACTCCCGACTGTGATGACGTTTAGACGTAATCATGTTATAGTTAATGATAAGTCAAGTTGATGATACCGGAAAAGGTATGAGACACTGCATTACCAGTGGAAGCATTCTTCATAAGACAAGCTCGTTAGACATTTCAAGACAAGTTTGTAAAGCACCAAAGTTTCAAATGAATCTTTTCCCTCCAACAATAGAAGCTTTTAGGTAGCATTAGATAAGAATGATTTTGGACAATAATGAGCCTGTGCACCTCAAATGGAAAAGAGATATGATTACTTCATTTGAATGGGAAAATTGATAGACATATATTTTTATATTTAAAAATGAGTTAAAAAAGTCCTTTCGCAGTTTGCCATTGTCTGAGAAACTAAGTGTTATACAGGAGGGCGGAGGAATACTTAATAGCCTCACTAGAATCTGAAAAAAAAAAAAAATTATAACTGCAATTATTGCAATGGAGTTGATTCACGTGACGTCACCATTGCATGCTAAATGTAAATGTGTATATTATTCAACATGCAACTGCGTGCGCTGCTGATACGTCACACCATACGTAAGACGTGCAAGGGATTCCAAAATTAAATGGGCTCGGTGCATTTGATGTGCATCATTTTAGAACAAATTGGCTCAATTTAGCCTCATTGTATTATTATATTATTTAATAGAAATTGACAACTTACTATAAAATACGCTGCTCGAAACTGTTAACATAAGGTAATTTATCTCTCCCAGATTTTTTTCTTCTTATTTTGCTCGTTGGTATTCGTACTGTTCAACAACGAATTCCGAGACTACCACTTTTGGACGATTTTACACCGGAAAGGGGTGTCAGGCAATGAGTCATATGAGCGCATTTCCGGAGTTCTTTGTTAGATGACGCTCGGTAAAATGTAAACATCACCCTTCCATTCTTCACTTTCCCCCCTATTTTGATGAAAATAACTCCGCCCGGCGCATGCGCAAAAGCGCGGAGGTTTCAGAATCCGTTTTTTCTATACAATACTTGCGCATTTTCTGATATAAAAAAATGCAAAGAAATTTATTTTCTTATATTTCCACTGTCACATAAGAATGGAAATACT
Organism: Araneus ventricosus; assembly: GCA_013235015.1. NCBI lineage: Eukaryota > Metazoa > Arthropoda > Arachnida > Araneae > Araneidae > Araneus > Araneus ventricosus. The sequence continues at coordinate 207,885 of BGPR01000047.1, read as the reverse complement.
TGGAAGACTAAAGACAAGTTACTTTACCTGAGCATTTCCAAGTAGAAAGAAAAAAATACATAAAATGAATTCTTTCCTTAAAAAAAAAAACCCAAAAACACCCCTACAAAACAATTCTTTCCCTTAAAAAAAACAAACTATACAAAACAAGTATTTTCTCAACGTTAAAAAAATATCTTTTAAAATTTCTTTCCATGCTTGGGAATTTAAAGAAAAGAAAAAGATACTCACATCGATTAAGAAAATACACCAACCAAAACGAATACAACATCCCCACAGTTAAAAAATCGTTTACCATCCACACTTGTTGATTGAACACACATCAAACCAACCAAACAAAAACAAAAGTTTTTTTTCTTTTCCCCTGTGAAGTGCAGAAAAGTGGGAGTGTACCTCGCCAAACCAACACCCCCTTCATGCTTCTCCCCTTCTAAGTTCCTGATCCTTTAATTCCGCCAACCCACCAATGTGCGGCGCAGTGTCTAGGGGGTCTTCCGACACAGACGATTTTCGGAGAGTCCTCTCGTCTGCGTCTGGTTTTGGACGGACAGAGGGCTTTTTGTGGCCGTGTTTACACTTGACTCGTAAAAAGGATTTACGTGAGTTCATAGCGGTTATCGGAGGGTGCTGTTTTTCTGGTGGAAAGAATAATGGGGGTATTGAAGTGCCCCATCCGCCGAGTGGTGCTGGTGATAGCGGTGGTTTGGATATCATCTACGACTGCGAAAGGTAAGTGGGGATTTAATTTCTGGATATTTACTGCTTTTCTGTGATACTATAACTTTTTATAATGGTCTTACAAAAACGAAAATATCAGCAAACTTTGCAGATAAATTCAAAGTCACCAGACTTTGAATTTAAAGTTTTGTGAAGTTTAGGACAGCTCTTCTTAATTTTCTTTTTCACTCATGAATGTTAAAAATAGTTTCGAGAGTAAAATCTTCTCGCATCCCCCAAAATGGAAAATTAATTAATGGTTTGATTGTTCTGATTAATTATCTGACTAATGTTCAATAAAAATGAATTCTGAAATAGAATTAAATTCTTAATAGAATAGAATTCAATGGAGTTCTGAAACAACTTGTATTGGAATTTTTTTAAAGGTTACTACATTAATCATTTTTGTTTATTAATAACCCTCCATTAGTCGTAATATCTAATAGGTAAACATGCAATCTGCACCTATTACCTGTTTTCAGCGCGATTTAAATTTAACGATTTAAATTTTTCTTACAGAATACTTATTTCCATCTTCATTAGGACTAATTATTATAGATATGAAGGAAAACTGATGAAAACCAGATGAATATATCATAGAATAGATTTTATATCAGTGAGATACATTGTGATCATTTAAGGATGAAAATGATTGCGACGAACGGAGGGTTAAAGAATCTGAAAGAAGAAATTGCCGTGAAAGTCATCATGACTGCAATATTATTTTGCACGTTCCGGTCGATTGTTGAGAATCACAGTTTAAGAAGCCTTGATTTATAAATTTGTACACGATGGAAATGTGGAATTTAAGGAAATGGAAATTCATTGAAGATAGAAGAAGGATATGCATTTTCCCGATATTTACTTTTATTACATTTATGATTTACATCAACATTACAGATTCAGTTGAATGCAATTCCATTTATAATACTCGTACAAGTGTTTCCCAACTCTTTTGTTCCATGCCCCACCTAAGTCTTTCTAAAATTCCTGTTCCCCCTATGTAACATATATAATTTTTAATATTCAAACATTGAATTGAAATTTAAATGATAGGTTTTAGGAAGAAATCACTAGTTAATTGTTGAGAGAAACATAGCATATAATGGAGAACTGAAATTCAAGTACGAAATAATTTTAATGAAAGATTTTTCTATTATTTAAATTTAGTGAGATCTTTGCACTTGCTGCAAAGAGACTTTATGTTAGGTTCCAATTTAGTTGGCTTCAGTCTCAAGTCTCCCCGTCGTGTCTTATCCAGCCGATTTTTTTTTTTTTTTTTCCATTTTCGAATTGCCTCCCCTCTCCCCAACAATCAAATTTCCTTCCTCTGGGGCGTGGTTCCCACGTTGGGAAACACTGGACTAAATAAGCAATTTATCTTTGAAAATGAGTTTTAAATTATGTGGATCTTTTTTCAATTTCGGATCATGTGTAATATCATAATAATAAGGCGGCCGGATTTTGTGTTTTCTTGAAGTGCAAAATCTTTGACGATATGCCAAGATGATTACTTAGCACTTAGGTTTGGAACTGTTTTACAATATCACACTGCTTTCCGTAACTCTCCGCGAAATTCACAATGCTCATTATTCATAAAATCAACGAGTATCGCTTTATTTTCTAATTATATAATTTTTTAACATCATTATTTGACAGAAGCAGTTCCAAACTTCATCCAACCATGTATCCATCATTTATTGATCACTATGAATTGCTCTCTGAATTATTTACTTATAAATTTTCACTTTCATTATATAGTTACTCTTGAATTTTTTTAGATGAATATATTTTTTATTTCTGAAAAGAAGGGAATGCAGAATTGACTGTGAAATACTTTAGAAAGTAGCTAATTGATTAACTAATAATTCCGATGCAAGATTTCTCCGTTTTCCAGGGCAGGATTTATGTAAAGTCGCGCTAGGTTCCCCCCCCCCCCCCTCGGAAACCGCATTTTCCGATGTTGGTGGTCATTAAAAAATAGGCTGAGACAATTTTCGGTATTGCCCGTATTTTGGACAGTTAAAAAGTAAATTGGTCTTTTGGAATTTATTAAACCGAATCTTATGTTAGTTTCTTTCATTTTTTTTTTACATTACCACTAATATAGATTATATATTACTCCCTATGAAGGAATCTTCCAAAATGCCCATCACTTTTTATCGTCATTTCTCTCAAAATATCAGATTTAATTCAAATTTAAAACAAAGGTTTTAACTCCGCAGTCAGACTCTACAACCGTGCCATTCTTTTTAAACCAGAGACAAAACCGAAAGAAGAAGAAACATTTATCAGAGAATTAACTTGCTAGCATATTGACAGATTGATGGGTTTCAAAATAAGAAGGGATTCTTTTTAATTTATAACTCAAATTCGGAGTGAAAGATGTATAATCTGTGACAGAAAGGATTAAGAACATCAGATGTAAATGCAGCAGAAATTATAGCTTTTAGCTTAAAAGTAATTTATCGTATACGTATACTCTATCTGAAGAATTTCGGCAAATATTTTATAATCGGGTCCCCCAGGCTACTTGTTACCTTCCTCTTTAATTTACATCTCACCGAACGACACTCTTTTTCATAAATTGAAAGCCCGCTTGTTGGTATGAATGAGTGTAATCCAGTAGCTTATTCGTATATATAGATAAGCATAAAAAAGACATAAAAACTTTAAAAAAACTAATTAAAATGTACAATGATATATACGGTAACTGTTGAATTTTCATGGTGTATTCAGAAAACTGTCTAATATGGTTCCTTCACGTTTTGTGTAGTTCTGTTCATAGCAGATTGAGAACCTATCCTTCATTCCAGAAATATAAATTTAATTTGGGAATATAATCATGTATTTCTTAAAATTATGTATTACCGCAAGAATTCTTTTCTAGATTTTATATTCATTTTAACTAGAATATTAATTATAATAATTAATATTCTGGCCAATTGTGGCTAATATTCTTCATAATTTTCTTGCAAAAGTTGCCAATTTCGAATAGCTCGAAACTGGGAAAGCTTTAAAAAGTCTTGGTTTAGCAGATAATCCATAATTTGCCTCTTTTTTTTTTTAAACCTTTTAAGTGTGAATTTCGAAAAAATTTTATATTCTTAATTTTTTAAAGAAATGTTGTGTTAGTATTAAGAAAAATAAAATAGTATAGCAAATAAGGCGAAAGTATTAATTATCAAATACAGTTAATGATAATTCCATTTCACTAAGGTGACCAACCGTCCTCCATTAGGGAAGACAGTCCTTCTTTTTTAAGTTCTGTCCTCCCTCAAAAAGTGTCCTCCTTTTCGATATTTGAAGACTAATCTGTAAATCTCTGTATTCGATCCGTTGTCCTCATTTAAATAATGATTAATAGGCATGTAAGAAGGATTACAATAAAATTTTACAGATGTTTTTATTATGCATTTATTATATTAAAGTGCATTATGTATCATTGTTACAATGAATAAAATGTTTCTTTTTATTTAAGATATTTTTCTTCTTCAGTTTATCTGTATCCTCCTTTTCATTGTAAAAAAGTTGGCCACCTTAATTTCACAATTCGGAGAAAGCTACACGATGTAGCATTTTTAATCCCATCTAAATAGCCCGCAGTATATAATCCTAACGTATTCGAAGGTAATTGATATATTTGAACAGAATTTCATTTTAAACACCACCTATCGATATTCTGCGTGATGGAACTCTGTATTTGGAATGAAAAGCTGCTTAATTTTAAGGAAGTCTCAATGGTCCTGAGTCTCATAGAAACCAGACACACCCAAAATTCACCTGCTGTGCTTCGCTCATAGTTTTCTTTGTGCTATCATGTTTAAATGTCAACGACTGTAAACATCCTTCCATTTTTACACTTTTCAAGGATATAAAAAATGATATATCTGTTTAACAAAATAATATTTTTTTTTCACTCGTGATTATCGTCTGCTTCAAAATTTTGGAATCTTTTCGTCTAAATTGCAGTCAAAGCCATGGATTTCATACATGAGCTTTAAATCCAGTCTTAAGTCGTCGACTCAAGAATTTTATCTTGTCTTATTTAAATTTCAGAATAAAATAGCCATTTTTTCACTTTTTTGCAACGAAAAACTGATTTAATCAAGGAAACTGTTAAAAACTGAAGATTAAAAATATCATTTCAAACTGCGGTGATTCAGACCTGCCAATTGTTACGATAGACCTTTCCACTTTTATAAAATTGTTGAATTATGATGACAAAAATTTCGTGGTTTTCTAGACTTATTTTTTATTAGTTTAAAATTTAAGCGAAAGATCGAGAAATTCATTTTTTCCCCAAGAGAAACAGAAGAAAGTAAATGTTTTTATGGAACTATATAAAAACGAATTTCCACAATGGATTTGATTCATAATCACGTGATTCACGTCAGATGCGCCGCGCTAATTTAATTTTGAAATTCATTGCTAATCTTACTGAAGGAAAAGGAACTTCGTCGCAACACAACGCCAAACACCTGATAGTTAGAAATTAAATAACATACGCAGTAACATTCCTTAAGTGAATGAATAATAGGTATAAATATAAAACAAAAGTAAAAAAAGAAAAAGTATAAATAAGAAACAGAAGATTTAAACAATAACGATAACAATACACCTTTTTGCGTGCTCAACGTAACAGCATCAAGAGATTGCATCAACAAAAAATTACGATTAATATTAAAAAACAAAAAATAGAATTTATTCTATTTTATTTTATGTTTTTCTATTCTATTTTATGTTATTAGAATAATTAATTAATTAGAATAATTAATAATTAGAATTTATTCTATTTTATTATATGTTTTTCTATTCTATTTTATGTTTTTTAATATTAATCGTTGTAATTTTTTGTTGATGCAATCACTTGATGCTGTTGCGTTGAGCACGCAAAAAGGTGTATTGTTATCGTTATTGTTTAAATCTTCTGTTTCTTATTTATACTTTTCCTTTTTTTACTTTTGTTTTATATTTATATTATTTGTTTCTGTATTATATTAGAAATAGCTGCATATGCGCCATTCTATATAATACAAAGAGTTTTAATTAATTTTTGACTAATTAATTAAATTAATTTATTGTTAATATCTTTGTTAAATTTTGTGAATTATAACTGTTATACCTTAAGTGAGATAACTCTATTGTATTATACGAAATATAAAAAAAGTTATTGATTTCATTCGATAATTTAAACCAAAGAAACCTTTCAAAAAACTTGTCTTACTAGTAAATGCCACGCAACTCAAAGTTGTTTTCCCGCTAATTGTAAATACATAAATAAAAATCAAAACATCGATTTATTTAATGTGTTCGTTAAGATAAAATTGATTAATTCAGTGATTTTGCATGAGCTTCGATTAATATGCGTAACCATCAACAGGTTTGGTAAATGTGATAAATTCATTTCATATGTTGCACATTAATCACATTTATCAGTGAATATGCATACTCATCAGTAATTATGATAAACCATACTTAATTTATCACATTTAGCGAATATTATGCATAATTAGCTGTGTAGGATGTCAAAGTCGATAAATCATGGATTCTCATTGAATCATCTTAATTTTAACATTTTTTATTACACATATTAATAAGTGAAAACTATTAAGTATAGATTTTTAAAACATTCCTTAAGTTTCTTTCTTTCTTTCTTTCTTTTTTAGTTTTTCTATGTATAAGTATAATATTAAGTCACAAAATTCTTCTTAGTTCTTTTTTATTTATTAAAATATTCTTTTGTGAATAAAACTAATATTTGTATTTATGTCATTAAAATGTTTCTGAACCCATAAAATAAGAACAAACGGGATATGTATATTTATAATTGTCCAGACGTGGAAGTAACGCGGGATGAGTTAAAAATAAACACGCCCCTTTGCTCTGCGTCATTAACGAACGCGCAAATCCGATTTCTGTTGTGGTGTCAAAGAACTCAGGCAGTTTTTCTTTTCTTTTATTAAAGCTAAGAAAAAAGATCGTAAATCTCACTTATTCATGCTGGATTGGAATAAATTTCAACAAAATGTCTTCATCTGTTTCATTTCTTTTTTATTTTCATTATACCATCGGTAAAGTTATTTATGAAAACGAAAGTTCGTTATTATATATAAATTGAGCCGAGTTAGCAGTTTTATTTCTTTTTTATTATTTCTTAAAGTATTTTTTTTTATTTTGTATTTGGTAATGTATTTTTCTCTGTTAGTGGATTTTGCCTTATTTTTACTCGGACGAAACGAAAGTAATTGTTAAAAGTAAGATTATTATTAAATGAAGATTCGTGTCAATTGATTCATCAGTTCTGTTTGTCATGCTTTTTTTTTATTTCTTAAGCATTCTGCCAATGTTCATGAGATTTTTTATTATAACTTTCGTTAGTAAATCTGTGACAATGGGATATGATATATGTTTGGCGGGCACAAATGTTCTAGTCTATATTAGAATGATCCAGAAATTGCAGTAACGCTCACGTGGTTTGGTTTGGCTACGTGCCAAATGGATTCTGGCAGCTTATGAGATCATAAATTTTATCTGTATACAAGTTAGCGTACACACAGGATGATGTTTGATTCTACGGTGATTTAATATCAAATAGGAGTTTTACCAGAATTAATTTATTTTCCTAAATCGTTCAGCATTTTTTTTTTGTGTATTTTTTCCCTCTGAGTTTTGGGAAACATTGAATCATTTTCCTAAATTATGGGATATTCAAAGTATCCAACAGACTGGTAAACAGTATGAATAGGGAAGATTTCACTAGAAGGAAACAGATTATAAGTAGTATTTTTACAGTTTCTTACTAATTGTTTTAATCCAGTTTTCGTAATTAGTTTTCATTTCAGCCTTATAATTCATTGGAATTGTTATGAAATTACATGCATCCTTGATTTTTTTTCCTTTTACGTGCTTAATTTTTGAATTGAATATTTAAAAGGAAGGTCGTTATTTTCAATGTTATAAATTCTTTTTGAATTAATTATCTTTTGAATACATGACAAAGTGTTAATTTTGTATTATTTTCACTCAGACAAACGATGTAAATTTAATTGTTAAAAGTAAAGTTATTTACAAAACGAAAGTTAGTGTCAATTGATTAATGAGTTCTATTTTTCATGTTATTAATTTAGAATACTTTCGTTTTTGTTTAATGTAATTTTTTCTAACTTGATTCCTTTCTTCTTAAAATGTTCTTTTGTTATTTTACTTTAATTTTATTGTTTGCTAATTAAAATTTATTTTCTTGCTCTAGTTTTAAATTTTACTGTGTAAAAATACCTTTTTAAAAAATTTTGATTTGCTATAGATTTTTTCTTGTTGCTTGTTTACATGTTCGTTTTTGTTAAAAGGTTTTTTTTTCTTAAGACTTGAATTTATGGTGCATGCTATTACTAATATTTTCTTTCGGCATTTTTTTTATTTTGTATTTTCGTAATGCATTTTTTTTCTGTTAGTGGATTTTGCATTATTTTCACTCGGATAAAATGAAAGTTATTGTTAAAAGTAAACTTATTTACAGAACGAAAGTTAACGTCAATTGAATAATCAGTTCTGTTTTTCATGCTTTTTTTATTTCTTAAGCACTCTGACAATGCGCATGAGATTTTCTACTACAACTTTCGTTAGTAAATCGGTGACAATCAGATCTGAGATATTGTTGGCGGGTTAAAAACCCGTCTTAGACGGGCACAAATCTTCTAGTTTCGTAATATTTATCAAATTTATAAATTGAATTTCTAAAATAATAACAAAAATACTATAAAAATGATAAAATTGGTCATGTCTATTTCGTTATTGTTACATCGAAACAAGTCGATGTAACAATAACGAAATTAAATATGTTTAAAACTGCACTTTCATTAGTATACTAAATAGTAAATTTTTTAAAAAAATTATTATTATGTACTTTTTAGTCTTTAAAAGTTAAAAACCCAGACTGTCCAGGTTACTTTATCACTGTCACTAATGGTAGAAATAACTCACACGTAACGGAACTGAGTAATATTCAAAGCAATTCCGATACTAACGGCCATTATTCGCTGAAATAGTGTTTATATTCTATGTGTAGCATGAACATATAACTAATCGTATGAACAATTAACTAATAAGTAAAAATCCTGTATATTTTATTCAAAACCGGGAGATTTTCTCAAGTCGGAGCAGAAAGTCAAAAGCCGAAACAATGCCATCTAGGGTTGCCAGGTCAATAGCAAAATAAGGCCAGACAGTCTTTAAAATAAGGACAAATTTGAAAATTTGATTTAAGCACTAATTTTCCCCTTATTTGTTATAAAAAAAAGACTATCCTTCATGAAAAGAAATCCCACTAGATTGGTACATGTATAAATACTCTTCATCTGCATACACACGACTTTGCAAAACAAATAAATAAATAAAGTTCTGTTCTTAGTAATATTAAAATATTTTACGCTTTTGTGTGGAACTTTTCGTAAAAGAATTCGACCATGAAAAGAAACGGGAAAAAAACCCCGAGAAAGTGGTTTTTATATGCTGTGCAGAGACAAACATAGCTTTCTCTAGAAGCATTCTGACTAATACAGTCTGAAGAAAGGGCACAGTTCATTGTGGGTCGTTTGAAAAGTGTCATATTAAAAGTTTATTTATAAATAGTTAAATTATATATATTAAGAATCGTTTTAAAGTTCATAATCAAAATTAAGGCCAAAAAAGGCCAAAAATGAATTTAAAGCCAAATGAAAACTTCCAACGCCAAGGGCTTTGAAAAGAGGCCAAATTTCCAGAATTTAGCCTTAAAAAGGCCAATATGGCAACCCTGATGCCATCTAATCGTTGGTCGCTTAGGGTTAAGAATACTACTGAGGCATTTTCTTTCGAGAGGCTTTCATTAATTCTTAAAAAATTCGTTTATATTTCATACCGGAAATCAAGGCAAATATACTTAACAAATTAAAACTTTTTTTTTTCTTTTACCAGAATTCTCCGAAAGGAAGTCTCTCTACATTTGTTAAGAGATGCACTATCGCTAACAGAGTTATCTGAGTTCGAAAAGACGCCGTACTCATTTAAATAAACCCATAATTTCAGTTATCTTGTTTATAAATATGAATTCCTTTTCAAAAGATATACGAGGTATGGTATGCTGCCAGTGGCACTGATGTAAAACAGAAGATGGATGGCTGCTTCCAAGTTTTGAACTGCATCTTTCTCTATCTATAACCCTGAATGCTTTATGAGGTAGGATGATAAAGCTAGACTGTTCGTTATTCCGAGAAACACTTTTTAAAAATTCATCTTTCGTAAGTTATTATTTTTTACATAGAAGAGGGTTTCTCAAATTTTTCTCTCTGTTGACTCATAACCATTGCTAAAATATTTTGCGATCAATTTTTTACTACCGCAAATATATAGGGCTAGGATGAGAAAATAGAATAATCATGTGTGATAAATGGTAAAAATAGGAAATTTATGTAGATATATTTTAGTGAAATTATTAATGAAATGGCTCAAACCCAGAAGGCTTTCTGAATTACGGTATAGCACTGATTATTAGGGATGGAGGTTATTGTGAAAGTAACCGGTTTTCGGTTATTCAGTTTTTTTCACTTCCGGTTTAACCTGGTGGTTATAACCGCTCAAAATAATCGGTTTTCGGGTTTTTTTTATTAAAAAACAAACGCCGTTAGTAGACGAAATTTTTTATTAATATTGTTTTTACAGGAAATAAATCCACTGGCCAATATTTATCCGTTTATAAAGACCCTTTCAATAATCCGCCAACCAACAGACGCCTCGAGCAAGTGGTTGTCGTTGATTGGCCTAAGATGATGAAATTCAAAGCTTTATAACTTAGTAAATTTTAGTCTAATCGAATAAAAAACCGATTCGTTTTTTTTTTATTCGGTTATTGGAATTTAAAAAAATAACCAGTTATAACCGGGACAAAAAAAACCGATTTTCGGTTAAAACCGGTAGGTTTTTCTCATCCCTACTGATTATACATCTTTCAAGGGACTGACGCTAACGACGTATAAATAAAAAGACATATAATCGAAATTTTAAACCGAATGATAGGTGTGTAAATGTTAGAACAATTTCACTCAGACTTTCAACTGAAATATTCCCAGTCACTTTTTGAAGTGTAATGGAGTTGGAAATAAGTGCGAGCTCGACATGAATCTGTGATAGATATAGCGCATGCCACGGTACTAGATATTGCCGTGTATTTTTTAAAATTTTATTTTTCGCGCCTTTTTTTTAAAATTGTCACCATGGGTTGCTCTCTTTCTGAAAACGGGACATATCGGCGTCCCGAATCTGTTCTTGGAGACAACGGGGCAGGCTACCTAAAAACGGGATTCAACGCTATAATAATGCTAAGTAAACGCATTAACTTGCGAAAATCGCAGGATGCAGTATAAAATTGACTTACTTTCTAATTGCGGAGCTGTTAGAGGGTTAAATCAATCGTCTAGTAAAGGTTAAATCTAATCATCAAACTTTTCGGAGATTGTGGACCAACGAGTCCGTGCGCTCCGGTCAAGCACCCACCACTGGCGCTACATGTATAAAAGTACTCTGTGCGAATATTAATTTATAGACATGAAAAGAAGTGTGTTCTTTAAGAAAAAAAGTGTGTTCTGCTAAAAAAATTCCCGGGCGCCTCTTACCCTCGCTACGCTCCTGAAGAGAAAGCGGGAAGCTGTTCATGAGTCCTCCTATTATGTGATTATTTTTTTCTAGCGCTTTATATTAGGAATGCAACGAATAGTGATTTGGCCGAATACCAAATTTAGGGCCGAATACCGAATATTCGGTGGTCGAATAACAAATTTTTAAAAACATTTCACTTTTGATTGTAAATGAAATATTTTTCAAATTTTAATGAAAAAAATTAAGATTAGATAAAATTGAGTTCTTATTATTTGTACATTTAAATTTTTTTTTAACACTTTTATGTATTTTTGTAATATTTTAAATATTGAATTCCAATAATAAGAAATGAGAAACTCTCTTCATTTTAGGATTGCTTCAAAGAAATAAGAGAGTCATCATTGCAGAACATGACAGTGACAAACTCAGAAGAAAATTGAATGAATAAATTAAAATTACTAGAAGTAAATTCGTATTTTGATAAAGAACTTCTAATAGGTAGGACGGAATGTCCCACTTAATGGGTGGGAAAAAAATGCGGAAAAATTTCCAGGTTCGCAAATTTAGCAAGAAAACATCTCTCAGAACCTGCAAGCATTATATTAGTAACTGTTTATTTTCTGAAGTTGGTAATATACTATATGAAAAAGCATGGAACAGATTTCTATGAAGGATATGCGACATTATCAAATACATTTATGCAGTATGCAACTTAAAATTGGATAAACGTTAGACTTTTATTATAATTAATGCACTGGAATGTAATTCTGCAATATTCTATCTTAAATATATTTAAAACTGCATTTTGTAAAAAATATCCTGAATTTATTCGGCCGAATATCGTTCAGCATTTGGCCTGATCCAATATTCGGAAAAAGTGTCGAATAGGCCTAATACTGAATATTTGTTACATCCCTAATTGGAATTATATGTGCATTAAACAAAAAGCAACAGACTTCCTCCTGAAAATGCTAAAAAATCATTGTTCTTACATCATAATTACAGGCTTTGCAATGATAAATTATTTTTTACTTTATTAAATACGCTTACTGTTCAGCAACGGATTCCGAGACTACCACTTTTGGACGATTTTACAGCGGAAAGGGGTGTCAGGCAATGAGTCATATGAGTGCATTTCCGGAGTTCTTTGTTAGATCACGCTCAGTAAAATGTAAACATCACCCTTCCATTCTTCACTTTCTTCCCATTTTGATGAAAATAACTCTGTCCGGCGCATGCGCAAAAGCTCGGAGGGTTTCAGAATCCGTTGCTAAAAGTTATGTACTATGAAACTTAAAATTGGTTAAATGTTCGGAGATTTTTTGATAATAAATATATTGAAATGTAATTCATCAGCATTCTTTGTTAAACGTGTATTTAAAAGCATATTTTTAAAGCATTATTATCCTAATAATCGGCCAGCCGAATATTCGGCAAAAGGACCGAATAGTTACCGAATATTCGTTATATCCCTAGTTTAGATTTTCAGCTTCCGCCTTTGAAATCATTACTAGGTATCCTTCGTACAATACACTAGAATTCTGTGGAGTAAATTCATGTTCACGGGATACACTTTGCCAATTTAATTTTTGAATCCATTGCGCATTTTGCTGCAGTCAGATGTTACGTTTGTAATGTGATTGTAATGTCACGTGCTTTGCTTCCATCGACACTTGTACACAACAAAATTAAATGCTGAATAAATCAAATTTGTTAAGAACTGCTTAATATAAAATTAAGAAAGAGCAGCTGCTAAAATTTAAATGTTGAATTAAATTGAAATATAAATTATGATAATAACGTTTTTAAAAAAATGACAGTAACCAACACTATTGCTGATGTAAATCTCTCTTACTTGCACGCGACCTAATATTACTTTTAAATTTTTGAATGAAATTCAATTGCCGTGTTTTCAATGGTTTTCCGAGGATCTATTCTACTTTTTCCTCCATTCTTTCTGCTCTTATTTTGAATAAGCTGAACATCTTACAAGCTGCACGTTCTTTTTATTATAAGAAATTGTTCTGAAGTTATTTATCACTGCAAAGTTTCAGTCTAATCCTTTGTTAACTTTTCTACATGCGAGTAAAATGTTTTCAAAATATGACATAGGAACTGACCTAACAAAGATTAAACTGAAGATTTATAATTAAATGAAAGGAAAATCTCTCCCCCACATCTTTTCTTTTTTATATGTTGGCATTCGATATTTTAACTAAAGGCTTGAAGAAAGACTCTTTGTATAACAATTGCAGCTGTAAAAAATTATTCCAAATCTTCGATCTTGCTTTGGAATGCAAAACAAAGCCGGTTGAGTTTAAGATTCTGATTTTTTTATGCTGTCTGTAGCTGTTATTCCACTTCATGGTTACATGATAAATATCGAGAGAATAAAAAAGAAATTGTGTGGGGTGGGGAGGGGAAAGACTAAAACATAAACGCAGCGAGAAGGAAACATAATCTAGGAAAAAGTTTAGGATGAAGATGATTTAAAACGTAGAAATTCAAGTTGTTTAATAAATCTGCAGGATCATTAAACCGAGGTATATAATAACAAAATTATTTTGGAGAAAATGAAGGATGAAGATTAATATTTTCTGGGTTAAAAAAAAAGAAAAGAGACAGGAAATTTAGGTTCAATAGTATTTGCAAGTAAACATTCAAAGATTTTGAAGAGAATTATTATGTACTACTTTTTTTCTTCCTGTACTAATGATATTTTACTTGACTATTACACAGTTACTCCTTGCAAGAATCACCAACATTTATGAAACAGCTATTCGAAAGAAAATGATCTTTTAAAATATTTATTTTTAAATAAAATTAATATTATTATCTAGATTAGAAAGCTAAAAATAATAGAATCAAACTAAAAAAAAAATCGTTTGTCAGTGAACGAAGTGAAAGATTCATCAAAATAAAATTCGATACCAAATAACAACAATCGATTTAAAAAAATTCTACTTCGGTTGTCAAGTCTTAGTTTTTTGTGATACTCTTGATCTCATAATTATTGAATCCGGCACAGGCTAAGAACTCAGTTCTGGAGCATACGCCGGAGACACACCCTTCATCCTTGAAGTCTTTTAGTCAAGTAAAAGTTTAGTACGTAACAGAAACAGCGAGTAAGTAGTAGCGAGTAAACATAATTCAAAAACTAAACTAACAAAAATTAATTTTCTTTTTGAGAGCGTGAGAGAGGGGGGGGGGGGCACTCCGCCGTTTTTTGTTTCTTTTCCCTACATAAATATTGTCACTAACTTTCCCAACAAACTTAAATCTCCTTTGAATAATTTCTTGTTGAATGAAAACTTTCAAATCTAGCCTTTTTATTGACTCATTACAGTACGGTTTGAATGAAAACGCGGGAAGTTTGGAAAAAGAAAATTTATTCTAAAAAATATACCGTATAAAACTTATACAACTTTAAAATGAACAATTATATTATGCAGAATTTTTAAGCGCTTCTGATTAAATAAAAACTTTAAAAAAATCTTTAAAATAAGTAAAATCTTAATAAAAATATACGTTGCAAAATAAAATATCAAAAGACAATTTTTTTCTTTAATGTTTTTGCAGAATTCTGTTAATTGGTTCTGGGAACAGTTCCTCGTTTATATTTTTGTTCGTGATGTGTTTAATGTCCGTATATCTGAGTATAAAATTGATTTTGCAAATTTTTTTTGAAATGTGATAAAAAATTGCACGGAAATGGAATTGGTATCACTGAAAAGCTAATTCTTTTAACTTTAAGATGGTGTAAAAGTAGTCTTCTTGGTATAATATTTTGGTAAGATATCGCGAAAAACGCCACAACCTTGCTTAATTTTTAATTATCAGAAATTTTAATGAACTTTTGGTCTTGGAAAAGTTGACACTGATCTTTCTTTTGTTTTGAAGAGCACATCTGCCGAATTTCATCAAGTTTGAACAAAAATTGTAGATTTGCGTAAGGAACACACACTCTTCTTTGTACAGTGAAACCTGTATATAACGATACTGTCTATAACGATAAACCTGACTGCAACAATATTTTCTTCGGTCCCGGCAGAATTCCTATTTACTCAATGCATTTTGAACCTGCCTACAACGATAATTTTACCTCTTTAGAAAGCTGGTACAGTACAATCCCGATTTCTTTTTTTCTTGGAAAACGGTAACCGATGGGGTTCCCAAACTTTTTTTCCTCGCGTATCCCTTGATTTGTCTTTTTATTTACGCGTACCACCTAGTGTCATATCCCCCTCCAACCATCCGTCTATACAAAGAAATTTTTATCAATAATCTTAAGGGCCTAGGTAAGGTTAAGACTCAAATGACTGGAATTTATAACATTGGCTGGACTTATTTTTTAATTTTGCAATTTATTCCATTTTTACAATAGTATTAGTTCAACGTCAAAGCAGTTAAAATCAGTACTGTAATAGTTATTAACTTATAAGGGTAGCTAAAAATTGCAATTCCTTTTGCTTTCCTTTTTTACTTATTTTGAGGGTAGGTTTAGGTCTTGCACAACTTTTACTTTTACTTTTTACACGAACTTGGGAAAGCAAAATTCTGTAAACCTTATGTTTCCCTTATGTTCTGTCTTCCCTTATGTTTTCTTGTGTCCTCCATTACCGACTTTGAGTTCGCGTACCCGAATTGGTCCTTCGCGTACCCCCAGAGGTACGTGTACCACAGGTTGGGAACCTCTGGTCTAGAATATGAGATAACAGAGTAATCAGGGGTGGGGGAACTAGATAACAAAATATGTTGTCGCAGAGAGATCAGAGAAGAAAGGGGTATCGCGCGCTAGTGATTGGAAAGTGTACAGATGCTTGTTGTCTCCGGTCGCACCTATTCGTTCTCAGTTAGGGCTTCGGACTGACCACTTTGTTCCTTGAAGTTCGTTTTTTCATGTATTAAAGCCTTGTTGTTACTAATCTCCCATCGAATCAGACCAGATCAAGGAATCCGTTGACTTTGATGAAATTAATGACTAAAAGGGGAGAAGAATAAATTTCCTCCCAGCCAAGTCCTAGACAGTCCAAAATGTGTTTAGGTGATGCTCGATGTTGCTGGCATTTAGGGCAGATCTTGTTGCCCTCAGAATATGTTCAGGTGGCCGCTGTCAAATCGTGAAAGACAGGTACTGGACTGCCTGTCGCATGGAAGGGACAGGGAAAGTCCCGGCTTTCTTCCTTTGTACCATGGCAAGAGGGAGGCACCAGCCACTCCGCCTTGTTTTGGCCTTTTTTCTGCGAAAATAGTTCTAGGAAAGTAATCTCTGAAGAGGAGGGGGTGGGATGACTTGAGCCCTCCTTTGCAAGATTGTCGGCCAGTTCATTTCCGTGAATATCTACATGCGAGGGGATCCATTGAAAATGCACTTCATGCTGAAGGGAGATGAGCTTCAATTTTTGTAAGATGGATAAGCTTGTTTTATCCCCTATGTAGGTCCAGTTTTTAAGATGTTGAATTGAGCTACGGCTGTCAGTAAGAATCCAGAGGTCTCCAAAGTTGCTTTCGCTCATGATGGTCAACAGTACCACATCGATTGCCAGTAGTTCGCTTCGGAAAACAGAACAGAAGTCTGGGTTACATTGTTTTATAGAGTATTTGTCACGAAGGGTTTCAGTGTAGATTCTACTACCTGCCTGTTTGTCAGTTTTACTGCCGTCAGTATGGATTTTGATGTCGTTTAGAGGGATGTTATTTATGATTTCCAAGGCCAATTTTTTAAGAAAGTCAGGCACACAATTTTTCTTGTTAGATGCAGTAGAGAGGTTGTAATGGAAGTTAACCCTGGAAAATTTAAAGCCTTAAATTTTAGATGGCACGGAGTAAAACATTGGCATTTAAAGACATTACGTTAAACATTGGCTTTATTATAAAATAAAATTGTACTTACATCTGTCCTTTTATGCTTACATTTATTATTGCTAGAAAAAATTTTAACTAAAATATTTTACTTTGAAATTTTTGAATAAAGTTTAAATAAATTAAAGTTTATAAAATATAATTTTATATTAGCGAGTAATTGTAAGATGAATGAATAAGTACAGTAAAATTAGTACATGCACGCGTACATAAACTTTAGATGCGAAAATGCTTGAACAGTCTTGAACGATAACCTGTTTATAACAATATTTTTTCTAGGTCTCTACGATATCGTTATAAGCAAGTTTTACTGTATATATAGTTTTATCTAGGAAATGGTCTTTTCGTTGCGACTGTTGTAACAGTCGCAATTGTATTAGTTCTTAGTTGTATTTTAGTTCTTTCGCTTTCTCTGAATCATATTGATTTCACGTGAAAAGTGAAATGTCGATAACCAAACTTAAAAATTTTCGAAGCTTTAGGATGCTTTTTTTACACCAGAAGTACTTCCTGAGCAAATGTGCTAGCATGGTGAAATCGAAATCTCGCCACATATTCCACTTTAGATACACAAGTGGAAAACTTTCCTTATCAACTCTTTCTGTTTCCGGCCCATCTGTTGTCACATAACTAAAGGAGATGTTACCTCAGACAGGACAAGTATGTCTTTATCCACCCTTTCCTGCACAAAAAAGCGCCTTTCGCGTTCAGAAATTTCATCACGTATTTCTGGAAACTACCGGATGTGCAGAATGTAATTTTTTTTCTTCACCGTAAATCAACTCGGAATTGAGTGATGATTTGCTAAGATTTGTATTTAGAGTGGGTTTTGGACATTTTTATGGTATTTGTCAAGTCACGAACATATTTGATCACGAAAAAAAGTGTTATTGATGCCGGAAATGTGTTTTTATGAAGATTACTGGAAAATAAATCTGAAAGAAAGCTTTTTTTCTCTCTCTCTCCTTATGTAGCCATTTTTTTCCATTAATTTAAAAAATTGGAATATTTACTTTCTGGTCACCAAAAATATTATCGGTGTTATTTGATTTAAAAAATAACAGATAAATTCTTTATTTTTGTTAACTCTTTTTAATTCTACTTCTGTGAATTGTAAGTAACTTTCATAACAAGTATTAAAATCTCGAAAGCACATATCGCAAAAGAATTATGTAATATCATGAAAATCCTTGAATCGATAATCTGATGCATAATCAATTATCGATTCAAGGTTCAGTTAAAGGTTTCAAATTTTTTGGAATGGTAGCAACTCGAGTTTTCTTGTAAATGAAAATTTAAAAGAAAAGGAGAAGAACGATTGAAAACCGGTTATTTTTTAAATTGCTATCGGACTTTATATAATAACTAACTGTATACCTAAGTCGAATCATTTCATCGTTTTTTAATCGTTATCCATTTACAGTGATTTCATACAGCATTTCTACAGCAGCCATTCTCCGTTTCAAGGATTATTGCCCGCTCTAAAGAGTTTTCATGTTTGGAAGTACAAAGTACGTATTTAAGCAAGCTCTAATTCATTACTTCTGATAAAGCGAATTGTAAGAATCATTTAAGGGAAAAAAGTACTTTATTCGAAAATTTCTAATTTTTTAAAAAAAATTTGTTTACTTGGATCTTTTAGCTCTTTCGAAGGTAAACTTTTTCAATTTTGTTTTTTAATTGGAAAGCTAAATCCCTAATCGATTCGTCGATGGTTGTTGAGCAATAAACTAAATATCATCTATTTTTCCTAAAGTCTGCTGAGCAGAAAGTTTGCTGCTGGTCACAACCCATATCAGCAGCTTCTTTGTCAGTGTCCGAATCAGCGCCTGAAAGGCACAAATGAAGTGTTGAAAGCCCAGCCTTGGTAGAGACCAAAGTTCACTTTTCTTCACATTGGGAAAGGCATGATTCATTTCGATCCGATTTCCGGTGTTGTTTTGTAGTTTATGAATTTTTTGTTCTTTTCTTCCCCTTTTTTTCTCTTGGTAAAAGCTCCACGGTCAGAGAGACGAAATGAATGTATTTCATTGAAGTTGAACAGAATACCAACCCGGCCGCTAAGAGGGGGTTTGAGTGGCCGTTCCTAGAGGTTATTTTAACATTATGTCTATGGGCCGAAAATTCCATGCCAAACGGAAGTGGCCATTGAGAGGGGTAACCACTCAACGGCGCTTAGAGAAGTTTTATTGTATATTCTTTTGTTTTAAAATAACTCTTATGTTTCCAGAAATATGCAAAGAAATCAAAAAATAAATCATTCTGTTTACGCTTATCGAAGAATACAATTCAACGAAATTCGAACTTTTGCTATTCATATATAAAGATCTAAATTAAGGATGTTGTCTGATAGATACAACATTAAGAATAAAATATTTTTGATTTCAGTGAAACCTCGCATAACGAGCAAAACAAGTTGTGAAAAATAACTCGCTTAACGAGCGACATTTCGCATGACGAGAGAGGGGAATTCCCGGATTTTGCGCCTGATACTGTCATATCCACGGAGCTTTTATTTTGCTTTAACTTTTATCAAACTAGGTGTCTAGTAACTGTAACCAGTTTTAACTGTTAATCAAATGAGATCGTTTGTTTTGATTTTTTTTTAGTAATACAGTAGAGTCTCGATAATTCGAGTCTCGATTGTTCGAGTTTTCCATAAATCCGAGTTAGTGAAAAAAAAATCAGTTTAGCTCCCAAATAGTGACCAACACATACACAACACGTGAAAGAATTACTGCATCTGGTTTTTATTTTTTGTTCGACGGGTCATATGTCCACTGCGCACTCAGAAGTCACCTGCAGAAATGCCCTCTCCCCCAAAAAATGGATATTTATAAGATCGATATATAGGAGCAATGAGTTTAAGCAAAAAACAATTGACAATTATTTTAAGATATAATTAACCTGTTGCTATCAGCAGTTTTGTTATAATATGTAAGTATATTTTTCATTTAAATATACTACACAGAAATTTAAAAATTGCTTTTATTTCCATTTGTTTAGTTATTAAATTTTATGATTTCGATAATTCGAGTTTTCGATAGTTCGAGGTAGGCCCGGTCCCGTCCACCTCGAATTATCGAGACTCTACTGTAAACATTTTGAATGGAACCTATGACTTTGTTTATTTTCATATTTTGATTCCAGTAATATTTAAGGCCATGGTATTTTTAAAATTATTTTTCTGCTATGCATTTACGATTGTTAATACGCAACTTAACAAATGATGTGACGTATTTGAGTGACCCAACGAGTTAACTAACGTATTTGAGTCAGTGACGTAAGGTTATTGACTTGTTACATCAGTCCGTGCTTAGCACTCATTCCGCTCTTCATTTCTGAAAATCCTATCCGCATTCCATGCTGGTTGATTCTGCTAAAAGATAATATGAAGATGATTCAGGCTCCTTAATTTTCTTTGAATAAATGCTATGCATAAAATTTTTTGAGTATTTTTTTCGGCATGGAACGCATTATCGTATTTTACATTGATTTCTATGGGAAAATTGTTTCGCGTAACGAATAAGCTTCTGGAACAAATTAGACCCGTTATTCGAGGTTTCAATGTATTTGGTGTGCTATAACTTGGAGCATTTTAATTATTTTCATTTTAAAATTTCTAAAGCATGAAGATGCTTCGAGAATAATTCATTTTATATCATTGATGAGGACGAAGATTGGAGTAAAGCTATATATTGTAGTTACTTACCGCTCTTTCTTCTGTTACCATTTTTATGTATTTTATTTCAAAAGCACAATTCTAAGCACACTTCTTTGTTTAAGTTTCCAACTGGATCTTTGATAATAAGGTGATGTAATAAGGTGACCAACTGTTTTATAATGAAAAAGAGGACACAAATAAACTGAAGAGAAAAAATATCGTAAATAAAGAAAAAAAAATTCATTGGGACAATAATGCAGGATACACTAAAATATGATAAATACATATTTGTAACATTTTACATTGTAATTATGCTTACATGCTTATTAATTATTATTCAATGAGTACTTTTCCATTGAATAAATACTTTTTGTCAATGCATCATCGTCTAACAATATATTGTAAATACCTGAACAAGAAATATCCTTCATTCTCCGTATCGAATAGGAGATTTACAGATTAGTCTTCAAATATGGAAAAGGAGGACTTGCAGGAGGACACTTTTCGAGGAAGGACAGAACTTTCAAAAGAAGGACTAAATGAGGACGATTGGTCACCTTATTTATAATAAAAAAAACCATTCTGAGACCAAATATTAATGATAAAACAAGATAAAACGTTAAATAGAATTGTTGCATAGGTTCAGATCTGTTATAAAGTATAAACTATATTATATGATCTCGTAAAACTATATTATCATCTCCACAATGAGTTGAAGTGGCGATGCCTAAAAGTTTAAGATATTTTTAAAACATCTCACAATAAAATATCAAATATGATACCTATAAGTCCTTTCCACGCAGAGTCCTTTACCTAGAAGTTATCAATGATCAGAGCCGTGAATCTGAGGCTTATTAAAATTATTAGTTTAGTTGCGTGACTTAATCTAGAACCTATTACGTATTTTTTTTATCCATCCAATTAAAATATGCAATTAGTGCAACCTTTTCTTGCCGAATGGATATTAGTTATTCATGTTATACAATAAAAGTGCATGGAACATTTGATAGTATAAAAAACTGATTAAGTATTGCAGCAATTACATATTCATCCGAATGCCGATCATTCGGCATCACTCAGCCGACATTCTTTCGCACTCCTAAATTATTAAAAGTGGGAGCATTTAATGTCAAAAGATTAGCCTATTAGTGAAATAAAATTGACTGAATAGCGTAAGTCCTATTTAGAATTTCAATATTAAAAGTCAAGATAGAAGCAGTGAGTTTTTTTCATAATTTTAATAATTAAAAAATGTAAAACTCTATTTATGTATTAAATATTTTTAGTAATGAAACCGAACATTTTATCTCGAAATTCCGAGCTTCAATTTACGTGCATAATATACATGCATATTTAGCTGAGGTAGAAATTTTCTAGGGTAGTTTTGAAGTAATCATTTTTATTAAATATATTAATAGAAGGTGGGGCAACATTATTCGAATCTATCTCTACTAATAATAAAAGAGTCTGTGTTTGTATCTGTTGGCGGTCTACAGAGCAGACCGTTGAACTTAGAGCTACCAAATTTGGTACAGGTATACTTTGGAGGGTGGGAATGTGCACCTCGGAGCCATTTTTTTCAATTTTTTATTCAAATTTTAATTATTTAAAAATTAAGCAAATTTTGAATGTTTTCGGCCAGATTTTCGTGAATAAGTTCCGAAAGAACTATTGCATATAAATAATTTTTATACCAATTTAAAGTGCAAACAGTTATCTTTCCTATGATATTAGTGTGAGTACTGTGCGATACTTTTAATTTTACAAGGTTTTAAATTGTCATTAACTGAGGTCAATGTCTCTAATAACTTTAAAATATAAATATAATGTATTTCTTTTCTTAACATATATTGGAAGCTAAAGACAAAGATAAGTTAAAAATTTTTATCGTACTTTTTCGCCGTGCTTCTTAAAATGGTTGAGGAAATGATTGTACGGAAAACAGTCTAACATAACTAGCAAATTTTTTTTTAAAAACAAATATGCATTGCTACTATTTTTCTGAAGATCTGTTTTAAAGAAATAACTTTATATACAATTTTTAAATAATTATTTACACTCTTTAAAGTATGCACATAGAACAAATCATTTATGAAAAAAAGAAATATGCATATACAATTATAGTAATATATAAATAGGCCATTTTCCCAGAAATTCAGTTATTTACTGTTACTCTGCTAAACTGTATTATCGCGGTTAAAATGGAATCTTAAAAGATAGAAATACAGAATGTCTCATGTTTATTCTCTGTTGGTCAGGTTATTCCGTTGTTACACTTTCAGAACATTAGTAGTGACAAAAAAGTGTGATAATTACAATTAATTTTTTATCATAAAACATCAAGAAATAAGGCATTCAAAATTCGAAGAACTATATGACTAACTTTTTAAGAATGCGAAATATTACGATTAGTCATTTAATATTTATAATCATTACTTCGAAAAATTTTAAAACCCATTGTGTGGATTAACAAACAGATTTTATTAGTTTATCCAGAAGCCCAAACCACATCATTCAAATTATAAATACAGTAAAACTTTGATTAACCCTCACCGTTCGGAACAAGGCTGTGGCGGATAATCGAATAGACGGATAACAGAAATCTCTTAATGCACATGTGCAGTAACATGATTTCACTGCTAGGTTGGGACGGAAATGAAAATAAATCCTTTAAATACGAATAACACATACATATTGTATTTAATTTCACAAAACGGTCAATATAAACTTTAATATAAGAGTCGTAATGTACAGAAATGACGGATTAAACTTTTTTTAGACGGTGACGGATAACAGAAACTGACGAATAAACGACTGACGGTTAATCGACGTTTTACTGTACACGAAAAGATTCAATCGAAAGACTTTATGGAAAATTTTAACTTTCACAATAAAACAAGCAAGAAATGAAACCAAGCGATAAATTAATTTCTTTACATTTTTTGTTGCATCGCTTATGAAGCAAGGTACATACATGTGAATTAGATCGCATTGTATTTTCCAATTTTATGCTTATTGTATGGATGAAAAGAAAACAGCAGCTTTTTCAATCAGCGATATCAAAGCTTAACCCGACGACCAAAGGAAAACTATTATCAAATATCCTCTCCAGAGCTATTAATTTATAAAAATATAATATTTAAAAAAGGATAATTTTTATTACAATAGTAAAAATTAATACCGTTTGCAATTACAAACAAAATTATATGCCTTCTTTTTCTCACACATCGCAAAACTTTCAAAAAAGGCGCTTGATCGCCAAAAAGCACCTGCTCATCTTGCCGTCGGTGCTCCTTTGTTCCGAATGAACTTACCTAACCGTACGAGGTTCAAGGTCTAGGGGCGTTGATTCCCCCGTTCATAGCCCCTCGTGCCCCTCTCCGCCCCCCGGGCATAGTCGGTCTACAGAACTAATGAAAGGACAATGGATGACCAATGATGTTGAATTCGAACACATCTTTTTTCCGTGATTGCTTTTTTTCAACTTCTCTATTTTTAGTCTTGTTTTTGCACCTTTTTTTTTTACTGTTTGGATTTTTCTTGCGGAAAGGTAAGAATAGCCGATGCATTTCGATTTAAATCATTGATTCGAGGGAGGGTGTTCCAATATAAAAGGATGAGTTATTTTAAAGTATTTACACTAGATTTTTTTTGTCTCTACACAATTTTACTGTTGCAAAATCGCTACGGATACTTACTTGTAAAGTTTTCAATCAACATTCTTTATTTTCTTATTTTGTCAGATTAAAAGATGAGTACTTTCTTTTATGGTTGTCTTAATGGATTCAAGTGCAAAATTTTAAAATCTGAACATCTTCCGCATTTTTTTTTTAACAAATGTACCTTTAAATTAAAGTACAATACAATTCCGGTTAACCGAACTAAAGTGCGAAGAGCCGTTTCGTATAAAGAATTTTTCGGTTAAGCCATGAACATCCATTACTATTTTGTATCCAATTACGGTATGTAATTCTGAAATGTTTTGAGAGTAAAACGAATTCAAAACTCTCTCTATAGGCTATACTCAATGTTTTTTTTAAATTAAAGTTAACCATCCGTCAGCCGCAATGCGCATGACAGTCATAGGTAAACAATCTCTTAATTAATGTCGTTTATACCCACTGATTTTAATTTCAGCATTCTAAAATTGATCACTGACTTCTTAGGGAGGCTTAAAAGAAAAAAGTGGGAATATCGTTGCAAAAAAGTCTCGCCTTCGCGATTATTTCCGCGCAGTCCAGTACTTTTTTTTTTTTTTTGGATTTGCGATTTCAGATAACCCGCATTTTGGTTAACCGGGATTTTACTCTAATGTAAAAAAAAAATAAATCCTTTAACACTCTCTTTGTTTGACGAAAATTTATAAACAATGCTAAGAGTCTTATGGGTACAACCGCATGCTTAAAGCAATTGAACCATAAACGCATTTAAGAAGATTCTTCGGATTCTATTATTTTTCTCTACACACACAGCAAGGCCGCCGAGCCGCGGCCCCGGGCAAAGTACTGGTATATGGGCTCTCCGCATACCGGGGGCGGGCGGGGGGGGGGGGGGGGGGGGGGGGCGGGCGGTAAATAAACAAGTCTCAATGAACAGCAACCATACGGCAGTGACAGTTGACTTTTGACTGAGCAATTAATAGGTAGGGTGGAATCCCTGCTTATGTATCGCGATTTGAAATCTGGTCTTTCCTTCATCCTCCCCGCCTCCTGCGAATTATGACTTGTGGTGACTAATGTGGTAGCCCTTTGTTGTAAAACTTTACTCTAGAAAATCAAAAGATATATCTTTTTAAATTTTAATCTGAACTGACAATCATGAATCGTTTGCCATTCAACCAAAACTGTTCAACAAATTTGAATAAGTACAAAATATCATAACTGGGAAACTAGTAATCAAACTGTCCCAGCAGTAGTTGTGATAAGAAGCGTAAAGTACGCCATAAAAATATTTCCTTTGCTGAACAACCCTCTTTTCTGTAGTTGTAACCAGGGCCGGATTATCAAATAGACAATGTTAGCAACTGCCTATGGGCCCCGGAGCTTATGGGGAGGGGGCGAGGCCTTCAGTTGTCTTTTTTTTTGCGGTATTTTCAGGGTAATTTAACTTTGTGCTTTCATTTGTATTCAAACTTATACAAATTAAAATCAAGCATTATTTAAATTTCAGAACATTATTCTTAGGATTGTTTTCATGTTTTTTCATGCTCAGTTTAGTGTGACCTTTTAATTTGCGGTTGGCTGACTGACTCACAGCTCAAATACCACGGTAAAATTTGTGTTAAGTTATTTGAATTGTCTAAAATATGTTTGGTATTTTTTCTTTACCATTTTGTTAAAATTACTTTTGAACTGAAATTTTTTATACGCGAGATATTAAAACTAACTTTCAGAAAGGTGATCCGCAATAGAATGTTTCTTCATTTCAGTTTGCAATTTTTAAGTAACAAATGTTATATACAACACAATATTTCTCATTATTTATTACTTGAAAATTGCTTATATAAAGACTAAATTAAAATCAATAAAAGACATCAAAGTTGGGAAGAGATAAGTGGGGCTCCGAAACTTGCATTGCCTATAGGCCTCTACAGGTCTTAATCCGGCCCTGGTTGTATCATCCAAGAGAATTCGCATCATAACAACACAAATCTTCTGACTGCTCTCATGTACATAGCATTGTGCAGAATACAAGTAGTTTCATAGAAAATGTTTGTCAGCCTTTTCTCAGTTTGATCCTCTTACAGCTTAATCCATGTCTATTATTGTGGATTATCCCCAGTGTCGAAAAATACGGTAGGGGAGAACACTTTTTTTGTCGGTGGCCAGTCCGTGAAAAACGGAAACAAGTTGCTCTCACACAAATCTATTGTGTGATTGTGTACATAAAGATGGGCCTGTTAAGCCTGTAAGAATGGGTTATGACCTCTATTATGCAAAACTGAAAAGGAAACTTTGTGTCCCCTTTGTGCTTTTGCGTGAGAGACGTGAACTTTATACATGAATTGTCCGAATAAAAAAAGTGACGCAAAATAAGCTTTTGCTGCCGATGGTCAAACGTACGGGTAGATTTCGTGGATTCTGATTCAGACTTTTTTTGGTGGGAGCTTCTCAAGAGTGGAATGCATTGCATTTAAAAATTATGACTATATTTCCAATCTGTATATTTTGGCCAAAATAACCCTTATATACGAATAGGTATCTTTTCAGGAAGAAGTAACAATGATACAATTGATATTATATACTTTATAAAAATAAAGTAATCATAATGTTAAATATGAGCTTTAATCACTTTTGCTAAAAGTACCCATCTAAAAAGGAAACACTGAATATGACTCATTTAGCTTAAAACTACCATAATTATCTCTCTAAAATGACTTCAGAAGTATTTCTATAGGTATGGGATCTTTCTATTTCTTCTTCTTCTTCTTCTTCAAAAAAAAATAAATAAATAAATAAATAAAAATAAATAAAACTGTAGATACGAAAACATGTGAGTTGGGCATTTAATTTATTCTGTTATATAAGAATACAATATACAGAGAGAAATTGTTGATTTAATTCAACAACACACATTGCCGTAGTTTGTTTGTTTTTTCAAAATATTTACCTTAAAACTCACTTAAACGAATGTATCTAGACATCATTACTTATTTAAGCGTCTGAATGTTTACCCCGCGATTTCCTCGGGTGGGAAGTAAGTCTATTTTCTCCTGCATCCTGCGATTTTCGCAAGCTAATCTATTTGATTAGTAAAATTATAGCGTTGAATCATATTATACTAATAAAGCTTTGCTTATAAACAGCAATTCCCTTGGTTCAACAGTATTTGAATAAGTCTGCAAACGTTGCATGTAAATAGTGATTGAAAAAAAATCTGCAGTCAGAGGGTTAATTCAAAAATTGTGCCAACACTGTGATTGTTTAGAATTTTTTCCACCAAAACTCATCCTTTATAATTTATAAAGCATTTCTGAATACTGAAAAACAATAGAAATTTGAAAGGTTAATAGCGATTTGTTAATACGTCCCAGAATGAATAACAGAGCCGATGACGAAGAACTTTGATGGCGAGCACATTATACCAGAAATTCTCAAGTAAGATTTTAGATAAAACGAAATTACTTTCCTGCATGAGCACAGGGTCTCTTTGAACGTAGTCTAGCATAAATGAATGCACCAGAAGTTTACTCTAAAACCAATTTTCCGGTTTTCAGACAGCCAGCGAAAGCAAAATTAATGATCGTCGCCCAAAGCAATGACCCCTTAACAATGAATAAGTAACTGGAGTCGAGGAAAGAAGATTCTTTCATCTTCCCTTTTGAAATCGCCTACTCTATCGAGTTTTTGTTTTCGGGGCAATTTTTTTATGAATGTCGTAGAACCCGGCAAAATT